>CM050668.1:4990000-5477500 GCA_027574665.1 Rhynochetos jubatus | reverse complement strand
TGGATGATGGGCAGATGGATGGGATGGGTGGATGGGAGGATGGGTGGTTGGGTGGATGGATGGAGGGATGGATGGAGGGGCAGACAAATGAGATGGATGGACAGATGGATGGGATGTGTGGGCGAGAGGATGGGTGGGTAGATGGGAGGATAGGTGGAAGGGATGGAGGGAGGGAGGGAAGGACAAATGAGATGGATGGACAGATGGATGGGAGAATGGATGAATGGGAGGATGGACAGATAAATGGATGAGCAGCTCTGCAGATGGATAGATAACCCTGATGATGACCGCTGGGTGAGTCAGCTGTCCCAGACAGACAGATAACCAGACTGCCTCCAATATTACCACCTTTTCATCTCCCATTTCAAGGCATGAAAATAGGAATTCACTTTAATCCCTGTGTGCATATTCCAGCAAGATGTACAGCCGCAGGCGTGTCTCTCCCCTCCAAAAGCCAGTTTCTCCTCCCTGAGATCCTATTGACTCAGGATCCCAGGCTGTACGACAGGCAATGCTCAGTGCCAGACGGAACACCCTGTGCATATATAGTGCCTCATTAGCATGCAGCGCTGCCGGCAGTGCTGGTGGCGAGCGGAGATTACCTCGTTCCTGACCTATTTGTCTCTCTGCTATCAGCTCAGAGACTGGGGCTGTGGGGTGCAGGGGCTGGATTTTCAGAAATGGGCTCTGGCTCCCTCTGGAAGGGTTTTTATTTCAATCAGGCTGGACCAGGGGAGGACAGGAGAAACACTGCTCATATAGTGGGTCGGAGGTCCCTGACACCCTGTTCCCAGGAAGGTGGCAGGGCCCAGCTGGAGGACACAGCCTGTGGTCCCTGTGGGGACTGTCCCCTTGTCCCTGTCATGCAGCCCTGGGATGGATGGGGACACAGACTCAGCTTTGCCAGGAGGTCAGGAGGAGCAGAGCCCTTTCTGTGAGGCTCCAGGCTCAGAGGATGCTGCAGGGAGGTGGCAGCTGGGAAAAGACCCCCAGTGCCCCCTCGCCTGCCCTAGACAAGCCCCAAAGCTGGGCCAGAAGCCCCACGGCCTTTCCTTGCCCTCCTGCCCTGTCCCTGGTCCCATCACCCCCCATCACCCCAGGGTCCATCACCGTGTGGTCCTGCCTCAGTGATGCCAACTTCTCCTTTTCCATTTCATCCCAAGGTCCCTATCGGAGAGCATCGCCGCCAGCCTGGCTCCCAGGGTAACCTCTCCCCTTCCTCCTCCTCCTCCTCCTCCTCTTCCCCCTGGACCCTGCTGTGTCTCCTCACACCCCAGGATGCCCTCAGCCCCCGGCTGGCCCTGTGCCAGGCCTGTGTCTCTCTTCGGTCCCTCTAACACCAGGCCAGGAGAAGGGGGCGAGGGGCCAGCTCCTGCGCCGGCTCCAGATGTCACTGCCCCTGTGTGCCCCCATCCCCACGTGCTCCTCACATCCCTCCTCATCCTCAGGCGCCGGCGGGGCCTCCCACTAATCCCCAACGTCTCTTTTTCAGCAGCTTTCAGCCTTTGGTGTCTGGGAAACACAAAAGCCACATTAACCTGCTCACTTTCTGCCCTGCCGCTGCCTAATGCAGGACTAACACCCCGGGGGGGGCTTGGGGGGAGGAAGGGGATGGAGGTGGGGGTGATGCTGGGTGGCCTCATCCTGACATCCTCCAACCAGGATGCTTGGCCGTGCCGGGGAGCCTGTGCCAGACCCTCTCCCCGAGCTGCTGCCGGGGGCCTGACTCAGTTTCCCTTTTCCACTTGCAGCGCTCGGAAGCGTCCCATCCCCTACTACCGCCCCAGCCCCTCATCCTCCAGCTCGCTGAGCACCTACTCCTACAGCCGCAGCCGCAGCCGCAGCTACGACAGCTACAGCACCAGCCGCTCCCGCAGCCGGACTCGCAGTCCCCCCAGCCGCTCCCGCAGCCCCAGCCGCAGCCCCAGCTACAACAGCCGCAGCAGCTCCGAGAGCGCCGGCTTCTGAGCCACCCCAACCCCCGGCACCCGGCCGCAGCCCCCCGACATCCCGGCTGTGTCCCCCCCGGCCCCCCGATGCCACCTGCACCCCCAGGAGGGATGGGGGACCACAGGGGAGGTGGAGAAGAGCCGGAGGGCTGCTGAGGATGGACCTGGCGGCGGGGGAATGCGGGGGCCAAAAACTCAAAAGGGTCCTTGCGTCGCCCTGGGAGGGGGTGATTCGTCCCCCCCTGGGGTGTTTTGGGGGTTGGGAGGGGTAGGGGGAGGATAACTTATTTCTGCAAGTGCTGGAGTGGGGGGGCGAGCACAGAGCGAGGGAACAAATTGCTCAGCAGAGACCTCGGGGCGAGGGTGGCTGGGAACTCCCCCTGGGAACCCCCTGTGCTTTTTTGGGTTGGTTTGACTTTTTTAGCACAAGCGTATCCTGGGGTGGGGGGGGGGCGCAGGGGACTTCTCCAGCCCAGGCTCTGCTGGGGGCCTCAATGCAAGCCAGATGCAAGCCCCCCCTTTCCCCTCACGGAGGAGTCCCCGTGTCCCCTTGGTGCGCCGGGGGACAGGGGCACCAGCAAGGCATTTTGGGACCCCTCCCACCCCACCAAGCACGTGCCGAGCCATGGATGAACAAAACCCAGCAGCACCCCACGTGTCTCCTCCCCAGTGGGGAGGGCCAGGGGGGCCACCCCTGTGGCTTAATGCTGCTCGTCCCAGCCCAGGAGCTGGCCCTGGCACCCCTCCAGCTCACCCAAATTTGGGGGGGACTCAGCCGTCACCCCCAGGAGGAGGGAGGTGCGGGGATGAGGGCTGAGTGAGGAGTTTTCCACCCCCAGGGCCACATCCAGCCATCGGCGTGTTGGCCCCCACCCCTGGGCTTGCAGCCCCCAGCCACCTCCTCCGGGCTCGGCAGGGGGCAGGCGGGGGGCAGGTGGGTCCCGGGCGTTGCGGCAGCCCCGCTTTCGCTGATTTTCCATAAACCACCTCCCCGGGGGCCGAGGATGGTCCTGGCTCCCCCGCCCAGGGCTGACGGTGTTTAATCCGCACGGGCCCGTGTTTTCCGGCCGGCTGGAGCGGGACACTGGTTTCCAGCCACCCTGGGCGGGAGAGCGGCTGCCCGGATTAACCCGCTGCCCCCGATGAAAAGCCGGGCTTTGGCAGTCCCGCTCGACACTGGTTTCCAGCCAGCCGGGGTCGGGGATCCTTTGGACTCCAGCTCAGCTTGCGATGCGGCCCCGTTAGCCGTCGGCCTGATGAACCGGACGTCCCCGGGAGGGCAGAGATGCAAGTGGAGGGGCACTCCGGGCTTGACCCTCATCTCCCGGCGCAGCGAGCGTCCAGGCTCAGCCGCGTGCTGCGGATTCACCGGCCCTTGGAGAAACATCTCCGGGAGCGGGGCTGTATCCCACCCTCCCCCTGCTCCGCTGGCAAAGCCACCGGTCACCCTCTGCGGTGCCCGGACGAGTGGAGCGGTTAGAAATGTGGCGAACAGGTAAGGAGGGAACGCACTGGTGGCACAACTTGTCCCCTGTGCCAGCCCCGGGCAGGGGGACAGCTTTGGATGTGTCCGTGGCAGGAGAGGGAGATGAAGGGTCCTGCTCCCCCCAAGCCTGGCGTGAGCGCCCCCAGTATCCCTATAAACCCCTGAGCCCCTCCAAAAACCATCTCACCCCTCTCTGGCCTCTGCCGCAGCAGCCCCCGGACACCCCGCAGCCCCCCAGACACCCCGCAGCCCCTCGGCGCCCCATCACCCCACGGGGCAGCTCAGACTGGCCACGGGAGCCCCAAAACCCCGCTGGGAGAGGGCGGGGTCCCCTGAAAACATCCGAATCCAATCCACCTGCGAAGGGTTATTTTGCCAGTGACTGCAGCCCCCCCCAGGGGACCTCGGCTCCTGAAAACCCGAGAGCCGGCTGCAGCCCGGGTGCGGACAAGCCAGCACATCAGGGAAAATGTCCAGTCTTCCTCTTTTACAGTCTCTGTCTCCTGCCGCGGAGGGAGCTAACTGGAACAAATACTCCGTAGGGATACTTCAGTATTTCCTCGCGCGCTCCTGGGTGTGAGTTCAGCTGTAGAGTCCGCGAGCTGGGCCCCTCCAATAAAACACACCGTATATATTGTAAAGGACTCTGCCGGGCACGAGCCATTTCTTCCCGGGGGTGCAGCACGGTTTGAGTGGGTCAACCTGCCCCCTCCGAGCAGGCTCAGGCTCTCAGCCGCCTCCCCACACACCTGCCCCCATCCCCTGCTCTGGACCCAAACACCCCCCCCGGCTCGCTCTGCCCCGGAGCATCGGTCCCCGGCTCTGGGCACCGGGTGGTGTCTGACCCCCCCCAGACCACCCTGTGGAGGGGTGTGTGCTGGAGCAGGGGGGAGCCCCTAGGGAGGCCTCACTGCTGGGGCAGGGGTCTGTCTCCTCACATCCTTCCTGCCGCTCTGCAGCCCTCCCCACAATCCTCCCGGTTGTCTACACCCCTCGCTGCATCCTCTGCAGCCCTCTTTGCATGCCTCCCTGTATCCCTACATCCTCCTCATCCCTGCATCCCTCCCCTCCCTCCCTGCCTCCCTGCATCCCTCCCCTCCCTCCCTGCATCCCTGCATCCCTCCCCTCCCTGCATACTCCTCATCTCTCACTGCACCCCTTTGTGCATCCCTGCATCCTCCTCATCCCTGCTTCCCTCCCATCCCTCTGTGCGTCCCTGCCCTGCCTCCCTGTATCCCCATCGTCTCTCACTGCATCCCTCCCTGCACCGGTCTCTGCATCCCTGCATCCTCCTCATGCCTGCATCCTCCTCATGCCTGCATCCTCCTCATCCCTGCATCCCTGCCCTCCCTCCCTGCATCCCTCCCATCCCTCCCCACCTCCCTCCCATCCCTCCCCACCTCCCTCCCATCCCTGCCCTCCCTCCCTGCCTCCCCCTCATCCCTCCCTGCCTCCCCCTCATCCCTCCCTGCCTCCCCCTCATCCCTCCCTCCCATCCCTCCAGTTCCCTGCATCCCTCCCACCCCCTCACCTCCGCAGTCCCTGCAGCGCCTCACACCCCCCACTTCGCCCCTGGCTCCCCTCCAGCCTGCGCCAGCCCCCGCAGGATGCGGCCCCAAGCCCCCAGCCCCCCCCCCCCCCGGCTCAGCCACCGCCCCCTCCCCCCTGCACTTTCAGAGCCAGCGCTGGGCTCTGCCCCAGCCGAAGGGGCTTGGCAGGGTGCCGGCACCCACTGCAGCCACGGGGGGACCCCCCCCAGATACCCTGCTGTGGCATCACCCCCCCACCCCTTACTGCATCCCCATCTGTGCCCCACGGGGAGGGGTCCCCAGGGTCAGACATCCCTGCACTGAGTGCGTCAGGTCTCAGCTACCGCTGGGCGCTGGCCACACGCTGCTTCCAGGCAGCCAGAGCTCAGCCCCGGGGGGGCACAACCCCACCGTGATGCCTCTGCGCCCCAAACCCTGGCTGGTCCCACTCCACAGGACCCACTGCCTGGGAGGCAGAGGGGGCTGGGGCAGAGGTGACGGTCCCAGGGGCTGCCAGGCTGGGCTGGGAAAACCGCTCTTCCCTGGGATCGGGGGCCCGGAGCCTGGCCCCAAATGGGGATCCCTCCCAGGTGCCAGGAGGGTCTCACTGGAGAGGGGTTTGGATGTGAGGGCGAGGAACTGGGGGGGGAGGTATCCTTCCCTGCCCCAGGAGGGTGCTGCCCCCTCCAGCCCCCCTGACCCATCCGTTCGCCCCTGTCACGTCTGTAAGACCCCATCAGCCCTACCGGTCCCATCGGGCCCAGTAGTCCCAATCAGCCCCTACCAGTCCCCGTCAGCAGCTGTACTGGTCCCACTGGCCCCCATGAGTCCCCAGGTACCCCCCACCCAGGGCCGGGGCAGCTCATCCTTGGTGCTGGGGGCTCCCTGCCGCAAGGACCAGCCCGGGGGGTGCTGAGGGGCTCCAGAAGCTTCTGGCTGGCAGGTGACGCAGCGGGCTCGGGGCCACGCACGGGCTCCTCCACTGACTCATCCTCCTCCCACCCCCCCGCGAGGTGCTGGCCCAGCCCCAGCCCCCTCCCCACGCCGCCGCATCCCTGGGATGGTTGTACAGGCGAGAAATGGCGGCAGGCGGGGGCGAGGCCGGGAGCAGCTCCAAGGACCATCCATCACTCCCAACCAGGCAAACCTCCCGCGGCGAGAGCCGGACCGACATTTCCCTGGCAGGGGGGGACCCGGGGGGGCCGACAGCCCCATCCCCGTGCGGCCCACCCAGCGCGGCTGCGCACGGCCGCCCCGGCCAGGGGCAAGTTTCTCGTCCCTTCCCTGGGGCCTGCCGTGATTTCCATTAATAGCCAGCTGAGCCGCCCGGCTAAAAATAACCGCCGGGCCCCTTCATAAGGGACGGCTGGCCACCCCCCCGCCAGCCCCACGCACCATGGCCGAGCGCCGCATCCCCTTCACCTTCCTGAGCAGCCCCAGCTGGGAGCCCTTCCGAGACTGGTACCATGGCAGCCGCCTCTTCGACCAGTCCTTCGGGATGCCCCATATCCCCGAGGATTGGTACAAGTGGCCGAGCGGCAGCGCCTGGCCGGGATATTTCCGCCTGTTGCCCAGGGAGAGCGCGTTGATGCCGGCCCCCGGCTCGCCCTTCGGGCAGGCGCTGAGCCGGCAGCTCAGCAGCGGCATCTCCGAGATCCGTCAGACCGCCGACAGCTGGAAGGTCACCTTGGACGTCAACCACTTCGCGCCCGAGGAGCTGGTGGTCAAGACCAAGGATAATGTCGTGGAGATAACCGGTGGGTGCTGGGAGCGGGGCGCCCCGGCGGTCCCCGTCTGGGTGTCGGGCTGGGGCAGCCACCCCGGCGCTTGCCGAGGGGAAAAAGGGGTGGAAAGGAGAAGAAGAGTTGGAAGAGGCGATGGGAAGCAAGGGAGGGAAAAGGGAAAGGAGGAGATGGAAGGGACGGGGGGGGGGGGCGGAGAGGAGAGGGAAGGGGAAATCAAGGCGGAGAGGAAGGCCCAGCGTTCCAGGCTTGCCCTCCGGGTGCATTGGCGCTGCAGGTGTTGGACAGGGTGCAGACAGCCCCCAGACCCATATATTGACCCCTCGCTGCTATCCCAGCTGAGTCGGAGGGGTCAGGGGGGGTGACAGTGGGGTGTCACGAGCTCTGCAGCCCCACCCCGTGCTCCCCTGGGTGGCTCAGCCAGGGAATGGTGACAAAGCCCAGACCCCGTGGCACGAGGCTGGCTTTGCGCCCAGGGAGGGGGGTCCGCGCGGGGCGGGGAAGGGGCGGAGGCAATTCCCCCGCCAGCGGGATTTGGGGAATGCGGCCCCAGGGAGAGGCCGGGGAGCCACAATGAGGGCTGTGGGGCGGGATTTGGGGGATGCGGCCCCAGGGAGAGGCCGGAGAGCCACAATGAGGGCTGTGGGGCGGGATTTGGGGATGCGGCCCCAGGGAGAGGCTGGGGAGCCACAGTGAGGGCTGTGGGGCGGGATTTGGGGATGCGGCCCCAGGGAGAGGCTGGGGAGCCACAATGAGGGCTGTGGGGCGAGCCAGCAGCAGTTGGGTCCCCTTGGGCACTGCCAGCTCCTGGTACTGCACTTTGCTCCCCTAAATTGGGGGGATGCTCCCAGAGGGGTCCCACTGCCCCTGGTCACCCCGCAGTTGCTCCAGGCTGATATTAGGGAAACCAGGACAGGCAGGACCAGCCCTGCCCTGGCGTCGGACGATGCCGGGGTCTGGTGGACCCCGGGCGCAGGGACCTTCCCAGCCCACTGCCCACCCAGCCGGCCCCCCCCAACCTGCCCACTGTTCTTCCTTCCAGGCAAACACGAGGAAAAGCAGGATGAACACGGCTTCATCTCCAGGTGCTTCACCCGAAAATACACGTAAGTACCAGGGGGGAGGGGAGATGGGATCCTGGAAACCCCCCCACGATGTCTTCAGGGCGCTCTGCCCACCAGCGCCCAACTGGGAATGCCGCTCACCCAAACTGGGAGCGGGGGGAGGCAGCAATTTGGGGTCGAGCATCAGTCCCCGGCCACAGGATGACACCCGCTAGGGTGCAGGGTGGGGCGGTGGGGGCTGCAGCCCTGACCCTCCCCTCTCCTCCCAGCCTCCCCCCCGGTGTGGAAGCCACTGCCGTGAGGTCCTCGCTGTCCCCCGACGGCATGCTGACGGTGGAGGCCCCCCTGCCCAAGCCGGCCATCCAGTCTGCCGAAATCACCATCCCGGTCACCGTGGAGAGCCAAGCCAAGGAGCCGGCCAAGAAGTAGGTGGCAACGAAGGAGAAGCCGCCGTCGCCCCGCACGAGATGCATCCTCACGCCCGCCCGCGCTCACAGCCCCTCTTTACTGCCCGTTTTGTACTCGCCCGCTCACCGAGTGCCGTGAATAAATGTGACGGAACCGAGAGAATCAGCTGGAATAAAAAAGCAGGGAAAAGGGACCTGTCCCCGTGCCTGTTCCCCAGCACCCCTGGTGCACTGCGGCCAGGCTGGGCCGGGTGGGAACCGCAGCCGGGCACCGGCTCCCTGCTCCGGCAGGGCTGGAGCAGAGCACTGGGACGGGGCTGCCTGGGGTCAGTGTGGCCAGTGGGAGGGCCACCGAGCCCTGCTCAACAGCCTGGGGTCAGCATCCTGGGTCTTCACATCCTGGGTCAGCATCCTGGGGTCAATGTCCCGGGTCTCCACATCCCGAGTCTCCCTATCCTGGCTATCCCACGTGCCAGGTCTCCTACATCTCAGGTCTTGATGTCCCGGCCTCCAGCATCCTGTGCCTTGACATCCCAGCTCTCCAAAATCTCTGGTCTCCACGTCCCAGGTCTCCAACATCCAGGGCTCAGCATCCCAGTTTTCCACATCCCAGGTCTCCGAAATTACGGGGTCAGCAGCCCAGGTCTCCATCCCATGTGTCCAACAGCCCAGGTCTCTGATGTGCCCATTCTCCTGGGTCTCCCACACCAAGGGTCTCAGCATCCTGGATTTCCTACATCCCAGGGTCTCACCGTCCCTGGTCTCCAAAACTCCCCCAGATCTGAACGTTTTGGGTCTCAACTCCCCAGTGTCACCATCCTGGGTCTCTACACCCCTGAGAAACCACCACAGCCCCCCCGGGGTGCAGGGGAGCCCGAGGGGTCCGTGGGCAGAAGCTCTGGCCGGGGATCACCCCCGCCCTGGCCGTGCTGCCCCTCTAGCCCAACCCTGCTCCCCACGTGCCCCCTCCCTTTCACCCCACTGCCATGGGGGGCCGGCTGAGGGGCTGCAGCCATGCTGGGGGCTGGACGTGGCGATGGGGGGGTCACGGCCCCAGTGCCGGTCAGCCCCAGCTGGCCCCGTGCCCCCCACGCCCCCGTGCCTGCGGGCAGCCCTACATGGCCGAGGCCGGGCCCGCGGCTGCGATGTTCCCGATGTTCCCGCTCCGACAAATCCCACTAATCCCCCCTGAGTCATCCCCGAGGCAGACGGTGACCGGGGAGGAATCCCGCAGCTGCGGCGCTCCTCTCAGAGCCGGGGGGCTCCGTCTGCCCCCCAGGCCTGAGCCCCAACCCCTCTGCCCCGCCGCTCCCAGGTGCAATGAGTTGGGCAGGTCTCAGGACGCTGCCCGGGGCAGAGCCGGGGTTGGCTCCGGGGGTCACGCGTGTGCCTGGGGTCCCCCCCCACCCCGTGCGTGTGTCATTTTGGGGATGGGTGGCCACGGCAACCAGAGCGATGCAGATGGTTGCCATGGCGAGCAGCAGCCGCAGGCAGCCCAGCACGGGAGGGGGTGCGGGGTGTGTGAACACCAACCCCCCCCCCCCACCCCCCAGCCCTGCAGCGGGGGCTCAGCGTTATGAGTTTGGCAGGTCTCATGCCTCCAGGGAACATCCGTCCCTCAGGCTCCAGCAGTGGGGACGGGGCGAGCAGGAGCCCCCTGCAGCCCTCGGGGAGGGGGATGGGCTGGGGGGGCCAGGCTGCCCACCCCCCAGCCCCAGGCCCCAGGGCCAAACCCTGCCCGGCCGGTGGCGAGGGGGCCCGGCCATGCTCTGTCCCTGGGGGACGCTGACACAGGGACCCCCACCCACCCCCACGGGCGCTGCTCCAGCTGGGGGGGTCCGTTTCTCCCTCCAGATGGGGAAACCGAGGCCCTGCCGGCGAGGGGAGGAGGGGTCCGGAGGGGAGATGTGGGGCTAACTGGGGCTCAGGGAGGGGGCGCTGGGCCAGGCTCAGCGGGGCAGGATCGGGCCCTGCTCCCACGACACCCCCCCGCAGCACAGTGGCCATCTGAGGGAAGCAGCCCCCCCAGGGGCATCCCCGGCCCCCTCCCCTCTCCGGTGGCCACACCAGGGTGGGGGGGGTGGGGGTGCCGCACGGCGCAGAGCCCGTGGGGGCTCTCGCCTCCCAAAAAGCCACCCCCGGCCTTAGGAAGAGGGAGCAGGAGCGCTGGGACGGGGTCCCTCCCTGCGGGCGGGTGCCCAGCGAGCCCCCAGCCCCTTGCCGGGGGTGTCTGCCCCACCCCCCCACCCGCCCCCGGGTCCCTCGCAGGGCGGCTGAGCCGAGGCGATTTCGGTTTACGGTTTCCAAGGGAGGGGAATATTTTTACAGCGTGAGTCACCGCGCGCCGCTTGGAGTGGAAAAACCACGGGGGGGGGGAGGCCAGGGGGGCACCCACCCACCCACCCACGGTGGAAGCACCCAGGGGCCATCCCCACAGCACCCCCTCCCCAGCCTCGGGAAGGCCGGGAGCCTGGCGTGTTCCCCCCAGGGCCGGGAGACGGAGCCCGAGGAGCAGGCGCAAGGCCGGTGAGCCCCCCCCCCCGGCGATGCCAGCCCCCCCTTAGGGACCCCCTCCCCCAGAAACCGGACAGAGGCGAGAAGGATTAAGCAGCGCTGACGTCAGATCTGTAAGTTTATTTGCTCAATGTACGACGGCTACATAATGACTCACATTCATGATATTCCATCACTGAGGAAAAAACCGCTAAGAATGGTCCGTGTGTGAAAGAATTCCTTACAGAAACACGGAGTTGGGGGAAAAAAATAAAATAATCAAATCAAATCAAATCAATCACCGATCAGACCTTAGAAATTCACTGCGTAACATGACGAGAAGCACAAACAAAGGCTCATTCAAAGAACACGGTCATTGTTCTCCTACACTGTAATAGTTAAATGTCACCATGACGAACACCAGACATTAAGATTAAGCTAACACTGGTGTTTTCGCTTTTTTTTTTTATTATTTTTATCTATTTTTTTTTTTTAACCTTTTTCAAAACAAAAATCATATAATAATCGCGTGTCACTAGAGCAACATCCAGAACAGATCAGTTGGTTACGATCACTATTTGGTAGAGCAAACTTTACCACCCCCCACCCCCCCCCCCCCCGCGAAAGAAACGAGAAAGAGGAAAAACCAACCAAAAAAAACACCCCCGCAAAAAAAAAAAAAAAAAAAAGTAAAATAAATTAAAAAAACTTTAAAAAAAAAAAAAGTTGAAGACTATTTTGTCATAGGAATACGTAACACCTACGGTATAAGTTAATAAATCTCAAGCTACTGTATAGAAATACGACACGAGCATGCACAATATTGATTCAATAGAGCAATGGAGCAGTCATCATTTCACCGGAGAGACAGTATCATAGGCGAGTGCATCTCTTAAAAAACAAAGGAAACCATCCAAGCTGCTTAAAAAATCAAGTCCCTGACCCTCGCTCCGTTTTTATCCCTCTCGTGCCATCTCTCCTGCGTAAGGTTCCTAAAGCAGCCAGAGCAAAAGCCAAAAAAACGAGGGAGAAATTAAAAAAAATTAACTCAAAGATAGGTTTTGTAATTCCAGTAAATCACTTCCCAATCGTACAGCTGGGACAGCACCGCCCGCGGGACGCCAAGGCCGAGCCGCGGGAGGTGAAGGAGCTAAAGCGTCCCCCGAGCCCGCGGATGCCGCGTACAGCGAGGCCGGCGGCCCGCTCCGAGGAGAGCTCTGCCGGGCTCGGCCCCGCTCGCCCGCGTCCGAGAGCGCGTGACGCCACGAAGGCGCTGTCGGCGGGCCGACCCTCTGAAGGGACGGCGAAAGCCTGTTTCCGAGCAAGAGTACAGCGAAAGCGGCAACGCGCGAGGGCGGTTTCCCCTCGGCTGAGAAGCCACGCGGCGCGGCGCTCCGCCAGGCAGAGAACAGCAGTGAACTTCCGACGACGATGGGCAAACTCAAAAACGAGAAAGAAAACTCACTCCGAACGGGGTAAATAGTACCTGCTAAGCAACTCGGATGCCCCGTCCCCCCCCCCGGCCGGATCAGACGGACTCGGATAAAGGTTTTGCTGAGAACTAAGTTCCTGGGCTCCCGACGGCTGACCGAAATGTCTATGATTGCAGCTCTTCCCTTGAGGATTTCTCTACCACACTGAGTTTCTAAGCTCCTGAAGTTCACTCATTACACCACAAGCTTCCCCAGGAGAAAGGAAAAGAGGCGCCCCGCTTCCCCGGTGACAAACGCGGGAGCCTGGGCGCCGGAGATCTGCTGACAAACCTCATGGTACAGTGGGAGAAAGTCAGGCAGAGTGAAATGGCAGTGCAATCCCTGAGGAAGCAGCTGTGGCACCTGAAATCAGGATGGTCTATTTGAAATACCGAACACAGTACATGACATACAGACCTGAATGCTCTTGGTTTTTGTTGCTTTTTTTTATTTTTTTTTTTTTTAATTTTTTATTTAAGTGGCATTTTTTAAGTTTAAACACTTCCCCCTTATCTAATTAAGTTCTTAAACCTTTTGCTGTGGACTTAAAATAGTTGAAACAGCCGCTAGCCAAGCACCTGTTAAGCTGTTGACCGAAAAAAAAAAAAACTAGAGCAGCTTCGATGTTCCTCGGGCGGGCGGTCTTCTTGCCTTGGGCGACACAGAATAGCGCTAAAGCCAGTCCACAGGCGAGGACTGATCGGGAAGGCAAAGCCAAAAGAACTAGCAAAGGAAAACAAAAAACCAACCCAAAAACAAACAAGAGAGACAATCAAAGGCTTGATGTCATATGGCTGTAATGTAGAAACACTGTAAACTGCAATTTAGCGTTCGCGCTGCAGGCGACCCTAACAAACACCTTCGCACAAAGGGAGCGGATGGCCGAAATCCCGGGGCTTGGCCAGCCCCCAATTCTGAATTGTACTATTTATTGGTTTGTTTATTTTTAAATTCCTTCTCAATTTGGGGATTTGAAAAGCCGCCCTGCCAGGCAGAGCGCCGCAGAGAGACGCCCAGCGACGCGGTACGGACACACGGCACTTGGACCGGAGATAGAAACGCGCAAAGCCTTACTGGAACCACAGAACTCCCTTTTTTTTTTTTTTGCGTGTGTTGCTTTCCTTAAAAACGAGGGCCATTCCATCCACGTGAATTCACCTTAAAACCCTTTTATTTCTAGCGATAAAGTTAAATTAAAGACAGCTCCACTTGTATTAATAATCTACAGAACAGTCCATATGCCAGTGAGGCCGCTATTCCATACCAGCACAGCCAGCCTGACTTCCACTAGTGGTGTTTTGGCAAAAATGTCAACGAGGCAATCAAAGACAGGTTGTGGGGGGGCTCCCTGGGAAGGTGACCCCTCCCTTTCCCTCCCCCACCCCTGAACCCCCCCCCACTCGTGGGAAAAAAATAAAGACTGCAGTAGTTAGCATCAGCGTGCGGCTGCCAGTCCATCGGGGGGGTCTAGTTGTTGCCTTCTCCGCCGTCGTCGTCTTGCTGATCGCTCGTCCAGAGCGTTAGGTTGTCGCGGAGGAGCTGCATGATGAGCGTTGAGTCCTTGTAGGAGTCCTCGTTGAGGGTGTCCAGCTCGGCGATGGCGTCGTCGAAGGCCGTCTTGGCCAGGTGGCAGGCCTGCTCCGGCGCGTTCTGGATCTCGTAGTAGAAAACCGAGTAGTTGAGCGCCAGCCCGAGCCGGATGGGATGGGTCGGCTGCATGTGCTCCTTGCTGATCTCATGGGCTTCGCTATAGGCCTTCTCCGAAGACTCCACCACGGTCGCCCTCTTCTCGCCAGTGGCCACTTCGGCCAGGTAACGGTAATAGTCCCCTTTCATCTTCAGGTAGAAGACTTTGCTCTCGTACTGCGTCTCGCTGCAGTTCTTGATCAGGTAGTTGTCCAGCAGGCTCAGCACGTCCTGGCACACCGCTTCCAGCTCCTTCTCGATCTTCTCGCGGTAGGCCCGGACCATCTCGATCTTCTTCTCGTTTCCGTCGGCGGAGGTCTTCTGCTCGATGCTGCTAATCACTCGCCAAGAGGAGCGCCGCGCCCCCACCACGTTCTTGTAAGCGACGGACAACAGGTTCCTCTCTTCGTTGGACAGAGGTTCGTTCAGCTCCGTCACCTGCATCGAGAGAGGGAGAGAGAAGAGACACGCTTGGGTTAAACCCCGGTCACTGGGTATTCCCATCACACGTCTGGGTGTTCCCATGCACCTCCAGCGAGAGGCCAAGTCCTGCTCCGTCATCCAGCATCTGCTCCCATCGCAGAGGGAGCCAGCTGGGTAATTACGCCGTGGTCCAGTCCCCCAGCAAAGGGGGCGGGCTGGGTCCTGTTCGAGGTGTGCCCCATCTCCTAGATCAGCGTTTTCCAGGCGGAGAAAAATCTTCTAGGCAAGAGACGCCTTCCACCTGCGGGACGAGAGTCGGGCTTCGTGACGCAGGCAAGCGGGACAGACAAAGCGAGAGGGCGGCGATGGTCTAGGGTTACGAGCCAGCCGCATGGATTAACAATGCCATAGCTACGGGGTGCTCATCTTTTCCGTTTCCCAGAAGCACCGGGCACGCTCCCGAGATGCCTAAAGAACACGTTAGACGTTAAAATTACAGCTGCCCGAGGCATCTGCGCAGATAAGGACTTAAAAGCTCACAGGGTACGAGCGTGTTCTTCCCACGCAGGATTTTCTTCGTTGAGGATAACGGTGTTAATGCACAGCATCGCTTCTACCTGCCTCACGCACCGCGGCAACGGAGGGATTAGGGAGACGGCGGAGCACAGAGCCACCTCGCAAGCGGGCTGCTGAATGCCACCTCGACCAGTTCAGTTATGTGGAAGCATCAGCTCCAGAAGGGCTGGCATCCCCCTTGACCCCGTGCCGTGCCCCGGACACGGGTCTCTGTGCCCCCGGAGCAGGTGCAGCGGCCCAGGATGCTGTGGCAGCCAGGCTGCTCCACTCAGGGTAGCTACGGCTGCGGGTGGCACTCGGAGCCCAGGTACCGCTGATGTCCCCCTCCCCTGGAGAACAGACACACCCTGGGTATGGCCGCACGGGAAGCGGAGCAGGAAGCTGTAAGCCTCCGCTCAGCAGTCACTGCTCACAAGGATTAGGTAATGGTTTGGACATGAAAGGCTTCTGCAAACACTGAGTCAGTTTTACAAGCGTTTGTAAGGACAAGGTTTGTCCTGGGCCTAGATAACCGCGTTTATGGTGGCGGTCAGGAGGTGAACGGCTCACGCAGGAAGGCGTACAGCAGTCCAGCCCAGGACCTCATCCAAGTGGCCTGGAATGACTCACACTGCTGATAACGTCCTGACCTGCTCATGCCAGCAACGTCCGCTCCTGCCTGCAGCTCTTCGGTTACGGTCTGGCTAATGTCTTCTCCCAGAAAACAAGCTGCAGCTAAGCCTCAGTTCCCCACACAGCAAGCAAAACACTCCGGTCTCCGATCCGGACGCCCTCTACTCTTTCCCTCGAGGCGGCAGCAGCAGCAAGAGCCTCCACTCCCACTTCCCACTCTTGCGCGGACCTGTGCCGCTCCACGGGATGCTCTGCAGCCTGGCAGGGGAACCAGCAACCAGCCACCTCCACACAGAAGGGGGTCTTACTGGGCAAAGCAGGCACAGCCCCCTTCCGTGCCAAGGGCAAGAGATGGCTGAGGGACAGGGACGAGGGTGTCGCGTTAAGGAGGGCAGAGTCTGCTGTGACTATCAGCAGCTGTCACCGGTACAGGACAAGGTGCACAGGGCAGCGTGCCGGGGTGGCTCCCAGCTTCCACGCCCCGAGGTAAGCAGGGTGCGCAATGCCGGGGCCATCCGGCAGCTCCCAGTGCCAGGAGACCAACCCAGCTCTGCTTCCCGCAGAGGGCCAGGGCGGAGGCTGAGCCCTGCACGCAGCCCCGCTGCATGTGCTAACACCCTCGGCAAGGCACGCTTATGCTGCTTCCAGGCCGCCTCGTGCTTTGAGTGCAGAAGTCTTCACCTGCCTGCGGTTTTAGAGGGTTTGAGATGATTCCATTCACCCTTCCCTTTGAGCGATACCGGCACGAACGTAAAGTCAAGATACGCTGAGGTTAAAGCCGTCTTCAAAAGACACTGGAGCACAACGAAGGTGCCTCCCCTGCCCTAGAACTTAGGGGTTGTCTATCCTTGGAGATATTCAAGACTTGATCAGGTTACTCAGTGCCTTGTTCCATCTTGCTCTGCTTGGAGTAAGGGAACTGGGACTAGAAACATCCAGAAATCCCAGCCTGACTTACTCTCTTACCTGCCAGCTGTAAACAGCGTCCAGCATCAACAGCATTACA
This sequence comes from Rhynochetos jubatus, assembly GCA_027574665.1. Taxonomy (NCBI): domain Eukaryota; kingdom Metazoa; phylum Chordata; class Aves; order Eurypygiformes; family Rhynochetidae; genus Rhynochetos; species Rhynochetos jubatus. The sequence goes on along the minus strand of CM050668.1, from coordinate 5,461,055 downwards.
AGAGACTCTCCAACCCATAGACTCACAGAATGGTTTGGGTTGGAAGGGACCTTAAAGATCATCTAGTTCCACCCCCTGCCATGGGCAGGGACACCCTCCACTAGACCAGGTTGCTCCAAGCCTCATCCAGCCTGGCCTTGGACACTGCCAGGGATGGGGCACCCACAGCTTCTCTGGGCAACCTGTCCCAGCGCCTCCCCACCCACTCTGGGAAGAACTCCAACTGTTTCTGTGCCGATACCAGCTGTGAAGGTGGCCAACCACAAGGTGCTGCCTCCAGCAAGACGCTCTCCGAGCAGAGATACCAGTTTGAAGTGTAGGCCAAGCAGGTGACTTCAAAGCTGCCCCACAGCCGAGTCTGCAGATATTCACCACTGGCGAAAGAAGATGATTTACCTCCTCTCACCAGAAGAGTCTTGCTGGAGGACAGACGTATTAAAACTACTGGGAGTTTCATAGGGTTAGCTTTGCCGTAAACATCTTAAATTCGAAGCTATGAAGGATTATGGAAGTTGCCTGTCAAATCCTTTCAACAAACTTGCTGACAGATGGAAGGTACACCTGTGGAGAAAGCCAATTCCTCCAGGGAGCTGGCAGGGATTGGCAAAGCAGAAGGGGAACCTTGTTAACCATGTAATCCTTTCTAGCAGTACCCTGGCTCCCCTTAAGACAGAGCACTGCAGAGAAACACAGAGGTGCAGGCAGGGACTACTTCTCTCGGGACTAGGAGCAGGGAAGGAAGAGGCTGCAATCCTACCTGTATTTCAGTTTGCAGCTGAACTGGGAGAGGAAGAAAGGAAAGCCACCTGGCGCTTGCATTCCCAGTAGGAAGAAAATGCCAGGTGCTCAGGACACTAGATACTGGACAGCAATGCAACGCTTAGCTGCCTAATCAGTCACTGGAAGGTGGGAAAGGCATAGCTCCGGTTAAACTGCCTTAGAGAACCACCATCTCCCGTGCCTCTTGGTCTGCCCAGAGCCTCTCCCATCACCCCTGCCTCCTGCCACATGTCAGCGCAACAGCTCAGACCCTGCCACCGCTTGCCCAGCGCAGGGCTGACGGCTGGGCTGGTGTCTTCGCCTGATCTGCCACGATACGCGCGGCACTCCGGCACGGGACCGCAGTCACCGTCGCGCTGCTGTAGCCAGCAGCGCTGTATGGGAGAACCTCTCTCGTAGGAGACCATCCAGAAAACGCTGCAGCAACCCGTCAAGCGGATGCGGGTCTGTGCCTTCGCCGTAGGCCTGTGCTGGGCAACCAAACGCTGTTTTTTCCTTACACTGCAGGATACCAACACGAAGCGAGTTCAGTCAAGCCAGAGGCTAACCAGCAAGTCCTGATATACTTAATTTATAGCGTTGCACTGAACTCCTCTGATGTAACACTAGAAAGGCAATATCCTGCCTCAGGCCTGGATTAGATTGCAGTGGTCACATTACAAGCCCTTCCGGAGAGTTTTTGTTAACGTTTGTTTGCAGCACCAGGATTAATACTCCCCCTCAACTCTGACCCTGGAGGGGTCTCACCTCCTGTGCTGGTTTTGGGCAGGAAAGAGCTGATTTTCTTCACAGCTCAGACAGCTGGCCCGCGGTGGCCAAGGGCGTGCTTCATCCCATGGTACGTCAGGCTCAGGGCACACACGTGGTGCTTAGGTGGGAAGGGGTCTGGGGGGTGTCATTAAGGCTTTTGCTAGCTTCTTAGCTCGGTCATTAACTCATTTGTTAGAGGCCTGGTGGGATGGTTAGTGGGTTGGGGGGTCAGCTGGCTTCCCCCACCCCGCCACCTCCGGTCAGATTGTCGCCCTTGGGCTCGCTGGCTCGGACTCTTGTTTCACAGGACCTGGCTGTGTGTCGGTCGGCGGGTGGTGAGCAATTGTATCATTTGTTCTATTTGCCATTATTTTAATTACTCAGTAGTAGTATTGTTAATATTAGTAGTATCGCTACAGTATTCATTTATATTCAATTATTAAACAGTTCTTAACTTTATCTTTTCCTCCAACTCTCCTCCACAGGGAGGGGTATGGGGGTGTGAGCGAGCAGCTGTGAGGTCCTTCACTGCTGGCTGAGGTTAAACCACACCACTTCCCTTAAGGGCAGCACCCTCATGCACAGACCAACCACAGAAGCAGTAGGTCACCCCAGTGCCAGTCCCAGCACCGTTACATGGAGTTAGAGACTCCCAATGTCCAAATTAGAATCTCAGCTTGGCAGGAAGAGGGCTTGGCAGCAACACCAAGCCAGCAGCCTCTACCTGCTCTCTGGGAGGCTCAGTCATTCTGCAGCTGTACTTCCCAGGTTGACAGCAGAGAAGAGCAGAACTCGCACTGCAAATCTCAAATTGTCAAGCCTCGTTTCAGCCTTGTGCCCCTGCAGATCAGAGAGGTGGGGCAGGCAGGAGATGCATACGGCTGAAATGGAGTCAAGCCGTGTGGCACGAACAGCCAAGCGCAAAGAGCTAGTCCACATGCTTGTGCAAGCTGGAAACCTGATAGATGTCTTTTAGCTATTCTAAAAAAAAAAAAAAATAGAAGAATAAAGAACAACAAAGACCTTTTCCCACCTTCCTTTCTGCTTTTTCCCCCCAGACAAGCGTGGCTCTTTACCGATGCAGAGCAGCAGAAGACCTCAGCCGTGGCACCTCTCATTTCCCTCCTCGCCTGCAGGCAACGGCCTTCTCGCAGGCTTTCCCCATGCCCTGTCCCAGTGCGTGGCACCCGAGCCAGAAGCCAGACCCCTGCACAGTGCAGGCAGCCCCGCGCTCGGCACAAGCCCTGCCTAAGGGCAGAAGCAGGAGACACCCAGGCAGGGAGCGCAGGTCTGCACCAGGCAGGGAGCAGTCAAGGCCCACAGGCTCGGGCTTGGAGACACGCTCCATCACCAAGCCTGGGGACGCTACCAAGTTCCAGTCTCACCAGTTCCTGCAGCCTCTGAGTGCGCAGTGTCTGCAGCACCAGTGGCCCAAAGGACAGGCCAACGGTTCCCACTGGACAACAGCTACTGAACTTCAGGGTTTCTACTGCTCCAGAGTCCAGAGGTTTGTACAAATCAGAGCCCTCCGAAGTGCAACAAAGCTCTTCAGCAGCAGCACAGGCTCGGAGAAGGTTCTCCCAATTTCTCTGCTGCAGCTGGGAGCTCTGACTCAGCACCCTGCCCAAAGCCTGGCAGGATCCCAGCATGCCCAAGTATCACATTGCAGCCAGGGGAAGGGTCAGCCTCGTGTGGAGAAGCCAGGGAGCATGCGAAACTTCACCTGCCCCTAATGTCAAGGTCTGTGCTCTCCGAAAGCCCAAGGGCTGGTCCTACCGCACCTTCTTTCCAAAGCGCCCTCATTAGCAGGCGTTTTTGAGACGCACAGGGAAGGTTTGCTCCCAACAAGTGGCAGCTTAGGTATTTGCTTACGGGGCTTATTCCAGGACTCTTATCCTCCACCTGTCACCTTGCATCAGCAGGTCTGAAGTAATCATTTCTGAGTACATCACGAAGCAATCATTTTTGAGGACCCTTCAGTTGCTGCAATGGAGACCCAACACAGCATTTAGTTTTACTCATTTATCCTGAGACACATGGGTTTTCATATAGTTTTGTAACTAAGTGCCCACCCATTTATGGCTCCTACCTAGCTGTGATGCCTTAAAGCATACAGCGGAGCAAGCTGAGCAGACCCAGAGATTCTTCCCTGTGAGATGCCATCACCGTTTTATAGTTTAATCCATGCTGTAAGCCTCAACACTTGTGCTTTTCAGATTGCTTAGAAGAGATCCTGAGTCCCTAAAGATATTGGACATGTACAAAGGAGCCGAGCTTTCCTGGAAAGAGAGGGAGAACCATGAGAACCTCAAACTGCTGCCTGAGAACAGCTTTTGAACATCACCAGAGCTCCTCTTCCACCAGGATACGCAACAGCCATCTCCTCCTCAGCACTTTCCTCTGTGCTATCTATGGCCTCTGCACCATGTAATTAAGTACGTTATCTCCCAACAGAAACCCTAGCGAGTGCCTTGTTTTTCCTGCACGTGCAGCCTGTTAGTCACGCTGAGGTCTGGCCCCAACGTCCCCTTTTGTTTCCTTTTTCAAAAGGCAAATGCGATTTTGACACAGTTCTGGCCAGAAGTCCCCCCCCCGAAATTCTTACTTGGTCTGAAGCCACCGGCAAGGGCAGCCACCCGCACGCAACCACCTCAGGCTCAAGCAGCCGTGTCACCTGCACCCCCGTCCCCAGGCCCTGGCTCGCGGTGGGACCCCAACACCCCTTCGCAAGCACCACACCACCTTCAGCAGCCCAGGTGCTGCCATCTGGGAAGCGACATGCCAGAGAGACTGCCTGGGTTTTCCATCCCCATCTCACTCTACACCCAGCTTCTGAAGAAATGGCTGTCCGCGAGCACGCTGAACTATCACCATTACCTGGTGGCTCGATTACAGTCACAACTAGGTGTCACACAACCTAGCTGAGAGCAGCGGCTCCTTGTGCGCCCCAGAGCGAGCTGTCCTACGGCACCATCGCAGCAGCCGGGAGGATGCTCTTCTTAAGCACTGTCCTGCTTCGACACAAAGTAGGCGTGTGTTAAACCAGACCTAAATCTAAAATCTTACCAGATTTCACTGGTTTGGGCCTCCCCCCTCCCTGTACTCCAGCCCTATCCCCCATGTCACACATCCAAAGCGGAAGTGACACCATAACTACTTCTCTCCTTGCTGACCCCCTCCGCTGTCCTCTCTGCTCATGTTTTATCTCAGCGTGGCCAGGGGGATCGGAGCCCTTTCCCTCATCTCCAGGACCAGAGAAGCAGTAGCAGGCTGCGGGCAGAAGTCAGTTCCGCACTGCTGTCTCCTGGGACTGTTTCGGTATGAATGCTCATATGTCAGTTCCTGTTTTGGAGGCTGGCTCTCGTCGCAGGACGGCAGCCGAAGTCACACGGGATGGTTCTGCCATCACATTCCAAATTGCTCCGAGTGCCGCAAGGACCAGTGTCTGCAGAGCAAGACTGTTTATTGCTTGTACCATAACTGGATCTCAGAGGCTATTTAGGCACTCTAGACACTGATTACGATTTCTGTGTGCTCCTACAGCTAACAGCGGCTTTCATCCCACTCTGCAGCCTTATTATTTAAGGTGACTTTGAACCACTTGAGAAAAAGCCTTCAAACTGGGAGACATGAAAACCAAGACCTCATTTATTTCATTGGCCTCTGTAGCTTAAAAACTACTTAAGCCAAAGTGAACTTCATGGCACCACACACAGGTTTGATCAGCCCTTGGAGCCTGCAGATCTACTCCAGTTTCGGTCTGGCTCTGACGGATTTCAGCTAGAGAAAGAGCAAGTTCCAACTATTTGGGTCATTCCTGCGTGTATAGGGTCACCCGGAAGCCAAGGCAAGAAAGCCAGTGACAGCAGCAGAGCTCCGAGCTGTTGCTATTCCGCATTTGGCAGCAGCATTTCATGTACCGCCCCTTATCTGCAGCGCTGCAGTGCCAGCACTGCTCTAACGGCTCAAGTTCTTCCTGCTGCACGACACCTGGCTGCCATCGATGGGCCTCCCCGGCTTCCCCTGCAGCTTCCGAGATACGGCAGGCACAGGGAACATCGCCTGCCTTCCAGGCACGTTATTAGGCCCTGCAACCTGCCACGGCTGTCGAGTTAGCAGAGGGCAACCCAGGCACGCTGCAGTCACCAGCTGCAAGGAGCAATCCCAGCCTCCCAGCAGGGGCATCGTGCGTGCCCTTCAAGCGCACCAGCGTGGAGCTACAAACCGTTTCGGAATTAGCAAAGCAGTTTTGTAGCAGGGAGCTGCTCCTATAGGCAGTATCTGCTTTTTGAGCCGTTGAAGGATTATGCCCAAGTTCTCCCCGTCTTCCTTATCAACCCCTGGTTGCTGTTAGCCTTACCAAAAGGCAGGCTATCAAACAGGATGGAAACCAGGCGCAGAACAACCTGTTTTGCTGCCTGGCTGCCACTAACTGCCTCATACCTATTAAAAACTCGGGGAAAATCACCCAGCTCCGCTGGCCTGCTGCCTTCCTGCCACCAGACGGAGAAAGCAGCCGCTCACACCACATCAGTCCCAGCTTCTAAGAGGGCTGTCGCTCAGGCCTCCGCACACCGCCTCCGGCAGATGGGACACCAGCACCTTTGCCTGCTAACTACACAGCAACAGAAGGGATGCCAAGCTATTCCTTCCCCAAGGCATGGCAGGCTGGCAAGCACCAGCTGCCCACTCGCATTTCTGCGGGCACCTCAGCAGCAGCCCAAGACCACCACCCGCTCCGTCACCCAGCAGCGCAGGGAGCCCCCCTGCCTCATTACCCAGGCTGTTCCCTGCTGATCCGCCCTTTCTCCAAGCTTTCTGCGAAGCGTGTGGAAGACCAGTGCCACAGCGTGCCACTGCCATGGGAGCCTGGATGTGCCCCTGAAGCACGCCAAAAGTTTGAGGAGCCCCAAGTAGTTCTTTTTGAATTCAGTGGTTTCTATAGGCTTGTCTGGGCTGCACTAAACTCCTCCATGTGCGTGTTGAAAAGTTCTTGAAGAGTAACACCAGCATTTCTGTACAAATTTGAAAACCTGACTTACTTTTTTCCCATTTAAGCATTATTATTCTTCAGCAAAGTCCATCCACTCACAGGCTTTTTAGCTGAAGCAGCCATCCATGGGATAACCATGGTCACTCCCAGAGTCTTGAGACTCGCTCCCCTCCCTCACTCCAATTTATGGCAAAACAAAGCCAAGCCAGAGAGACTTCAGGGACTCCAGCACCTAAGCAGGGACACACTAGGTAAATGAACCAAGTTTCATGTTGGGAGGGTGTTCAGTGCTTCTGGGAGCATTAGTTGATTAAAGACTTACCTCACAGCTTCTAAGAGTACTAATCTGGCTTGGATATTCGTGCTTCCCCACTCACCTCCAGCCCTGCTGCCATGCCCTAAGCACCCTGCCACCAGACCATCAAATCCTCCCCAGTGTCAAGTGCCAGGCCAGCACGAGACGCTCGTCCTTAATGAGGGGCTCAAAAAAATGACAGTGTTATGCTGTACCCATGACCTCTACCAAGTTGAACCAAGCAGAGAGAGAAGAGACGATGTGCCACTGGCAGGACACCCCAGGAAAGGTTGAGAGCACGTCCTGGCCCGTGTCTACCAGAGCTGGATGGACTGGGCAATTCCTGGCTGCTTGCACGGCTTCCTCCTGCACGGCAGAGCCGCTGCCACTGACAGCGAACCGGGAGAAGCTGCAGCCGTGCAGCCAACTCCCTGCAGCCAGCGCGCGTTCAACAGCTCTGCGCCACTACCCCGAACGCTTTGGGAAAGCCTGCTGGTCACGTGTCGAGGCAAGGTTCTGGAAACACAAAAAGAGACACAAAAAACCAAGAGTTTTGCTCTGGGTCTTTTGGTCTGCAGTTCCTTGCAGCACCTGAAACGCGTTTTACCAGATGAAGCGAGACTTTCCCAGGTGGACTCCGGCATGCCAGGCCCACCGTAGGTTTAATTTCCGCATCAGCGAGTAAGGTGATTATCTCTCCAGATGTACTTTACCATCCCACTGCTTCAGGGATTTCAGGCTTGATCTTACACACCTCTAGCAAAGACAATTTTATTTAATTTTTTAAAAGAACTTGCACAACAGAAAGTCAAGTTTTTGCCCTGGCAGCTTTCTGGAGCACCACGGCTGATTTTAACCTACAAGGAGGGTCACTTTACTATCCTAGATCTGGCTGTGGATTTAACTACCATCTCCTCCCAGCGTCTTCCGAAGCCCGAGGGACTACTACCACAGACCTGATCGCAGCTCATCACAGGTGACACAGCCCCTCGGGCAGCCACATCTTGACGCCGCGGACTGCAAGAAGCCCAGCTCCCAACTTCAAGGTAATGAAATATTCATCCCACGTAACAAAGCCCAACAGCATAAACAGGCAAAGCTCCAACGCCTTCCTCAGCTGGGTGTAAATCAAAGGCTGTTAATCTTCCCCAAGTTCTCATTCACTGCTGAACACTAAGCATTAGTCTTTTACAAGTGCAGATCTCCCACGGCAGTTCTCGAGCATATCCGTTAGCACACAGGGCAGCAAACAGCTCCTCCGGCTACTATTAATAAACCTGATGCTGCAGAGCACCCCAACTGTCCAAACAACATGTCCATCAGCAGCCTCGTTAACGCTGAGGCTGAGACTTCTCGCTGGTATTTTTCTAGAGCCTTGCTGAAACCACCTTCGAGAGGAATCAGCAGCGCACTGCCGTGCCAAGCCGCTTTGCCCGGTATGCAAGCGAAGATCCTTCCCAAGCAAGGCAACCCTTCCAGTGGAGCAGAGGGAATTTGCAAACAATTACGGAATGTTTCGTACTAGGAGTCCCTTGTGTAGTCCAAGCGCAGCTGCCTCAAACACCCATAGGCTGACTCAGTTCTAACGTCTCCTTTATGGAAGAAAAGCATTAAGTACTTTAATCCCTAATCTGGGGATCACTTTAAAGGAATCTCACGGCATCATCAGTGACATGTTCTCTAGTTACTCCCCTACTGCTGTTAACTAATGCATTGCCTGCGGTCACTACGTTACTAGTTTTAGGTATTAAACAAACCTGATTTTTGGCCCAACTAATGTGTTGGGTCGTTCCCCAGATGCGACCAAATCCGGTTTAAAACTGAGACTGGTGGAAGTTCACCAGCTACACAAAGGCACTGCTTCTGAGCGACAGTCTTGTCAGTGTTTCCTGCTGCCTCCTCCTTTCAGCTCCGTTTTCCAGAATTTACCATTTCTGAGCGTTCCCAGACACCACCAAGCACTGTGACCGACCGGGCTGAGACCCCCGGGTGAACATCAAGCCCTGCGCTCCACCAGCCCCAGACAGAGGTTAGCAGCTCTGGGGCTCTGACCCATCGGAGGGGCTGGAGAGACACGGCAGCCCAGGCTCGCTGACACTGTGCACTCGTGGAAGCGGGCAAAGCCGTCCCTCTGCTGAGCTCCTCCCTGAGGCAGGCTCCCCACTCAGAGCCATGGGTAGGGATCCAGCACGTTGACACCTGGACTCTGGAGACGGTGAGCCCTCTTACTTCAAAAATGAAACTGTAAACAGCAGAATGAAAGTCCTTTTGTCACGGTTTTCATTTTAGGATGGGAGGAGGGACCTTGCTCATCAGATCAAGTAGCCAGGGAACAAAGAAGAGAAAGCTGGTTACGACGGCATCGGCCACGCCTGGCTGAGGAGATGGCACACCAGGTTGCACAAAGCCAGCTGGTTGTGGGCCCGTATCCTTCTCTTTCCTGCTCGCTCCAGACCAAGTGTGGATCCGTGAAGTCACCCACAGCCACTCAAAGGAGGCAGAAACAGGCCAGGAGGGACCTCAGCAACGCCAGCACACAGCCCATATCCTGCACTGGAGAGCGCAGCCACGCTCCCACGCAGCCTCGCTCGTCTTGCGGGGCCTGTCTCCACAGGGGAAGAAGAGTTCGCCCATCTGCAAGGACTGGAAGCTGCACTGGCAGGAGCACAGGCAGAGCCTGCAGCCATGGCAGAGCATTTTACCTAACTACCACCAGCGTGAAACCAGCCGCGGCCATTTACCTGAACAGCATCCCCACGTCGAGCTGAAGGTTTCAGAGGCTGAAAGACAAACCCACCAAGTCTTCGCCAGTATAGCAGTCAATTCACAGCTACTTCCCCTTCACTGTAGCAGCTGTTAAAACGGGTTTCCAAGCTACTGCTTTCCAGTGGCATCAGCGCTTACAGAACCGAATCCAGGAAAGACCTGTGTTTGCATGAAACTGTTGCTTTCCAGACACCAGGTTGCCATTTGTCTGCCGTCACGAGAATCTAATAGGAGGGAGGGAGACTTCAGCCAAGGGGCAGTTAGGTTTGTTACCTTTCCAGTGAAGAACAGGAGTTGGTTAAGGCTTTCAGCCTTCCAGAAAGAAATAAGGAAGGCCTGGATGGCAAAGGAAAGAAGGTCTAAGCTGGCTCCAAACCAGTTAGCACAAAATACTCCTAACAGCATTAGCTTTGGACAAAGCTATCTTGAGCTGCAGAGCACTGAAGCGTAGAAGAGTGCCTGGAAGCATCAAGGGAGCATCAGCTACCCAGAAACAACCAAAGCCCTGTACCACAGCCTCGCTGTGGAGAAGTGGAAGATGGTGCCTGTATCCTATCAAGATTGTCAATGGAGAAATGCTTGGGAAGCCAGGCAAATCCTTCTTGTGCTTGTACTGCAGGCATTCCAGTATGCATTCATGTTTCAGTCAGTCACAGGTCAGGAGGTAGAACTGGGCACAAATGAAGATCTGCACAGCCCTAAATGCCCCCCACACCGACCCTCTTGAGGAAAGGGTCCCTCAGGTCAGACCATCGGCATCTTCCAACCCCATCATTCTGTGTACCTGCCTCTGAACAGCCTGGTGTCTGCCTGGGACACTCTGAGCAGACAGCTCTAGTCTGAACCAGCCTGACAGTCCTCTTTGCTCTTCCCTGCCAGGCTGGTAGTGAGCTCCCAACACGCTACTCACCTCTGCCAAGGGACAGCAGTGCTCAGCATCCAAGGATGTGTCTGAGCTCGAAGCCACCTCCCAAGAAGCAGCTGGTTCCTCAGGCACTGGCAGTTGAGCACACAAAAGCTTGGATTGTTTATTTTTCCTAAATGTGTACCCTTGCGCACAACTTGCTACGCATTTGCACATGGTTTACTTGGCAGGAAGCTGAAGAGCTCAGTCGCAGCGCTCGTGCAGTATACCCTGCCAGCTGCGTCGCCATCCGTGGAGGTTTCCCCCGATGCAAAGCCATGGCTACCATCTCCTCGCCCAGCCCCGGCTCCACCCGCTGCACCCCGAGACACATTTCTTGTTTCCCCAAGAGCCACAGCCAGTAGATCAATCCTAGCTACAGGTACGCATCACCAAACCGGTAAGTGTGGCAAGCATCTCATCTTTCCTGATGCCTCGCGGTGAAGATCTGCACACTCACTGCCTCACCTACCCAAACCTGCGGTTCCTCAACACCGAGAGGCCCATGCTGTCTCAGCACGGTACTGAACCCAAGGGAGCACCAGTTCTTCGGAGATGTAAGACCAAAGACTGTATCCAGGGCTAAGTGACTGCTCGCCAGGACACCACCAGAGGCCCCTGACCACGCAAGCTGACAAAGCTCCCACGGTGTGCACTTTGCCTTGCCCCTTCATCGGCACAGCTCAAACCCACCCGGAACCGCACGAGCCATCCCATCCCAGCATTTCAGCAGGAGGCAGAGCAGCAGCTTGCTGGTACAGCTGGAGTCCTCCATCTACACGCCATCCTGCACGCACTGACATCTTCATCTCAGTGTTAACCGTGCTTCTTCCAAGCGTGTGACACCCCAGTACGGTTTAGCGCAGTGAAATACCAGGCTCTGAAAACCCTTGTATTTATGACTGCGAAGGGGCCTGTGTTCACCCACCAGCCTGGGAACAAAACCCTGGTTCAGCGCAGTCCCCACAGGCTATTGGGAATCATCAGGTCACTCTTACTCCCCCCTCCCTGATCTTAAGTTCTAGGAGGCCGAGACTTCTAATTCCTACCCAGAAAGCCAAGCTGACCATGCTCCTGACCAGCCCTAATGCTGTTGGCCCAGACACAATCATGAAAGCACCTTAAAATGAAGTGGCTCAGTAATACACAGAAAAGGAGAGATACGGCAGAGGAAAAAAAACCATGATGGGGATCCTCAAATTAAAGAAAATCTTCCTTCTACCAGCAACAGAAGGCAAGGAAGAAGCACAATCCTTATCAGCCCAGCCACAATTCAGATCCCAGAGAACGGCCATGAGTACCAGCACCCATCACCCAGCAACAGGAAGCAGAGGGATATGGCACAAGTATCTGGGCAGGCCTCACTTCCCTGGAGGCACCGTCCAGAACACGTGAGAACTGCTAAGAGAATGCCGCACAACACCATCCCGTTTAGAAGAGACGCCAAGAACAGAGCGCATACGCTCCAGAGGTGCCGAAGCTTTCAATGCAGAAAACGCTTCTGGAGCTGAAGTGCTGCGGTTGCCCTTAAATCACTGTTCCTGTAGCTTCTAGAAAGCCCAAGTTCACATCACCAGGGCCCAAACTGTCCATTCCAGGGAGCAGCTCTGGGATCAGCTGGTCCAAAACAGCTTGGGCTGATAGGGCTTGTCCATCTTTAACCACAAAGAAGCAACGCAAGAAAGGAGGAGGAGGAGGGAAGTCAAGAAAACTTCCCACCAACCTTTCTGCACTGTCAGGGGTAGCCACCATCCCAAAAGGTCTAGGAGCTAAGCCCAAAACATCTAAGGGCTCTTGGAGAGCCCCTGCCCAAGAGCTTTACTGCTCCCAGACATCTGCAGAGGACTCAACAGCTATACTCTCCATCGCAGCCTCAACATCACATTCATTTGGTTCAAAAAGAGCTATTTCTAACCCAACCCACACCTGGCCGTTACACTTGGCCAACCGAGAGAAACCTAGAATGGTCTCACAAGTCTGGCTTTTCTTAAAGCGCACAGAGAAACACCTACCAGGAGCTTAACAGGGAATTTCTACGAGCTTGGGCTGCTGAAGCCTCACCGGTTCATACAGTTAACGTGTGCAGTGCCCACCGTACCCACGCACAGTGCATGTTGCTACCTGTGCACGGCTTAAGCGCGGCGGTACGACTCAGCCTACCGCTAGAAGGCCCTGAGGCCAATTTACACAGAGACAACCCAGGCTGTGAACCGTTACAAGGTCGGAAACGCGGCAGGACAGCAGCTTGTGCCACCAGCTGTCCTGCCCTGACGCCGCGGACCTCTGGGAAGGCAGCCCTGCTCAGGAGTCACGCTCAACCCCTAGCGCCATCGCTCAGGTCTGAGCAAGCCCTTGCTGCTGAAGGGAGAGGACTGCTCCCCTGTGTCTAAGAGTGGGTTGGCAAGCACGACGACAGACAGCAGCCCCATGCCGCAGCAGTCCAGGAGGCACCACGAGGCTGAGCAGCGTCCAAGGGGCGGCGGCAAGAGCATCGATGCAGTCTTTACACGCCAACATACCCTCTCCACCTTGGCACTGGAAACGGTTTCTCCAAAGCCTTCCCCAGCCCCCCTGAGAAGTGCTACTACAGCAGCTCATGCTCCTTACTCCCCTCCTACCATCACAGATGGCCTGCCCAGCACTCCTCCAAGAGAAGCCTTTCCACCTCATCCTTTTGTTTCTTCTACGCTGCAAAGCGGAAAGCAGCTAATCATACCCCTGCTCCGCTCCCCTGGGACTCCCCAGATAGGAGGGATTTGCATTCCTCCCACCTTTTCCAAGGGCGAGCCTGCTAGCAGCGTGAAGCCCCGCTATCTGCGCTACCCTGCTCACAGGACGCGGAGGACCATAGCCTGCCAGGCTGGTGAGCAACGCGGCGGAAGCCCACACATCCCATTGCCAGGGAAGGCCTGTGGTTCCCCACACTCATTCCTCTCCTCCACCCACAACGGCCATACGCTGCACCAAGAGCCAGCTGTGTCTACGGCTTGGGCAGCAGCGCCCTGCTCGATGGCATCTCTGCTGTTCACCCCTCCACACCCACTGAAGTCACCTTCCTGCAAAGGTTACGGCAATCATCTCGCTTGTTCACCTGCCATCCTCCCACCCCAAAGGTCTTTGGGGAAGCATGTGCTCTGTTCCCCAGCCAGCACCCGATGGGGGCTTGGCATGGCTCCACCTCCAAAAAGACTCCAGCAGCATCACCGCTCCCTGGCTAATGGGTATCGATCCACAGCCCCGGCGCTGGGTTGGGCAGTCAACTCTGCGTGGAGCTGAGCCAGCCAAAAGGGCAGCTGGATCCAAAACAGGCACAGCAAAACCTCAGCGAGGGCAGCGGCACAGCCACCATCCCAGGCTACCAACAGGGAGCTTTCCTGCTCTCCCACATTATAGGACTTCCTGTAGCCCCGGACAGGGCTGAGGTGACAAGGGACATGACCAAGGTCACACAGCCACACCCCAGACTGATGGGCCCAGCCCTGTCACCCCTCACGGGTGTGGCATCGCCTTCTGCTCTCTCCTGCAGGCACAGGGGACCAGCTGCATGTTTTACCAGGACACATCAGCAAACTTGTCACGTTTAGGGGCTGAAGAAGCCCTGCTCCTGCAGCAACTGTGCCACTGCAAGTACCAGTTAGGGACACTGGCGGCTGGATCACCAAGGAAGGAGCTAGAACTTGCTATATACAGAACACTACATGGAAGAAACTACTGTCATCCAGCACACGGCTGTGGCGAGCAGCACTGGGTGAATCAGGAGACAGTAAGAGCCCCAGTACAATATTTCCATTTTGAACCATTAAAATGGTCCTTCAGAGGCTCCCGAGCAGGCAGAGCTGAGGTCTGCTGAATGACACGTCCGGCTGCCGTGTCACCACCCGTGAGGCGACCACCAAAATGCATCAGTGAGATGAAGCTGCAGGAAAACGCACCTCTTTTACTCACATCATTACCACACTAGGCTTTTAAGGAAAACTGGGAATTCCCAGCATGGTGATAAGCTAATAGACAGCCAGCTTTAGAGGGCAGGAGACAAAACCACAGGAAGGCTTCTGCATCACCTTAGCGAGACGCAGCCTGCATGCTCTCTGCTACCACCTGGGTGCATTGCAGCTTGGACCATCGCATATGACATCACTAGGCGTTGCTACGGAAATGAGTGCGAGGTCATCAGCCTCCCGCACAACCAGAGCTGGGGGATGGGCGGCACGCAGGACAGTGACAGGGATAACTGAGCGTGACATGCCCATCACCGCCGGACCCACCGCGCCAGAGTTTGGGCAGCGCGGTGCAGAAACGAAGAACAAAGCTCTGCCTTTTGTTTGCTGTCATGGGAGGCGTCAGCGCTCCCGCTGTGAATCATTTTCTTACAGCCAAACTACACGGCAACTGATAAGCGGCATTAGCCCGGGTTACTGTTTCACCAGGGCCGCTAAGGGCTAAAAGGAAAAACGTATATATAATCTCTTAACACCACCTTCGGTTTAAACACTGACCCCGGGTAAGCAGGCTAGGGAAATTCGCCCGGCGGGAATACTGCAACACGGCTGTGCGTCCCAGGCATATCCCTGTTGGCTTTGTCACAGCGGCTGTATTATCCGTAGGAAATGAGCTGTAGGATCTGCTCACACAGCAGGCTTTGCTTTAAAATGAATAGATGCCGTTATCAGAAAATGGTATAAAAGCCGTAGTGCAGCAGAGGAACAGCCCGGCTGGGTTAATATGATAATATCTCGTTCTGATTATCCATATTTCATTTCTTGATAAGCCATCTCCACCCTCCCCATTCTCAGGCTGTGACGGTTTTTCTGTTTGATAAATGCAAGGTTATTGACAAAATGGTGCAATGTGGGCAAACAGAGCTGCACCCACGGCAGACTGCGACATTCCTACATCAGCATTCGCTTTTCATCAGCCAGGGAGGACACCCCAGCTCCTCGCAAAGGTTCAGACCTGACTAAGGAGACAAACATAAAGAACAGTTTTCCCCTTTAAAGCACCCCCTCCCTCCCTCCACCCAGTCTAGCCTCTCTGCAATATGACAAATGCAGAATCTTCTGGAATGACTTGATCCTGCCTCCCACGATTGCTTTGTTTGCAAGATCAGATCAGAGATAGGGCTTTTTTTCCCTTCTTATATTGTCAAAAATGTCAGTATTGAAGGGGAGCGTTCAGTGTCACAAATCAGATCAGCCTGCTATATGCAGAGTCTTTATTTTAAGAGCGTGAAATGAATACAACATGACTCAATTCATAAATCTCCAACCAAGTGCAGTAAAAATAAGAGATTTGGCAGCGAAAGGGCTCCCGATCTTTGGGGTCACGAGCACACACCAGCCTCGCCGACTGCATGCAGGAAGGGATGCACGGGAGCGACGAGGGGGTATTTCGGCAGTGGGGAGAGGTGTGCACGAAATCACCCCCCCACCACCCCCCAAGGATTCCCCGCAGCACAGCCCCACAGGGCTTGGCAGACCACCATCCCCCCCCACCGCCGAGCTGGCGTGACCCCTTGGGGAGTGCCACACCCCAGGGCTGGCTCCTCTGCCCCCCGCGCCGGGGCAGGGCGGGGAGCGGCCAAGGGGATGGGGGGCACGGCAGAGGATGCGTGGGGCAGGCAGGGGGGCCTGGGGTGGGTGGAGAGAAGGAGTGGGGGGGAGAGAAGGGAAGCGATGCGTGGGGTGGAGCGGGGGTTCTAGGGCAGGGGAGAAGGTGTGTGGGGGCAGCATTGGAGAAGGTGTGGGGGACAGAGCGTGGGGTAGGGGAGAGGATGCGGGGGGGCAGCAGGGCAGGGGAGAAGATGCGGGGGGGGCTCCAGGGAAGGGCAGAAGATGCGGGGGGGCAGAATGGGGGGGTCCTATGGCAGAAAAGAGGGATGCATGAGGCTGGGTGGGGGCTCCAGAAGAGGGGAGAGCATGCGGGGGGGGGGGGGGGGGGGCTCTAGGGCAAAGGGATGGGGGTCCAGAAAGCCCAGGGGGTCCCTGGGCGGGGAAAGGCGAAGGAAGCAGGATCAGGCGGGGGGTGTCGGCAGCAGCACAAGGACCGGAGCCGCAGGAAGGGTCGGCGAAAGGGGCGGAAAGGGCAAGGGCCGGGGCCCGCACACCCCCGCGGCGCGGCCCGGGCCGAACCCACCCATCACCCAGCGAGGGAAGGGAGAGAGAGGAGCGTGGACCCGCACGCCCGGCCCCGGTAGGAGGAGAGGGAGGAATTAGAAGGACGGACGCGGGACGGGACTCACGTTCTTCATGGCGGCCGCCATGTCGTCGTATCGCTCGGCTTGTTCGGCCAGCCGGGCCTTCTGCACCAGCTGCTCGCGATCCACCATCTTCGCGGGGCCGGGGGAAGGGTAAGGAGGCTGCGGGCTCCGGGAGAAGGAGGAGGATGAGGAAGGGCGGCGACGGGAAGAGGAGGAAGGAGGAGGAGGAGGGCGGGCGGCGGCTCCTGGCGCTGCTGAGGCGACGGCGGCGGCTGCACCCGGTGCTGTGCGCGCGCCGCGGGCCACCACAACCCCCTCTGCGCAAGCCCCGCCCCGCCCCGCCCCCTCCGCCCCCAACCCTCGCGCGGGGCACGACGGGAGATGGAGTCCTCGGGGGGGTGCGGCGGGAACCGCCGCACCCCCCCGAGGACTCCATCTCCCGTCGTGCCCCGCGCGGAAGAGCCACGTAGCCCCGCCCCTCCCTCCCGGCCCCGCCCCCGCCCTCGCGGCCTCGCTCTGCCCCCGCCGGGGTCCCGCCGGCTGCCCGTGCTGATTCACCGGGAGCGGCCCCGCCCCGGGTGGGCCTCGCTAGGGAGAGAGGGGCCGCTGCCCTCAGCCGTGGGGAGTCGCCCGTGGGCTGGGCCCACACATAGCCCGGGCCCACACATAGCCTGGACCCACTCACAGCTTGGGCCCACTCATAGCTTGGGCCCACTCATGGCCCAGGCCCACTCAGCCTGGACCCACTCACAGCTTGGGCCCACTCATGGCCCAGACCCGCTCAGCCTGGACCCACTCATGGCCCAGACCCACTTACAGCCCAGACCTACACACAACCCAGGTCTGCTCACAGCCCGGACCCACTCATGACACAGATCCACTCATGGCCCAGACCCACTCAGCCTGGACCCACTCACAGCTTGGGCCCACTCATGGCCCAGACCCGCTCAGCCTGGACCCACTCATGGCCCAGACCCACTTACAGCCCAGACCTACACACAACCCAGGTCTGCTCACAGCCCGGACCCACTCATGACACAGATCCACTCATGGCCCAGACCCACTCAGCCTGGACCCACTCATGGCCCAGATCCACTTACAGCCCAGGTCTACACACAACTCAGGCCTGCTCACAGTCTGGACCCACTCATGGCCCAGACCCACTCATGGCCCAGGCCCACTCAGCCTGGACCCACTCACAGACTGGGCCCACTCATGGCCCAGACCCACTTACAGCCCAGGCCTGCACACAACCCAGGCCCACTCATAGCCTGAACCCACTCATGGCCCAGGTCCACTCAGCTTGGGCCCACTCATAGCTTGGGCCCACTCATGGCCCAGGACCACTCACAGCCTGAACCCACTCATGGCCCAGACCCACTCATGGCCCAGACCTGCTCAGCCTCGACCCACTCATGGCCCAGACCCACTTACAGCCCAGACCTACACACAACCCAGGTCTGCTCACAGCCCGGACCCACTCATGACACAGACCCACTCACAGACTGGGCCCACTCATGGCCCAGACCCACTCACAGCCTGAACCCACTCAGCCTGGTCCCACTCATGGCCCAGCCCCACTCGGCTTGGGCCCACACAACCCAGGCCCACTCACAGCCTGGACCCACTCATGGCCCAGACCCACTCACAACCCAGGTCCCCACCATCCACACACAGGACAGGCCCTGCAACCCGGGCGGGTGGTGCCGTGCCAGGGCCCGTGATGATGCCGGGGGCCATGATGATGCCGTGGCGCCGGGGTCCCACTGCAGTGACAGCTCTTGGGCCAAACGACCTGCCCCTCATTTTACCCCCTTCCCCTTTCCCGTGCCGTGGGACGGGCTCCTCCCAGGGACCCGTGGAGGAGAGCAGCCCCACGGAGGAGCGAGAGTGGATAGTTTAGGAGTGGCCGGCTCAGCGCGTGGTGCGCTCGCTCATCAATAAGACATGAAAGAGAAGCTCACGTCTGCTCGGGCCTAGCGGAGCTGCTGCGCATCAGCATCCCCATTAGGAGCCACAAGAGACCCCGTTTTCCCGAAGTGCCTGTGGGTGAAGCGACGCTGAGAGGGCGCAGCAGCCCTGGGAGGAAGGAAAGGGGTCTAATGAAGGGAGCCACGCTGATGCCCGCGGAAGCACTTCATCCGAGCGGTGGTGCCGCGTGGGTGAATGCTGGCCTCCCTCTCGCACTCAGCCACGTGCCGCGTGTCCTCAGCCCTTCCCGGTGCCACTGTCCCTTGGGGAGGCGTGGGGACAATCTCGGAGGACGCAGCCGGCCCACTGGCCAATCTCTGTGCCCTGTGATCTTCTGAAGCACCGCAGGAACCCTCGGTGGCGCCGGGCGATGCCGGTTCCCGCAGGCCAATACTGTGGCCGCGGCCTGTTCAAGTCCGTGGGCCACGGTCTCACCCACGTGGGTGGGGACAAATTGGTTTGGAAATGCTGAGGGTGCTTTTTGGGGGGAGATTCCAGCTTTGTTGTGGTTTTAGCACTGCTTTTGGAATAACAAAGGATTGTATTGAATGGGTTTGTTTTACACAAAATACTTCTTTGTTTACAGCTTCCGAGAGCAGAAGAAATCACGCCTCCTGGTAAATAAAACCAGAAACACGCCCAGATCCTCCCTATTTCTTCTATAAAATAAAACTCTCTCTCCTTGCTCGCATCCCCGGCCTCACACCCCGCGACGCACGTGGTTCTGGTGTGAGAACAGCCTTTGTGCCCGGCTTTTGTTTACCGCCGCGGCTATCCCAAGGGGAGCGCCCGTAGACAAGGGCAGTTTATTCCTCTTTCCTGATAATGGCGCATTCATCCTTCCGAGGAGGCTCGCCATCATCTCTGGAGAGCTCAGCAGCGGGCTTTTGCATTGTTTTCTGTACGACAACAGCTTTGGGGTGAGAATTTGAGTCAAAACGTGCAGAATGCAGGAGAATATTAAAGTAGGTCGTGGGTCCCAAGCCGTTTTTTTCAGCTATTGCTACCATTTTTTATCAAGAATCTGGAAAATTGCCATGGGGCATCACCCAAGCCAGGCAGGACTGTCAGGTCTCTTCTCTGGAGAGATCTCTGGTGATTTCAGCCTTCCCTGGAGACTTTCCAAAGGACCTGGACTTGTTCCTGTGTGATCTGCCCTAGGGGATCCTGCTCGGGCAGGGGGGTTGGGCTAGATGGTCTCCAGAGGTGCATTCCAACCCCGACCACTCTGAACCTGTGAATCTGTACGGACCAGAGCAGAGCTGCCTGCTCGTCCCGGACACTGTGCGATGCTTCTACGCATGGATTGGATGTATGGTCCCTCTAACTTGGCAGAAATAACGTTAGCCCTTGGGTACGACTCCTGGGTTCTCACAGGCAATACTCAACCCAAGCTGGACCTGAAGAAGCGCTTGTTTGCCTGGAAGCTCGTCTGGTTTCTCCAGATATATCAACTGGCCTAACAAAAACTATTGCCTCTCCGTACAAATCTTACGAATTATCCAGCAAATTTACATAAACACGCAGCTTCTCGGCTGGGCCACACCACGGCAGCTCTGCCGATTTACGGTGACCGGACACGTACTGATTTATTCCCGTCAAAGCCCCATGGCTATAAATACGTTTCACAACGCAGATGATTTTCTTCCCCATCACAGGTCAGAACATGGTATCCATGACGCTGTAAATTCTTCAGGATGGCGAGCTGGCCCTCATATTTACCTGCAGCGTATCCAGCCCCCTTTTTGGGCTCTGACGCATAAATCAGCACCCCCCGTGCTACTTAATCCTGTTGTCCAGACCGGATGGCGGTGGGATGAAGGTTAGGTGATGAATGGCCGGAGTTAGAAGCTTCTGGTGGGCAGCCCGGGCAGCTGGAGATGTCACCTGGCTGCCTGTCACCAAGTGCCCTTCTCCCACCTCTGCCGGTACATAGCCCTCCGCGCGAGCCCGGGCGGCTGCTGCGCTGGGAAATCACAGGGACCCAAAGGATACGGGTCTGTTCTGCAGATGTCCCAGAAAAACCTAATAACCCTGATTCCGCCTATGGTATTAAAAATACTCCGGCGTGTTCAAATGTGCCACTTTGTTAATTCCTGTGGCCTGGAAGACGAGTCCTTCTCTTTGCATTTTCTTGCCTTCCCCGTTACGTGCTGTCAATGCCGTGTGATGCCACAAGAGAAGGCAGTAAATTCCCTTTGACTTGGAGGTTTGCTTGGGTTAGCTGCTCCGAAAATGGGTCCAGAAATCCTCACCCCTCACTCACTGCGGGAGAGCAATGATTGTGCACCCCTTGCCTCTGGGTTTGCTTGCTTGGAGCGAAGGGGGTGCCTGTCCCCAAGCCGAGGGGAAGGGTGGTCGCCGTTGGTATGCAGCCATGCCTGCAGCACCTTACAGCAACAGCGAGCGATGACCCTGGGGACCTCTGTCCTCAGCCGGTGCGTGGCAAAGCTGGGCAGAGCAGGGGACACGGGTTGGCATTGCCCAGGGCCGGTGTGCGGAGCTGGGCTGGGTGCTGTCCCTGGGGTGCTGCCCTGGCTCCTGTGCAGCCCCGGGGCTCCCTGGGTGGGTGCTCACCCTCCAGTCCCGCTGCCTGGGTGGCTGCTACTTGGATTGCCCCAAGGAAGGAGCTGCCTGCCAAGGGCAGCAGTTTTCCGGCTTTTGCAGTTGAGCTGGTGAAAAACAAGTGGAATAAGTCTCTGGTGTCAGTGCCCCTCTCCTCACAGGCTGCAGGACAGCAGTGCCCTCGTGTCCCCCCTGCCCAGCCCCTTGCTGGGCCAGACTGCCTGGCCCCAGCACCCCAACACCCCAGCACCCTGGGTCCTTTTTCACCTTGCTGCCCCAACGTGGCAAGGGGTGCTTCCCCAGGAGCAGGCCAAGGGCATCCCTTCTCCCCCTGCACCCACCGGCAGTGCTGCCCAGCCCACCACAGTGCAGGCTTGCTCCCAGCCCAGCACCCCGCCACTCTTCCACACACCAAAGCTGGGGGATCCCACCAGCCCTCCCCAAAACACCCCAGATCCAGGACTCTCCCTCACCTGGGGCAGAGGCGATGGAGGCTGATGGGGCAGCTGGCAGTGAGCCCCAAACCATGGATGCTTTTGGGGGGGAACTTCCTTTCCCTCGTCTGTGGAGCCGCAGATCCCTGTACTCAGCCCTGGCCTTTCATCTCAGGTTCTCAAAGCAATTTCCAAGCCCAAATTAATTCTGCTGCAGCAGCTGCTCTCCTGCACTGTTTAGCATCAGCCCTGCCACGAAGTGGGGCTGCCTGTCCCCCTCAGGGTATGCAGCTGGGCTCCCAGCGATGATTTTCCCTGGGACCACCTCAAGCCACTGAGATGGGATGGGAGGGCAGCACACGGTGCCCCCCACCCTCCCCTTATCCCTAATACGCACACAAGATCCGTGGCACTGAGAACTGCACCGATGCCCATGCTGCAGCACCCTCCTTTCAGAAAATCCCACTCCCAACCCCAGGGAAGATGCTCCCATGCAGGACACATTCCTACAGCAAGCTGGGATGCCCTGGGGCAGCCAGGACATCAGCCTTCACCCTGGGTGGGCAGCTGGGGGGTCCCGGTGTGCAGGACCCCATCAGGGACCCAGTGGGAGGGTGGGCCGGAGCCAAGCGGACACACCATCTCCCCCCAAGGCATTAATAATTAAGCAGGCGCGTCGGGCTCAGATGGCAGCTCTTATTTAAGGAGCCGATATAAATACCGCCCAGACGGCACTGATGGAGCACCTAAAAAAAGCCCTGGCTGTCTCCATCCCTCTAGAAGCGGCTCCGAGCTCTGTGGGGCTGGTGGGCAGCACCAGGCAGGGTGGTCACCAGACCAGTGTCCTGCAGGGACGGGGCTGCCCTGGGCTCTGCGTGTGAGAGGTGGCAGCATGTGGGGCCGATCCTCCCCGACACCCGCTCGTGCCTCAGTTTCCCTCTGGGTCCTTTGTCCCATGCGGTGGCAGGGACCCAGCGCAGGGCTGGATGCTCAGCCCCGTGCTCTGGGTTGGTGGCACTGGGTGGGGTCGGGGGGGGGTGTCTCTGCCACCCCCATGCAGTGCCAGAGGAAACCACCCCGGGTTTCAGCATTTGCCTTTCTATGTTTGTGCTGGCACCCCCCACCCCGCTGTCACAGCTACACAGGGACACCCCCCAGCCCTGGGGCCGGGGACGCTCATCCTCCAAGGACAGCTCAGCCCTCCCCTCTCCCTGCCGGGGGTCCCCAGGACCCCCACCCCAGAGCATCCCCATCCCTCTGGAAGGGGAGGGGGCCGGGGAGGTGCAA
The DNA here is from genome assembly GCA_027574665.1 of Rhynochetos jubatus. Lineage (NCBI taxonomy): Eukaryota > Metazoa > Chordata > Aves > Eurypygiformes > Rhynochetidae > Rhynochetos > Rhynochetos jubatus. The sequence continues at coordinate 5,438,114 of CM050668.1, read as the reverse complement.
GACGGACCAGGCGCACTAAGACAGCCACGACCTGGGGCGCAGCGGGACACCCCCCCCCCCCCCTCCCGGCTACCACCCCCCCCGTCAGCCTGGCCCCCCGGGAGCCGGGGGGACCGGGGGATGCTGCCGCACGGTCCCGCTGCGGGCGGCAGCAGCCGGTTGCTGCAGTCCTGCTCGCCGGCTCCGCAGCGTGACTCAGCACAGCTCACCCGGCTCCAGCCCCACCGCCGCCCCTGCCCCCAGCCCCGGGGAGGGGGGCACGCACCCATCGCCTTGCCACTGCCCCCCCCCGTGGCCCCCCTCAGCCCCCAGACCCATATTCCCTGGGGGCACCCAACCCCGGGCACCCCCACCCCAGGACCACCAGCTGCTCCTCCAGCCCCGGCGCAGGCAGGGACCCCCTCCAAGGCCGAGTCGGGGGTCCAAGCGATGGGGAGTGGTGGGTCTCAGCCTGCCTGCACCCGAGCATCTCTGCCGTGCCCTTGGGCAGCGTGCCGACCCCAGCCCCATGGGTCTCCCTGTCCAAAGCCCCAGCTCAGGGTTTGGGGAGCTGGGCACCGACTCCTGCTGCGACACCTCCCCGGGCACTGGGAGAAAGGATTTGGGGTTTCTTTCCTGGGGGATGGGACTGAAAGGGATGGTGGGATCACACGGGAAAGACACAGGATTTTTAAAGGGAGTTTTTGGGCCCCACTTTTGGGGTGTTTCGAGCCTGCCGGGAGCAGCTTCTCCAGCATTTCTGTGCACGTCCCCATTCGCTGTGACCTGGAGGTACTGGGAGGCGAGGGGGGTGGCCAGAGAAAGCAACCAGCACTGAGTGGGCTGAGCACCCTAACTGTCCCCTCTAACTGTCCCCACATCCCCGGGCATGAAGGCGCCTGCAGGGCAGGACCCCTGTGTCTGCTTGTGCTGTGCCCCAGGGACGGGTGTCCCTCCACTGTGACACCAGCACGTGGCACATTCCCATCCCCAGGACGGGTGACAATGGGACTGTTGGGGCTGTGCAGCCAGGAACACCCATCCTGCACCCCAATCCTGCATCCGAGAAGATGCAGGGCGGATCAAACCAAAGGCACAGCCGGAGACACAGCACCCAGGCACCGCCAGGTTCCGCTCCCACCCGGGGCAGCCCCTCGCCCGTGGGGTTCTTCGGTGGCATTGCCATGGGAAGCACGTTGCTGGTGTTGCTGCCAGCTAATTGCTTCTCTGCCTCCCTAAACGCGAGCGATGGCAGCGAGGCGGCAGCGAGCTGCTATCGCCAGCGCTGGGCAGCCCACGTGGGGCGGCTCCTGCCAGGGGAACGAAATAAAATTAAATAAAACAGAGGCAGAGAGGAGGAGATGATGGATGGGAGGATTTGCAAGCATGGCTGTTCACCCGGGCCGAGGGAGCCCTTGAGCCCGCAGGCACAAAGAGTGATGTGGATCTGCCCGTGCCTCCGCGGGCCACGGCCACGCAGCCCCCCGCCACGGCGTGGAGAGCAGCCGGCCCCACGGTCCCCCCCGCCACCCCGCTCCCTCTGCCAGGGACTAATTGCGCCAGTGACTTTGCAGTTCCCAAAATAGCTCCTGGCTCCGGTGGGGTGACGTCAGTGGGAGCCGCGGCGGCAGGCCCGGCAGCAGCGGGGAAGGAGGACGCTGCCTCACGTGGGGTGCGGTGAGTGACTCTTGCACCCCACCGTGGTCCTGCCGGGCGACCTTGGCACCCCGGGCCGTGCTCCCGAGGGAGCAGGACTTGTTGTGCCGCAGGGATGCCACAGGGAGACCTGGTCTTCATCCTTCCCATTGGAGGAGGTGGCCAAAGGCTGTCCCTGCTCTGTGTCCCTGCCACGTGAGTGCCCACGTTCCCGGGACTCCCTGCCGCAGGGGATGGGGCAGGCCACCCTGGGGAGGGGGTAAATCTGTCCCTTGGTGCCCCCCGTGGGTTAAGGCCAGAGCAGCCGCGGCCCTGCAGCCCCCCAAGCGTGCCAAGGAGTGAGCCAATGCCACTGTCCCAGTTGCCACTGGGGAAACTGAGGCACGCAGGTGGGGATACAGAGGCAGGAGGGACAAGGGGGGGGGGAGGGGCATGATGAGTCAGGGAGCAGAGCACAGTCCAAGGTCACCCAGGTGGTGCTGGGCACAGCAGAGTCAGAGATGCTCTCCAGGCCACGACTGCCTCCGGCAGTGACTCACCCCTGCGCCGGTGCCCGGCTCCTCCAGTTACAGGCACAGGCGGGATTGCCTTAACGGGGCACGGTGGGTGGCAGGGCTGGCCCGGCCCGGGAAGCGCACCCTGGGAGCAGGCACGGACCCACAGGCCACTCCAGCCATCCCCACATGCTCTACAGCCTCTTCCCACAAGCAGTGCATCCTCCATACCTTTTCCCAGCCAGCAGCACTGCTTGTACTGGTCTCATACTGGTCCCAGAATGTGATCCCCATCTCTCCCAACACAGCTAGGGGGGGATTTAACTGCGAGTGGCCCCTCGCCTGCCCCAGATCCCAGGGAACAGAGCCCCTGAGCCCCCCGCCAGTGCTTGCCCAGAGGGCTGGCTTATTATTTTGGAATGCAGCGAAATAATTAAATCCTCCTCCATTTCCCCTTGCTCATTTGTGCTCCTTCAGCCTGGATTAATGGGTCTCCTCTCCCCAGCACAGACTCATTCCTTATTCCTAATAGCCCATAAATCCCAGCCCCAAAATAACCCCAGCTTTTGCCTGGACCTGCTGAAATATTTATTCTCTCCCCCCCTGCTGCCCCCCGCACCATCCCCTCTCCAGGGATGAAGAAAGGAACTAATCGATGGCATCGACCGGTGTGGAGCTGCAGCTGCTCCGGGCATGGGGAAACAGCTGACGTCGGCAAGAGAAGAGCCAGGCGCAGCTTCTCCCATCTCCCACGCACCCGCCGCAGCCTGGCTGTGCTCCCCAGCAGGATGCTCTCGCATCGCCGGCATCCCCCATGCTGGTACCCTGCTCCAGGGCTGGAGCATCCCCGTGCTGGTACCCTGCTCCAGGGCTGCAGCATCCCCATGGTGACACCCTGCTCCCATGGAGATGATGCCCAGCTTTGGCAGGGGGTGTCTGGGGGGATCCCTGGGGATCCCTGTGCATCCCAAGCTGGCTGCAGGAGAAAAGGCTGGAATGCAAGGGAGGAGGCTGCTGTCTCTCCCGGCTGGAAACCCTTTACTTGCCGGATTGCAGGCTGTGGGCGGGAGGAGACAAGGGAGAGCAGGACCTGCGAAGAGGAGCAGGGTGTGGTGTCACACCAAAATCCATCCCGGCTTTGCCAGCTCATGGCACAGTCCGTAAGGAAAACGGGGAGAACCCAGCCAGCTTTTCTCATCAACGACACCCCAAGAGGCAGCAGCCTTCGGAGCAGCTCCTGGCCACCAGTCTCCTCCCCACCTCCCATAGCCATGGGGACAGGATGGGATAAAGTTGGCAGAACTCACAGCACCCTCTGACCCATCCCCAGCTGGTAGGACTGGGGGTGGGTGGGGCGGGTGCTGCTGGTGACAGCCCTGTCCCCCTCCTTCTCCCAGCAGGACCCAGGCATCATCCAGCTGTCCTGGAGACAGGAGGCAAGGTGGAGGGAGTGAGGAGGCAGGGAGTGGGGAGCCGAGTGGGCAGGACCTGGGAACACAGTAAAAGGAGAGGTTTTATTGACACACCACCTCCCTGCCCCCTCCCAGGGTCCTGGCAAGCCCACATCCAACTGTGCTGCCATGGCCTGCCTGGAAGATGTTCCTGTGCCTCAGTTTCCCCAGCAGTAGACATTTGGACTGGGAGAAAAGTTCTGGGAACACCCTGCCCATGGGAAGCAGGGGAGAGGCAGCCAAAGTCAGCCAAGGCCACCCGAGGGGACGGCCACCAGCCTGGGACCTGTGTGGGCACATGTCCCCGAAGTCTGCAGGGGTCCGGCAGCTGGGAGGTGCCGTCTCACTACAGGTCACAGCCATGGTCACTGGCTACTAGGTGCGGAAAAGCCTCGCCAAACTGGGGAACCCTCTGCCCCGGTCCCCAGCCCTGCGGTCACCGCAGGCAGCAGCGGGGGCTGCAGGTCCCAGGACTGTCACTCTCCCACTAGCCAACAGCCCCGAATTCACCGGTGTCAGCACTGCAGAGCCCCTACAGCCCACAGACGCGCCTGCTTCAGCACGATCCCACAGCCCACGGGGCCGCCAAATCCCAACAGGAACAAACCCGGGGCTGGACCCAACCTCGCTTGCCCGGAGCCTGGCACGATCAGGGCTGTACCCCCAGAGCTGGGCTGGGGAAGGGTCCCAACTGGGTGGGAATCGAGGGCTGCTTGGGGGCCAGCAAGGGATTTGCACCAATTTTTGGTAGTGAGGGCTGAGCCCTCACCTCGGTGCTTGGGACATTCCCTGTTCCCCATCCGTTTGCTCCTGCCCAGGCTTCGAGGGGGTGACAGGGAAGCAAGTCAGGTCTCAGCACGCTTTCAAAGGGCTTTTATTTATTCACAAAACAAACCCAAACACGTGTAAGAAAAATGGGGGGAAACCCCAGGAATATGCACAATCTATTATTAACAATTGCACAAATAGAGGAGTGAGCGTGGAGGAGGGAGCAGCCGGGACCCGCTCTGCGCCGCTGCAGGAGCCCTTCCCCACCCTGCACCCCATCCATGAAAACACGGCGGTCGTTCTGCCGGTGTCCCGTTAGAAATCGGCAATGGGGGAAGCGGCTGGTGCTGCAGGCTGGGTCCTGGGCCTGAGCTGGGAGGGAAACAGCCCTTACCCCATGGCACGGCACCGGGGAGGGACTGGGTTCAGCCCCACTGCCCTCCCCGCGTGCTGGGTGGGGATCTGGGGTCTTCCCTATGGTTTTCCATCTGCTCCTGCCCTGTCTACCAGCTCCCTGCCTGTCCCGGACACCTCAGAGCACGGAGCATCACGGAGCTTCTGGGAAGGAGCAGCCAGAGTTGGTCTGGACCACTCAGGATGGAGAAGGATGGGAAAGCTGCATGGAGCCCAGTCCTTCCCCACTCCCCAAGGGCTTTTCTGGGAAGGGACTGGCTGTGCCAAAGCCCCCCGGGAAGGCAAATCTCGGCCGAGACCTCCACAAACCCAGCGGCGTTTGCTGAAGAAGCAGGAGGTGCAACGGGCACGAGGAAGAAATACTGGGCAGCTGCAAAGCGGGACAGGTTTGCAGATGGTGTGAGATCCAAAACCTGCATTCCTGCTGCATGGGAATTGGTGAGGATTTGGTATTTCTTCTGCCAAAATGGGAAGAAGAACCTGGCAACCACATTGCTGGGGGATTGCGAAGCAAATTGCGGAATGGCAGCAACTCACTGCAGAACCACTGGAATATCCTGGGTTGGTTTCAGCCCCTTTTTACATTTTCTGGGTATAATCTAACATCATTTTCACAGCAGAAAACCCATTTGTCTCTCCTCATCTCTTAAATGAAATGGCTGAAGATTTCAACCCAAAAATGGATTTGTTTTTCCAAGGGGCGGTGTGGGGATGAAAGCTTCAGCCAGTGTTTTAGGAGCTGAGGAAAGTCCGGTCTTCACCCAGCTCTTCCCATCCTCAGAGCACAAACACCCATGGGGAACCCAGCCAATGCCCCCGGGGATGAGCGGGGAAACTGAGGCAGAGGGTGAGCGTCCCCAGCCTGCAGCCAAGGCTCAACCCCTCTGCTCAGGCATTGCCATCAGCTCCCTCCACCGTCCCCATCCCCCCATACCTGCACGAGGGTCCCAGCGGGCAGGCGGTCATAGGATGCTGCAGACAGCACTGGCATCCTCGGCGTGGTCGCAGTTGTGGACGTCCCAGCGGATGTGGGAGCAGCGCAGCAGCGAGGGCTCGTGGCCCTTGCACTTGAGGTTGTCGAGGAAGATGTAGCCGGTGCCCTGGCCGAAGCGTGCCTCCCCCCAGGCCGCCACGGCGTGCCCACAGCCCAGCTGCCTGCATGCCACCTTGGCGTCCCGCAGGTCCCAGGCGTCATCGCACACCGTCCCCCACTGCGATAGGTAGAACATCTCCACGCGCCCCTCACACCGGTGGCTGCCGTTCATGAGGCGCAGGGACCCTGTGGAGGGCATGGGGTCAGGCAGCCCCTGCCCATGCCCACCGTGGCACTGCATCCCCCTCTCCCTGCCTGCCACCACCCCAGGACAGTGGTACCCCCTGGGCTGGTCCCCAGGGCTGATGGAGAAGGGTCCCTTCCCGGTGGCCTGAGGGCAAGAACAGCCCTGGTCTCTCCAAGGCTGGGCAGATGTTTGCTGCTACCCACTGCCTCTTCACAGGCAGGAGCACAGGGGGTGACCACTTGCCAGCGCCTGAGCTGGGGGTGACCCCCAAGGCATGGCGGTGGATGTTCAGGTTGAAGGAACAGTCAATAACCTCTTCCCAGCTCAGACCCGTTGGTCCATCCCCGCCTCTCCCCACCGAGGTCCAGCCCCTCATCTCCCCAACAAGGTCCATCATCTAATGGTCCATCACCTCCTCTGTCTGGACCAGCCTTGGTGGCACCAGGAGAGGCCATGGCTTAACAGTGCCACCAGATCTTCCCCCTCCCATGGGCCAGATCAGTGCTTCAGGCACTGCTGAAGCCACTGGCCTCTGCCCAAGCCACCTCTGATTCCACCCTGTGCCAATGCAGAGTGTCTCCAGGGCTGGCACCGCGTCCCCAGGTGACACCTCAATACCTACCGTCCTTGGGACGGGTCAAGGCTGATGTGGTGGTTGTAGCAGTGACTTCTTGGAAATGGTCTTCAGCGTCGTCAGCGCCTGGTACAGTGGGAAGGGGTGGAAAAAGCGACTCGGGACACCTGTACCCCCCAGGGCTGGGTCAGAGTCCCCCAGCAGCAGCTTGGGGTGGCTGGGGGCAGACGGGGGCATGTGTGGGGTGGGATGTGTAGCCACTGCACTTCCAGGAAAGCACACAAGCGGACACCAGCCGTGGTACCCGCACTCCAGCCATCACCAGACACCACAGCACCTGACCACCGCTGCTGCCCTCCTGCAGGCAAGAGGAACCCCGGGGCAGGCTCTTGGGGCTCACATTCACCCACCACCCCAATCTGGGGATGCCTTTTCCCATGGCCAGCTGGCGCCTGGCCAAAATCCTCCCTACACCCGATATCTCATGGTGTTTCCGTGCCACTGAGCCAGGCATCAGCGGAGACTCGGAGAGCTCTGTGGCATCCACCCCCCCTCTCCCACCCAGCCGGCAAGAGAAGACCCTCAGGCAGGAGCTGGTGGCCTCCAGGCTCGCTCCCGCTCTCACCTCGGCAAATGACCCCTGCGTCTTCGTGGTGGCCACAGTTGTGCTGCCCCCAGCCCAGGTGGAAGCAGTCGGCCAGGCGAGCCTCGCCGCCGCCGCAGCCCACGTTATCCAGCAGGATGGGCCCGCTGCCGTAGCCAAAGGAGCCGAGGACGGTGGCGGCGAGGGCAGTGCCGCAGCCCAGCTGCCGGCACACCACCTGGGCGTCAGGAAAGTCCCAGTCGTCGTCGCAGACCGTGCCCCAGGTCCCACGGTGCTGCACCTCCACCCGCCCGCGGCAGCTCCCGTTCCCGTTCACTAGCCGCACGCTGCCACCTGCGTGGGGGGACCCGGCACAGGCATGCTGCTGGGGGGTGACTGGGCCTCCAAGGGGGGGTCCCATGTCCCCTGCTGATCCTCCAGGGGCATGGGTTGAGCTCCCAGGGTGCATGGGTTGAGCCCTGTGGATGTGGGATGAGATCCTGGGGGTGTGGGGTGAGACCCTGGGGACCTGGGACCAATCCCCTGAGGGCAAGGAATGAGACCCTGGCAGCATGGGGTGTGACCTGGGGACATAGGGTGAGCCCTGGGGATGTGGGGTGAGACCCTGGGGGCATGGAGTGACCCTGGGGGCATGGGGGGACTTCCAAGCTGTATGGGGTGAGTACTGTGAGCATGGGGTAATCCCTGGAGACGTGGGGCGAACTGCTGGGGAACATGGAGTGAGCCCTGGGGATATGGGGTGAGCCTTGGGGTCAGAACACCCACGGCACTCTGCGGGGACAAAGGATAACCCTGGAGAGGTGGGGTACATCCTAGGAGTGTGGGGCAACTCCCTGCTGGTGTGGGGTGAGCCCTGGGAGTGAGGGGTGAACCATGGGGTGGTGGAGATCCCCTGGGAATGTGGGGTGAACCCTGGGAGAATGAGGTAAACCCAGGGGATGCAGAAAGTCCCCTGGCAGCATGGGTTATCTCCCATGATGTGGGGCCAGCCCAGGGATATGGGGCAACCCCCCAGGGACGTGAAGCCTGAGGGGTCATGCAGACCCTGGGCAGGACTAGCAGCGACCGCACACTCACTTTCCTGCTCGATGGTAAGGAGAGCGGTGGTGGCCACCTCGGTGGCCTGGGAGGGCTGGTCCCTGCCGTCTGTCACTGCTGGGAAAGGTGGGGGCACACGGGTGTTGGGAGGGGTCAAGCTCCGGCACCCGCTGCCCCTGCTCTGGTCAGCGCCAGCGGCCTCTAGCACCACAGCAGCCCCACGGCAAGATCCTGCCATGGGCAACAGCACACCCTGCGCCTCGGTGGCACGGCAAGGTGGCTGTGCTGGGGTCACGGGAGGTCACCGAAGGCACTGTCCCCCCTGCAGCGAGCCCCCAGCCCCGGCTACTGCACAAGGGTGAGCCGGGTGGCTGCTGACCTCCTACCTGTGGCTGTGGCAGTGAGTGTCTCTTCATAATCCAGGGCCACCAAGGTGGTGAAGGATGTGATGGTGGACGTGTCCAGCCCTGCGGAGACATGGAGGGACAGAGGTGACATGCGGGGAGCAGCAGCAAAGCTGTGAACTTCCTCACCCCGTGAGGCAGACCAAGGGTGGTCTGGGTGCTCCAGAATGATGCGGATGGAGATGGACCACGTCCATCCATCCATCCATCCATCCCAGCTGCCCATGTGTTTCTCCACCCCCTCCCAAGTGCCGAGGTCCCGCCTGCAGCACCGAGGGTCCCTTTCTTCTGAGGGTCCCTTTCTTCTCATCATTCCTGGGAGCTTTATCAGCTCCAAAGCTTCATTCTTCCCCTGCCCCTCATCCCCACGCCCAGCAGGGGCAGTGTGTGATGGATGCCATCGGCTCGGGGGCCACGCGGGGTGCCAGAGGGGATGGGAGTGTTTAGGGAGGGAAGGACCAGCCTGAGAAAATTGTCCCTTTTCTCCCGCATCAGCCCCTTTGTTCAGTAATAGCGGGAAAGGGAACGCGCTGGCACTGAGTGCTCCCATGGTTAGCCGTGGTAATGAGGGAATTCAGGGGGATTATTAACATTATAAATGGTAATCAGCGGAGAGTGGCAGGAATACATCCCCGAGAGAGGGGAAGGGGAGGCAGGCTGGGCCTGGCACCATGCCCGGCCCCTGGCAGCCGCTCGCTCCTTCCGGACGCGGGCAGCTTGTTTTCCAGCCGGCAGAGCAGGGAAATGACAGACTGGCAGATGCATTTTCCTTGCAAATTGCTGCTCGGGCCCTGTCCCAGGCTCTCGGCATGGTGTCGCAGCCTGCTCTGGAGCACCAGGATGACAGCCGATAAGGAGGAAGGATGCTCCTGCGGCACACAGCCCAGGTCCCTGCCTGACCTTGGGCACCTCAGCATCTTCTGAGGCCATTTCTCCTTGGAGATCAGGATGTCCCTGGATTTTCCCCTCCAGGGAGCAGCCCCGAAGGTGATGCTCTGCCCCGGTACCTGTGCAGATGACCCCAGCATCTTCGTGGTGGCCGCAGTTATGGATGCCCCAGCCGAGGCTGTAGCAGGCGGAGAGAAAGGGCTCGCTGCCATCGCAGTTAACGTTGTCCAGGAGGATGCGCCCCGTGCCGTAGCCGAAATAGGCGTTGCTCTTGTAATCCAGGGCTTGGCCACAGCCCACCTGCTTGCACACCACGCTGGCATCGCTCAGGCCCCAGTCGTCGTCACAGACGGTGCCCCAGTTCCCGCGGTAGAAGATCTCCACCCGGCCTTGGCAGGTGTCGGTCCCGCTCACCAGACGGATGCTGCCATCACCTGGAGCGGGACAGCACGCAGTGAGAAGGACATTGCTTTCCCCAGGAGGTCACCGCACACGCCACGGCACAGCTGTGCCACCGAGTTTGGATCCGTCCGTGCCTGCGACGTCACGGACCCCAGGCAAGAATCAGTGGGGAAGGGGCGATGCTTTAGGGCAACGTGGCTGATGGGAGCCTTGGTGATCCTCTGGGATAGGGTTTGGCCATGACCGGCACGATGATGGGGTCCCTGGGGGTTTGGCCCTCGGAGGCGTAGAGTCGGAGTGCTTCACAGAGGGGCAGCGGGTGACGGGTGGGGGACGCTGCTCCCCACCAGCCCTCAGCCACGTTGGGCCCCTGCAAGCGACGGCGCGCAGCTTACTTTCCCCATCCTGTACCAGGGCTGTGAGGGTCCTGCTGGTCGGTCCTTCGCTGGCTTGTGTGGGCGAGAACTCTGCAAAGGGAAGCGGAGAGGTGGCACCCACCACTGCCCCCACAGTCCCTCGAGTAGCCAGCTGTGACCCCTGCCCTGCAGGCTGCCCGCCCCCCACCTTCCCGCACACGCCACGGAAAGCAAGAGGGTTTGCACCAAACCAGCCCCCATGGGGAAGGAGGAGGGACTTGCAGCTGCTCTGCTCTGCCCAGGGTTATCCACCTGGCTGTACGTGCAGGAAGGCGGATGGAGCCAGGGCCTTGGCTGCCGGCACGGTGGGAGGTTGTGCCGGGCGGCATGGCAGGGGGACCTGGACTAAATCATACCGCTGCGCCTGAGCTGTCAAGAGTCAGGCTCCCACCTGTCATGGGATTTCAAAGTCATGGCATAAATATAGAAAAAAAGCATAATATTTTGATTTTCCTGCTGGTTTTAGCTGCATTTCTTTTCCTTACAATGTTGTTTCAAGCTACCATATTGCCCGTCTTGTCCCAGCTCCCCGGCTGGGCTGGTGGTGCAGGGGGGGTCTGGTGCTTGGAAACACCTTCCCTAGGGGTCTGGTGCTTGGGCCAAACTCCTGCAGCTCCTCTGAGGGCCACCCCCGAGCATCTCCTGGTCTACTTCAGTCTGCAACACCTCAGGGTGCAAGCGGCTCCTCCACCCTCAGACCCACCTCAGACCCACCTCCCCCTTCACTCCTTCTGCATCCCCTCTCCAGCAGCGCCTCAGTTCAGGGCTCCTGCTCAATCCATGGCCTCCTTTCCCTGGTTGCTGCTGCTCCAACCCACCAGGCTCCCCCTCGCCAAGCCCCGCTCCTGAAAGACACAGGGATTGGCCGAGCGGCTGCAGCCCTGGCCGAGCTCCGGGTCTGCACAGCCTCACCTTTACGGGTCGTTGGCTCATGGCTGATGAGCAAACCCTACGTAGCTACGCAGGAGGAATGCATAGGGTACAGAGGGGTGGGCATGGAGCCGTCCCACTTTCACATGCCGTGTTCAAACGCTTTCCACTGCTTTTCTCACCTCTAGGAACATTTCCTGCTGAAAAGCTCAGCAATTTAAAGGAAGGCGAGTCGAAAGGGGAAAGAGCAGTTGGGCAGCGGCTGACTCAGAGGCAGGAGCGTGGGTGGGCATGTGCTCTTTCCCCGGGGATCGAGCTGGAGAGGCTGCCAAGTCCCTGAGCTGGGAGTGACGGGGAACACAACACAGGCTGGTCACCTTATGGAGCACCAGCATGTTGAGCTGGGAGATGGCCTGGATTGAGGGAAGGGCTGGAGGGAGGCTGCAGAAGAGGTTTGGCTGACCCAGGCTCGGAGGAACAGGCTCTGAGATACAACTCTTGGGCGTCTGCCGACACCAAGGCTTGCGGCACCGCAGGCACCCCGCTGTTCTCCTTGCGTCCCTCTTACCGTTGCATACGACAGCCACATCTTCGTAGTGGTAGCAGTTGTGGATGCCCCAGCCGTGGCTCCAGCACTCGCTCAAGGCTGCCTCCCGGCCCTTGCAGTCCACGTTGTCCAAGAAGATGGGTCCGCTCCCTTGGCCGAAGGTCATGGCGGCCGGGAGGGTGATGGCGTGGCCACAGCCCAGCTGGCGGCACACCACGTTGGCATCCACAATGTCCCAGTCGTCATCGCAGACTGTGCCCCAGGAGTCGTTGTAGAGGATCTCCACTCGGCCCTGGCACCGGCTGGGCCCATTGGCGAGACGTATCTCTGGAAGGATGGGCAGAGAGAGGTCCCTCAACAGGCAGCGAGCCCATCCCGGGGCCAGGGAGGTGACAAACAGTGGGTGCCATGGGGAGGGCGTGAGCCCTCTCCGCACCCAATCTCTGCTCCTTAAAGGAAATGATGACCCTCCACAGCACACAAGGAGCTGCTGGCTTGCTGCTGCCCACCGGACGGTGGGGCACGGGCTTCTCTTCGTCTGCTGGAAGCAGCAGACGTGAAGACCCCACACAGCTCAATACATAAATGAGATGAACCATCACCCCATCATCTTGCCTACTAACGGCCTGGGCAGTCACCCGGTGGGGAAGAGGAAGGCAGACACACGACATCACGTGATGCCATATGACGTGGGTGACACGTGATGAGATGTAATTAACAAATTCTTATTAGCCTCGGTGAACGTGTCCGGAGCTGGTGCCACGTGGGAGTCGGTGGGGTGGAGATGATCTCTCAAGCTGCTGGTGATGGGCAGCAGGCCTGGAAGCATCCCTGGCCTGCCACATGAAGGGAATTGCCTGCTCGGGCATGAGGGATGGCACAGGGACAGGGAATCGGCAGGAGGTGGCAAAATTCCGCTCTCAGGGTGATAAGTGGAACAAAGATAACAAAGAAACTCTCTTTTCGTTCTGTAATAGAAATTTAGCTTTTTGTCGCTGCTTTTTGTCCAAACCCAATATGCTTCCTTTTTGAAATTCTCCAAACCCCATTTTTAACAACAAAAAAAACCCCATTTTTCAACTACAAAATTTCCTAGAGAAAAGCAACTTTAAGAGAAGAATCTCACCTGGGAATGGCAAGGGCCCGGGCTCGGAGGTGTTGCCTGCAGGGGAAAAGGAAAGGGATCAGATCTCCCCAGTGTCCTCGCAGGGAGCAGAGGAGGGATGCAGCTCAGAGGGTGACGGCAGCCGGGATGCGGGTGGGCACGGCGGGGACAGGCAGGACCCAGCAGCCCCCCAGACCCTTCCCTTTTCTGCACAGACCTGAGGTTTGTAGGGGAAAAAATACCCCTCTGGCCAAAGGCATCATTCCATCCCCTTCGCAGGCGGGGAAGTTGAGGCTCCGTGGTGGCACTGTGCTTTAAGTCCTGGTCCACCCAGGTTGGTGCAGCTCCCCAAGGCGCAGCATGGCCAGGGGGTGCCATTGCTGACTTGCTGTGGGCCCCAGGCACCTCCTGTACCCTCCTGCCCCATGCCCCATCTCCCCATGGAAAACTCAGGGGGTGAGATGGGAAGGAGGAAAGCCAATCCTGCCTGGCACAGGAAACCCGCTGGAGATCTGATGGAGGACGCTGCACTGGGAATCTCTATGGGCGTTTTAACTGTGTTTTTCCTTTTTTCCCCAACCAAGTCTGTTTTTCCAAGGTCTGTATTTATACGTACGTACCAGCACGCCCCTTGGCAGGATGCAGCCACCTTCCGGGATGGAAATAGGCAGCGCTGGAGAGCTACAGGCAGGATAACCCTTCTGGTAGGGCGCAGGGTGAGCCCTGCTCTGAAGCCCACGCGCACGGCCACGGCCCATAAGGCACCAGTGGGTCCAGCTGCATGTGGATTGGTGTGGGGGGATGGAGATGTAGGTGCCCGTCCCCTCACCTGCCACCATCTGGGGTGTGTGGCCTTTTGCACCGGGTGCTGGTGGCACCATCGGCTGCTCAGGGAGGAGAGCTGCATTAAAAACGGGAGGGAGCGGAGAGGAGCAAGGAGCTTGGCCATGGCGCCTCGGCCGGGAGCCGAGCCCTCCCGGTAACTGGAGCCCAGGGGATGCTGCCAAGGGCTTTACGAGAGTTCGCAGCAGGAATGTCCCCCCACAAGTGGGAAGGAGCTCGGCTGAGCAGAGGGAACAAGCCTGAAGAGGATGGACTCCTCCACTGTCTTCCCAATTAAACATAACTGCTTTCATGTGGCCGTGGGGGTAAATCCAGGTGCTGCTCATCTCCTGCAGCACCAGGGATGGCGTAATCCAGGGGTGTCGGAAAGTCAGGATGGGGTGTCTGGTTCCCAGCCAGCTCAGGAAGGGCAGCAGCAGGTTTGCAATATGCAGTGTGCCGTCAGGCAATAGCTGGGGCTTTCCTTTGGGTCACGAACCTACGTTTATCCTATTTCTTTCTACCTGTTTTCCAGCCAGCCTCAGCGCTTCAAAGAACCTGACTCAAGGGGTTATGTTGGCCAGGCCACGTCCACCACCCAAGGGAACGAGGGGGGTGAGAGTTTGGGGACACAGACAGACACCAGGTGATTTCTGCCCTGGGGCTTTAGTTCACGTTGCGTTCTCAGCCCTCTCTGACCAATGTGAACAAGCAGCATGCGGAGGGAGCTGAACGCTTGCAGGATGCATCCCCATCCCAGTCTGCTGGCTTTAAATAAGGGCTCTGAAAGCACCCTGCCAGCAGCTCCGCACCCAGGGACATGGATGCTCAGGGGGGAACGTGGGCAGAGTCAAAGCTCCCCCTGGAAACACACTGCTCCGCCGGGCTGGGCCCCTCTCCCAGAGTTTGGGTGTTATTTGGGCACAAAACCCCGCTCCGCCCCTATTCTGAGAGATGTGGTGTCCCAGCATGGGGCGCTGAGGGCTCTGGCTTGTCCAGAGGTCACAGCAAAATGATCATGATGTGTCGGGGGACAGTGGATGGAGATGGTGGCTGGACTTCGTGGATGTCCCTGCAGCTGTTCCTGTGGGTGCCCCAGGAACTTGCAAGCCCTTGGCAGATGCTCGAGGCCAGCCAGCAGCGAGGGCAGCACGGATCTCCTCCGGCATCCAGGGCGCCTGGGGCTCGGCACTCCGGCTGCCCAGGCCTTTCCCATGGTGACACCTTCCAAGCAAACTAAACCCCTCCACGCTCATTCCAACAGCCAAGGGCTGACCAACATCCGTGGTGGCTCCGTGGCCTCTTTTCCTACCCCTGGCTTGGACGAGCCCTGTCTTGCTTCATGCTCAGCGTGCGAGCAATGACTTGAAGGTCAATTCCTGCTGCTCTGGAGGTGGATGTCACCGCCGTGAGAAACAGCGTGAGCCTGGAGCGGACAGTCAAGCAGATGAACCCACTCCCTTTTGCCTTGCTAGGACATGGCCTAGGAGACCAGTGAGTCAGCTACAAGACAGGGTTGTCAAAGAAAGACCTAGAATCCCCAAGAGAAATGAGAGCAAGGCAACTGCCCGGCTGTAACTACGACAGCGCCCAGGAGCAGGGGCTGGGAGCGAGATGCCACCCACAGCTGGGATGAACAACGGCAGCCAGGGAGCTCGGGTGCTGCTGCCCTCCCCAGCCACCCCAGGCGGGCCCAGGCAGGCTGGAAAGTGATGCTGCGATGCTGCCAGGAACTGGGAATTAAACAGAGGGGACCGAGGGGGCAGAGCGGTTGGAGCCCTGAAGGAGAGGATGGGAAAGGACATAGCAGCCCTGTGGGCTGGATAACAGGGGAGTGGTAATTCAGATCACCTCTGCACCAGAAATGTGGGGGTGCGAGGCTTTTTATGAAGAGTGTTTGATCCTGGTTTGTATTGATTTTTAACACCTAGTCCGCTCCAGTGCCGAAAAAGCAGTGGATGAAAAGGACATGGTTAAATATTCAACATTCATCTCCCTTTAAGTCAAAATCAAAGCTCTGAAATATTCATTTGAGAGCATCCTCCAGCAAAGTCAAGGCAGACCTGAAAAAATACGCCTGGTATGTCTACACTAATGAGGAACGAGAGGACGCCGGTATGTTTTGAGAAGAGAGCGAGCCCTCCGCATTTCTCTGATCCAGCTTCACAAAGCCAAAAGAAAAGGGCAAAGTAGCTCAAGTAAACACCACCGCTCCCCGGGCACAGTGCTAAATAAAGCCACCAAATGGGAGGACAAACTGCCCTTCGTTAGCGACTTAGCCGTGCCCGGTAACGAAGAGAACCGGGAGAGCCCAGCAGTGCAGGGGACAGTGAGAGAGCCAGTGGGGTCCCACACCACAGGCAGCTCAAGGGGGGGAGATGGGAAACTCCAGCTGTGGGGGTGAGAACTGTAAAACCTGATTTAATCCAATTATGGTGTCTGACTACACCTTAATTGCCTGCTTTTTGGCTGGCTTTGTCTTGGCAGAGCTTTGTTGAGGCAGGAAGGTGTTACCAACCGCCTGGCTGCAATTACACTGATGAAGTCACACCGGGATAATTACGCCGCCGCAGCGCTCGTGCAGACCCTCATCTGAGAGCAGAAATGGCTTTTTCCAGTTCCAGCTAAATGCTTCCCGGCCTAGCCGGGCAGTAGTGACTCGGGACTGGGACAGGGATGGGTGCTCAGCGCACCCATCGCCTCAGCAGGACCAGCTCCACAGCTCCCATCCCTTGGCCCTCAGCACCTTCCCAGCGGCACTGCCTGCCGTGGGGTCAGCCCCACGCCATCCCGTTGCTGGCAGCTCTCTGCTCCAGCTCCTGCCAGCCCTGAACACTGAACTTGCCATCACGCACAGGTCACGATGGGCGATCAGGGCTGAACTCGCTCCTTCCATCCCTGAGCGTGCTCAACGCCGTTGGGAACATCGTGATATTCCTACTCATGACTCTCCATGAAGAAAATCTTCTGCCTGCGAATCTGAAGCCGGGAGGGAGATTGTGGGTACCTAAAATTGCCCCCTCCCACCACACCATGCAGGAGCTCACCAGTGGGGCTGAGGAGGAGGAGGAGGAGGGTGGGTGGCATCAGGGAGAGAGGCAGCACCCCAATGTCCAGCTTTCCCACGCTGTGCCAGCTGGCCAGACAGGGACTGAGCCTCATTGCTGCGCCGTGGTCCTCCCGCAGATGGGTGTGCAGAGGAAGTTGTCCCTGAAAGATGCAGACAGTAGTGTTAGTGGTCATGGCCAGGACCTGCAAACAAGCCCTTCCTTGGCACTTGCTGGAGCAGTGACCAGGAGTCACAGGAAAAATAACTCAGGTTGGATTTATGGAGAACAAGAGGGGGTTTTTTGAGTGGCAAGGTGAAGCTGCAGGGCCTCATCCCACCCGTGAGATAAAACCGGAAGCAGCGAGAGCCTCAGGGCTGGGCTGCTGCACAGACAGAAGGATGGACCTCAGACCCACCAGGATATCTGAATGCTGGGCTTCAGAGCCCTCCCCCAGGGTCGTCAGCCCCCAAGACATTCGGGAACCAGCCAGTTTGCATCCACATGGAGCTGGTCCTCCTGTTCTACATGAGGTTATGAACAAACCCTGTAGCACATATACCATATACCCCATACAACACATGGGTAAACTGAGTCACACATTAAATCCAGGCAGAACTGGGAAGGAGCTCTCCATCCACACAAACCTGAAAGGCACTTCCTAAACCACGGAGTGCACCTAGTGCTCCAGCAAGTCATGTCACACCATCCCCTTTGGAAAGGAATGGTGCTTCATTTCGCCTCCAGCCAGGCTGCCCACCCCGTGTCCCCCTCCACAAGGCTGCTCCAGCTCTGCCGGTGACAAACGCTCAGCTAAAGCCCAGCCTGGACACAGCGGTGGCCAACTCCGCTTCGCCTTGCTCCTCTCCGTCCAGTGCTCTCCTCCAGTGGGCTCCTGGAGACCATGCCCACCTCCTCCTGCCTGAAGAGGGGATCTGCTCCATGCATGTCACAGTCTCCCTGTGCCCAGGACCACTTCCTGGTGCCCAGCCTGCGCTGGGGTCCCCATGGGGTCCCACCAGGCAGCACGTAGTCAAATATGGCACTTGAGCTGCCAAAACTCCCCGTCCGGTGCCTCGCACCCATCTTCTTCCTCATCCCGTGATGAATTAACGCACCCAAGAGCTCCCCAGGGCGGCCCCCCAGCTTCCTGGGGGCTCTACCCAGAGAACCCCACCGCCTCCACTCATCGTTATCCTGTGGGAAAAAGCAGGGAAAGGCATTTCTGTGGGAAGACAGAAATTTCTGGAGTCTGACAGGACAACCACATTGGCCTGGGGATGGAGACACAAACTCCATGGGGCTGAGATGGAAAGCAAATGGAATTGTCAGGCAGAAAACGAGGGAGAGGTTCAATATCATAAGATGCCATTTCCCTCTAGTTTACTGCTCCTTTCAGGAATTCGTGCCCAAGTGCTGGATTTCAGGCTCTGTTTCACCCGCACCCTGCTGGGGAGTGGGATGGGGGCTGATCCTGCCCTCCGTTACACCTCTGGGAAGCCGGAGCAAGGTCCCAGCAGCCCCAGGAGTTGGCCTGACAGCAGCGAGTGCTGGAGGAGGAGTGCCATCATGAGGATGCTTTCACACGCTGGCTCTGAAGCCCGGCTGGAAATCTCGGCTACGCAGAGCCCTAAAACGAGTCCCTCCAGCCTACCCAAGTCACAGCACCTCCTAAGGGATGGGTAGGGGCTGCTGCTGTTTGAGGCATCTGCTGATGCACAGAAACTTGGGAAAGGGCGTTGAAATCCACCGTATCGGTGACCAAACACCCCCCTGCTGTGGGATCCCCTCATCCAGCCCTTGGCAGCTCCCGGTTTTCCGATGTGGAGGCACAGGGTGGGAAGAGCTCGCAGGTGTGACCACGTGCCTGTGCCGTGTCCACCCAGCCAAGACCATAGGTTGGGTGGGCTCCCAAGCCTCCAGACCAAGCCTTTGCGAGAGCGAGAGGCGAAGGTAGCGCAGCGCTGGGGGTGCAGGATGGAACCCCAGTGGATGGGATACGGCCCCGTTACACCTCCTGCTCTCACTGCTCAGCTCCTGCTGACCAAGCCGCGGGAGGAGACCCGCCAGCAGACAGACAGCCCGGTGATGGGGGATGAAAATCAATCTACTCTCTAAGGTGGTGGTTTTCAATACTCCATTCATCCCTCCTGCAGCACCGAATAATGTCGCCTTTTGTCCCGCCGGCCCTCCCCGCTCTCCGGTGGGGCAGGGCTGACAGATGGCCGCTCTGCCGTCCTTCTCCAGCCAAACCCCAGCAGCATGTCCTGCTCTCAGGGACGCTGTCATCGCTGTGCCTGAGCCAGCGCGTTCCTGCGCCCTGGCAGGGCGGCAGCGGGCATTAACCGCTGCAACGCCATGCCACGGCCACCCCCTGAAAGGTAAACCCCATCTTCCCTTCTCTGGCTGTGCTTTTCCATCTGCTTCTCCTTCCTCACCCACCCTCTGCTGCAAACCGAACCCCCTTTCCCTGCACCCAGGGGTGTTGGGGCCCTTTAAGAATGCCTATAGATTAAAAACTGCTTTTAAGCCATAATAAGCCATCGTGGTGTGATAGCAAAGCGCTGTTGAGAGGGTTTCTGAAAGTGCCTGTAAATTAAGGACCTCCAAGCTGCTAGGTGTTTTGTAAAACAAGCCCCAGCCATGCCTCTGATGGAGAAAGCAGCATCCCCCGTCCATGCCCCCATCCCGCACGAGCGCAGACCACCGCATCCGCTGCAAAACGTGCAGGGTAGGAGCGGGGCTCTAACGTGGGGCGCAGAAAGTCCCTGTTTCACCCCACATAACACCCACCACAGCAGACACACTGTGCCCAACCAGCTCTGCCCTTGGTGGAAACTCCCTCCTCCCGCCTGGACACAAGACCCCACGGTCCTTTGGCTCCTTTGGTCCCCCTTGGCCACAGCTGGACGGACCCCCCTGCTCTCTAACTGTCACTTCTTCCACTTTTCAACCATTCAAGCTACTTCACAAGAAATTACAGTCTTTCAGCTGCCACCACGCCGCCAGATCATTATTTGTAGTTACCGCGCTGCCCTAAAGAAAAGCATCATAAATCCACATACCTGTTTGGTATTTCCTTTCCAGTATAAAGATGGGTTTATTGAATCCCAAAGATACGTATTCTCTTTTGAAGCAAAGGAAAAGGCTGGGTAATTAGTTAATCTTCTTTAAAAATTATTGTTGAAATTAATATTCCCTCTTATCCCAGGGGAGAGGTCATGGGGATAAGGCAGGAATTTTTTCTTTAGGTGAGATTTTGCTTAGTAAATTAAAAAAACCCCCCACACACAAAAAGAAGAAGGAAGAGAAAAAGGATCTTATCCATCAACCGAACAGCTCCATCCCATCATCTCTTTGCACCTTGGGGCTGGGAGGTGGCTGCTGCCAGCTGGGTGACGGCTCTAGCGCGGGATGGCAGCCCTGCATCCCATCCTGGGGCAGATCATCCCGAAAGCAAAGGAGAGAGAGAGGGAGGAGGAAGGGGAAGAAGAAGAGGAAGAAGGAGAGAGGGAGGAAGAGAGGGAAGACCTCTAAGGAGACATGGTGGGGAGGGAATGGCTCGGGTTTCAGGAAGGCAGGCAGGGACGCATCCTTAAATTGGGTGCTGGTGGAGCCTGGGTTACGCCTCAGGGGAAGGGAGAAGCTCCTTCAGAGGATTTGGGCTTTCAGCTCCTTCCCACCTCCCTCCTTTCTGAATGCCCCTGGAGCGGAAACCAGCAATAACCATCTGGCTGGAAAGATTTCTGTCGATGCCTGAGCCAGCTCTGGGACACAGCCAGGGGGGACAGTCCCAAGCCCCCTGCCCTGCCCAGGGTATGTGGGGGCTGCTTGCAACAGGCCCCACTCCTCCTGCAAAACACGGCCCTTCCTGCCTCTTCCTGGGCAAGAAATTGCTTTCAGAGATGCTTTTTTTCAGGATTTTTCCTGCCCGGCCATCCCCGGCAGCTGAGGACATTAGAGACCTGCCATGTCCTTGCAATCCCAGCCCTTTGTGAGGGATGCTCACACCCCGGGGCTGGAAACCTTTCCCATCCACCTCCACCACCTCGTGTGCTACACATTCATGTGGTCTTCAGCTCCCAGCTGGGGCATCTCTCTTGGTTTTAAAGGGAAGTGTGTATTTAACCAGTTCTAAAGCGTGCTGGCCACACTTTTCTGGATCCAGCCCAGGATCCGGTTGGCTTTCTGGGCTGCCAGCGCACACGGCTGGCTCATGTCCAGCCTTTCATCCCCCAGCACCCCCAAATCCTTCTCCCCAGGGCTGCTCTCCATCCATTCCCCGCCCAGCCTGTCCTCCTGCTGGGATTGCCCCGACCCACGTGCAGGACCTTGCAGTTGGCCTTGTTGAACTCCATGAGGTTGGCACGGTCCCACCTCTCCAGCCTGTCCAGGTCCCTCTGGATGGCATCCCTTCCCTCTGGCGTGTCACCACACCACACAGCTGGGTGTCATTGGCAAACTTGCTGAGGGTGCACTCAATCCCATCATCCATGTCACTGTCAGAGATGTTAAACAGCGCTGGTCCCAACACCGACCCTGAGGAACGGTAACCACCACTGCAAGTAAAAGCCTGACATCGTGAGACTCTGGTCTCTGCAGCCTTGAGGGCAACAGAAAAAGGACCCCCAAACATACCGGGTTTCCCAGTTTTGTGAACTCTGAGGCTCCCCAGCAATTTTAGGAGTCTGGAGTGCTTGCGGCTTTGAACAAGTCGATCCCATGACCAACAGGATTCCTGTCCTCGCTGTCACAGGAGGCAGCAGTTGCTCTTGTTGCTGCATTGCTCATTTGCTCCTGCACGAAGCCCAGACCCTTAAAGACCCTTAAACGCCTGGACCTGGTGATTTCACACAGTACAAAGCAGGCCCCGGCTACAGCCATCACTAATGGCACGGTTACCCATCTGCCATTACTTTCCGTAATTCAGTAATTAGCAATTAGGCATTTACTTCTTATTTCCCAGTAGCAGCAAAGTTATAATTAGCCACATCGCAAATGCGAGTTTCAAAGGTGCCTTTTAAGTTTGTTTTGCCTAAACTTTGACAAGCTCCCTGCTGCCTTGGCTAGCCGCCAGGGCCCACGGGCTGGAAATCATCGACCTCAGCATCGACCCGCACCCAGACTTTGCACACCGAACCTAAGCCTCCCTAAATGCGCAGGTCAGGAGCTCGAAGATGCTCTCCACCCCGTCCATGATTTCTTGGACCGTCTGAGCAGCATCACAGACATTTCCCAGGTCTGCATCGTTGCTGCAATGTGCTTTGAGTGGCTTGGCAGAATCAGACTGCGGGCTTGCGCTGCTCTGAGGAACGGAAAACACAGCCAGCCTTATTCAAGGAACAGCCACAACGTAAGAAAGGCTAATTATGAAATTCCACAGGGCAGCAGGGCTGTTCTCTTGTTCGCTAGGGAAAAAAGCTCTTTTTGTCCTTCGTGAGGGTCCTGCTGCCTAGTCACTCAGGGACGTCCGTGATGCTCATGGGAGAGCAACTCCTGGGGCGGTCAGGGTTGAGCAGGGCCATGCCCACGTCCACGCAGTGTCTGCCACAGTCTCCTACGGCGACGGGGCAGATGGCATCTACAGCTGCTGTCACCAGATCTCTCTTTTATGGTAGCAGCTCGGCCACGGGTGGAATCTGGGGGAAACCAGCGGCTCACAACTCTGCAGAAAACACAGAGCTTCCAGAGAAAGGAAAAAAGGAAGGGCTTCCCTTTTCAATTAGCTGGGAAGACACAGAGAGGAGAGATAAACCCATTTGTACGTGCTATGCCTTTGCCAGGAAACATGTTGGTGATTTAGAAGAGCCTGGTGCAGAACAGAAGAGCCACCAGCTAAATCAAAAGGCACCTTTTAGCTGGCAGGAGGAAAGGACGGGGGTGTTCCTCAGGACACCGGTTGCTGTTGTGAGCTGTTAGCTGGGTTATAATGAATGACAGGTTTCCCCTGCTGATTACTGAGCTAAATCACAACATTTAGGGGGTTCTTTCCCACTGCCATGTGCATTTTGGGGAGCGCTGGCATGAAGGATGCTGTGCCTGCAGCTGGATGGAGCCTCCCCTCCTTCCATGCCTTCCTGCACTCCTCCTGCTGCTCATCCACGGGCAGCGGATGGGACCCTGAGACTGGGGTCCTGGGAGAGGAGCTCTCACACCCCAAACCAGCCAGCATCCAGCAGCCTTAGGAGAAGGGAAAGCTGGAAGTGGAGCACAAGAGCGTTTTGGTTCCCCTGTCCTGGTAGCAAGCCCAGCCACGGTGCAGCTGTGGTCCCAGCACACCCCTGTGCTCTTTGGTAATCCAAGTGCTAATTTTAAGGTATTTTCTGGCAGCTGGGAAGCACTGAAGGAAGGGCAGGGCTGCGGGAAGGGCAGCGGCAGCCCCCAGAGAGGCTCAGCATTGCCCTGGGCTGCAGCAAGCTGGAGCTGAGGGAGAGGTATCCATCCCCTCCCCGGACAAAATCACCTTTGTTCCTCCCGGTAATCTGCTTCCTGACCAACGTGCTGCAGGAAGCACTCCAGCCAGGTGAGAAAGAGCAGCCCAAGGACACGGTGCTGACAGGCAGCTCTGCAGAGGGCCAGCCGATCCGTGCCATGGGCTCTGGCCAGCATCCAGAGATGCAGAGGAGCAGGCACAGACAGTAGGGGGGAAGAGGGGATGGAAAACAGGGATCTGGGTCCCCTCGGTCGGTCACAGCAAACGCACTGGCTGTGGACCATTAGCTTTGGGGTACACCTGTAACTCCCTCCCTTTACTGCACCCCCTCTCTGGGGTGAAACCTCACCCTACGCTGGGCTCCCAGCAGCAGGATCCTATGGGACAACAGCCACTTACACACAACGTGTCCGTCTGGACCAGCACTTGGTGGCTCCTCTGCTGGTGTCTGCTAGCACCGGGGAATAGGGGCTGCCCGCTCCTGCTTCTATTACTGGTGTTAGTCGGGACTGCCGCAGCCACCACTTAAGTGCTTTTAAACAGAGGCCAGCCAGCTCGGACCGTGCCGAAGAGTGTGGTCAAGAAGGGGTGACCAGCACGGGGACAGACAGACTGACATGACAGGCAGGGTGGGTGTTGTTGCCGGCCAGTGCAGGAACCTGCATGGGATGGAGATGCTGTTTCCAAGCCTGATGCTTCTTCCAGGCTGATCCCAAAAGGATCCCCACGGGGGGGTGAGTGGATGGATGGATGGATGGATGGATGGATGGATGGATGGATGGATGGATGGATGGATGGATGGATGGATGGATGGCAGGCAATTCGAGCTGCTGCACGGCTGAGTGGCACTAGGTGGCACACATTTTCAGGCAGAAACGCTGGAGGGTGCTGGGAGAGGCTTTGGGTTTGGGCAGAGAGAAGCTCTGCCTGCTCCAGGGTGCCAAAGCGATGGGCAGAGCAGGGAGAATGCTGTCTGTAATTAGCATTGCTGGCGAGGCGAGCACATGACCCAGAGGACTCAGCATCGGTGGTTCCTTGGCTGGATTTTGCAAAGGTGGGGATGGAGAGAGAACTTTACCAGGGCCTGTAGTGAGAGGACGAGGGGCAGGGGGCTAAACAGAAAGAAGGTAAATTCAGATTGGACGTAAGTAAGAAATATTTTATGATGAGGGTGGTGAGGCACTGGGACAGGTTGCCCAGAGAAGCTGTGGGTGCCCCATCCCTGGCAGTGTTCAAGGTCAGGTTGGATGAGGCTTGGAGCAACCTGGTCTAGTGGAGGGTGCCCCTGCCCATGGCAGGGGATTGGACTAGATGGTCTTCAAAGGTCCCTTCCAACCCAAATCATTCACAATTCCATGATTTCCCTGGAGAAGGCAGGCAGTAGGGCACAATGAGGTTAGCAGACCTCGCGGAGCATCAGCCACCACCAGCTGGGACCAGGGACGTGTCCCCTCCAGCAGCGAAATCCCAGGTGTCAGAGAGCAAGGTCACTAGTAAAAGTGGGATGGCTGTAACAGATCCCATCTCTGCTTTGTCTAATCAGTCCCTGACAGGGACCAGCAACAGCTGCTGCAGAGGAAAATGAAACGAAATTTCACCTATTATCCTCTGCCTGCAGAGGAATTTCTTTCTAATTCCTGTCACTTTGGGTTTGTCTGCTGAGGGAAATGAATCTGAAATCAAGTGGGCTGTGAATTCAGAGTGCTGCAGCAAGCTGGCATAGCTTGGACAGACAGTTTTCTAAGTGGCTGGGCTATTCCCCAGAGCACCAGGCTAACCCTGGCAGTTTAACAGAGCTTCAAGCATCAGGTCTGATAACATTAGTGTAGGACTGTGAGTCAAAAACGTGAGATGGAGCAGCCATGAAGAACTTGATTCAACAGCCTTCCAGCCTCGCTGCGAGAAAAGAAACAGGGAGAAGACAAATATTTGGCTAGGTACCCTCCCATGTGGATGGCTCAGACAGAAGATGATCCCATGGTGGGAGACTCATCCTGATCCTGCATACTGATTTGAGAGCGTGCAGAGGTTGTTCATGTGTGTGCAGGTGGAAAATAAGGGATCCGGCTGACAAAAAGCACAAGGGACTGTGTTAAACGCTGTAGATCAATAGAGTAAAAATCATGTCAAATATCATACCAAATGTTTTTGCAGGCAGTGAGGACTATGAGGCCTGCATCCATGTAAATAGTAAACAGGGCCCGTAAGGAGAGCCGGACACTGAGGTTCACCCTTCAAGCTCAAAGAGCATCGGGTGTCTCTGCAGCCACCCTCACACAAAATGCTTGAAGGAATTTGTGCAGTGGGGTTTGACGGGCCCAGGATTCATGCTGCACGTGGTGCGTCGGCTCTGCTAACCCCTTCCAGGGTGTTGGACTGCCGTGGTGTACACGGAGAGCTATGGGAAGAGGGTGACTGAGGTTCAGCAAAGCATTTGTACTGCTGAGATGAGACACCTTGGCTGTCTACTGTGCCTTGCAGAGCCTTCCGTGTACCCTGGTGCAAGATGTCCAGCCAGAGCAGCTCCCTGAATCCCTGCTTGAGAACAAATAATGAAGAATAGCATATAATAATAATAAATCAATAAATTCCACAGCTCAGCCCATGCAATTTTAGACTGTCCCCACAGTACAGTCACCACCTGGCTAGTTTATCCCCATTGTATAGCCCTTCCCTTCTCCCAGTAACTACACCCAGTGCACCTCTGCTCTTCCACAGCCCTGCAGCCCTTATCTGTAACACCCTTCACACCCTGTACCATCGCCCAAAGCCCTCACCCAGCTTCGCTCACCAGCCAGGACTCCTTGCTCCTCACATGCAGCATCTCTTCATCTTCCAACCATGCCGCCTGGCTCTTCCAGGCTCAGCATAATCTATTCTTCATCACCCTCGGTTCTCCCTGAAAACTTTTCCTATTTGGGATCAGAGGATATTTAACGCCCGTCTACCCGTGCAACTGCACAAATCAGAATCTGCTCCCAACACGGCTTCGTAAAACGTACCTATCTATTTTTCAGGCTTGTGTGTATCAAGGTAGAAAGGAAAAAAGCCTTTGCATCGCTCTTCGATTCTTTATTACAGCCTCAGGGGCAGGAATTCTAAGCACCTGAGTTGTAAATGGGAAACTTATTGCTTAAACAGCCACATTACAAGCAGGCTATCGATCACATTTGGCAATTATTAGTACTTTGTGAGTATTTCGAACACAAGTATGTGACAGTCTCATCCATCCTGCAACAGAGAAATTCATGGGCATTTGCATACGAGGCTGAACTGCAGGGAGATACAGCTCTGGAGGATTTTTACCACAGCCGCAATGGTTATGTGCTCGGCATCATACATTTTCTGGAAGCAGAAAGCTGACCCTGTATAAGCTCTGCAACTATTTAACCCTGGAAACAGCGTTTTATAATATCCCTCCGTGCCTATGGTGTACGGTGGTTCTATATGGTAATTTTGCTATAATTATTGAGTCCAAGCATAATGTACTTTATTTTTATAAGCCTTTGGAGCAGCTCTGGGGCAGGTGTATCACAGCACGTCGCAATGAGTAAGTGCTGCTGGGTGTAAAGTCCGGGGAAGTTTAAAGTCACTTGATAAGGACCGGTGAACGCTTCCTGACCGTCAGGTGTCTTGGTGGTGGTTTTGACTTCTGCTGCTGAAGCACCCACCGAGGGAAACACCCAGGTGGGGTCTGACCTACCTCTGACGCAGTGTTAAGAAGCAATCCACCCGTCTGCAGGCTGTTCCAGAATTAATGTAATCTCTAAATAAACACGTCTGTCGTGCAAGGGGTCTGTGGCTAGAGATACCTGCTGCACACACACATATTTAACCATCCTCATCCCCTGCTCAAACAACCACCACAGCAGTAATCTCCAGGGCATTGTTTCTGCTTGCCCTGAACGTAAACGAAACCGAAAATAACTCTCCTCAAGGCCACAGGTGAGCAGCTGATCAATCGCCCGCTGGCTCTGGCTCCGGGTAGCCACAGCCCCCCTGGGCTCGCACACCACCTTCAACGGGACGAGTCGGTGTCTAGAAAGCAGCTCCCACAGATGACATCCAGAAGCATTAAGCTTCATTAGAGGCTGCACCTCTAACGAGACGTAGGTGCCACAGGCTCAGCTGAACCACGACACCGGGACCTTAAATATGTCTGATGTTCTCTAACAGGAGCAAACTCTGCATCCTGGACCCGAGATACTGCAGAACCGGTGGCAGGAGGAGACCCTGGTGCCACCTGTCCTGGGGAATCCCGTGCTCTGCTCTGGATGGGGACGCATGCCGCTCCCTGCTCTGCTCTGCCTTGCTCCACCAAAAAACGCCCAGCAGCGGAGCAGTGCAAGAGAGAAGACACCCAACGCAGGAGTGGAGTGGGATCAGAGCCATCCGGGGCATGAGGGAGTGCAGGGGCTGGGTATCGCTCGCTGAGCACCAGCACCAACACCTCACTCATTAGGTATGAGCAAACCCCCAGATTTTAATGAAAGGCATCAAAATAAAAAGATCTTCCAAGCTGCAAAGCAAGTGTGCTGGTTTTAGTCAGGGAAGTTAATTTTCTGCACTGGGGCTGGAGCGAAGCTCTGTTTCTGGATTTACCCCTGGATGGCCACCAACACCCAGTATCACACTTGCAGTATCTCACACACGGTGCTGTACACCCAGTATCTCACACTTGCAGTATCTCACACTCACAGCGTCTCACACACAGTACTGTACACCCAGTATCTCACACTCACAGCATCTCACACACAGTACTGTACACCCAGTATCTCACACTCGCAGTATCTTACACTCTCAGTATCTTACACTCACAGCATCTCACACTCACAGTATCTCACACTCACAGTATCTCACACTCACAGCATCTCACACTCACAGCATCTCACACACTCACGGTATCTCACACTCACTCACGGTATCTCACACACGGTACTGTACACACAGTATCACACGCTCGCAGCATCTCACACACGGTACTGTACACCCAGTATCTCACACTCGCAGCATCTCACACTCACAGCATCTCACACACGGTACTGTACACTCAGTATCTCACACTCACGGTATCTCACACTCACTCACAGCATCTCACACACGGTACTGTACACCCAGTATCTCACACTCGCAGCATCTCACACTCACAGCATCTCACACTCATGGTATCTCACACTCACTCACAGCATCACACACCCGGTACTGTACACCCAGTATCACACACTCACGGCATCTCACACTCACGGTATCTCACACTCACTCACAGCATCACACACACGGTACTGTACACTCAGTATCTCACACTCACGGCATCTCACACTCACTCACAGCATCACACACCCGGTACTGTACACCCAGTATCACACACTCACGGCATCTCACACTCACGGTATCTCACACTCACTCACAGCATCACACACCCGGTACTGTACACTCAGTATCTCACACTCACGGCATCTCACACTCACGGCATCTCACACCCGGTACTGTACACTCAGTATCTCACACTCACAGTATCTCACACTCACGGTATCTCACACTCACTCACAGCATCTCACACACGGTACTGTACACCCAGTATCTCACACTCACGGCATCTCACACTCACAGCATCTCACACTCACAGCATCTCACACCCGGTACTGTACACCCAGTATCTCACACTCGCAGCATCTCACACCCCCGGTGTCCCGCACAGCCCCCCCGGTGTGGCCCGCACTCCCCCCGTCAGTACCCCCTGCACACCCGGTATCACACTCAGTACCGCTCACACTCACACACGCCGTGTCACTCACTCGCGCACCATCACGCTCGTGCACGCGCAGGACCCCACGCACGGCACCCCGTTCCCCGGCACCCCCCCGCTCCCACGCCCCCACCCCGTTACGCCGACCAGCGCTCCCCGCCCCGCCCCTCCGGGCGTTGCGGCCCCGCCCTCCGCACTACATCCCCCAGGCGGCCGCGCGGGCGCATGCGCGCTGGCTCCCGCCGCCGGGGCCGGGAAGAGGTGCCCCCGCAGCAGCCGCCGCCGCCGGGACTCGGGGTGAGGGGCGCGGCGGGGCCGGGGGCGGGCGGGGCCGGGCAGCGCGGGGGCGAGCGGCGCCGACAGCCCCGACAGCCCCTTCCCTGTGGCGCGGAGGGCCCGGGTCGTCAGTGAGGGGCCTCCCCCGGGGCCGTCACGGCCGCAAGTGACCGGTACCGACGCGCGGCCGGCCCGCGCCCGGCCTGTCCCGCCCGGGCGGTTTCAGCCCGCTCGGAGCGGCGGAGGAGGGAGCGGCCGGCCGGCCTGCCGGGAGTGGGGCCTTCCCCTGCGGGCCCGGGACACAGGGCTCCGCGTCCCGGGGGGCCGTGACCCCCGCTCGGCCCGGCGGACAGGCCCCTCCGCTCCCGGGGGGATCCGTGCCGCCCGGACAGCCCCCTCGCCGCCGCTGCGGAGCCCGGGGTGGGCCCGTGAGAGGGTCTGTGAGCGGGTGTGGGACGCGGGGGGTGCCGAGTGGAAGCCAGGAGGCTCCGGTGGGTCTGTCGGTGCTGCCGAGAGCTCCCGGCCCCGGGCCGAGCTCCGGTCCGTCGGGGCGCATCCCCCTGGGCCGAGCTCCGGGCCGGCCCGAGGCAGCAGCTCCCTCGGCTGAGGCTCTGCCCTTCCCGGCAGTCCGGCTGCTCCCTCCGGCTGGAAGCTGGGAAGAGCCCTCCTGGTGCACAGCCCTCCTGATCCACGCAGGATTGCACCCCCGCAAAGACAACACCCGCTTTGGCACCCAGAAGGACCCCCGGGAGCCAGCGGGTGGGATGCTGGGCTGGGTGTGACCCCGTCTCCGGGTATACCTGCCCTCTCCTCGTTCGAAGGCTTTATTTTCCCCTCCGAAGCTCTTGGAGCTTGTTTTGCATGGAAGAGCCCA
Source organism: Rhynochetos jubatus (assembly GCA_027574665.1). Classification (NCBI taxonomy): domain Eukaryota; kingdom Metazoa; phylum Chordata; class Aves; order Eurypygiformes; family Rhynochetidae; genus Rhynochetos; species Rhynochetos jubatus. Next base: position 5,408,026 of record CM050668.1, on the reverse strand, counting down.
GGTTTGGTTTCTCCTTTTGGCCGTCCGCACGGCCACCTTGCGCCGTGCCGACCGGCAGAGGCCGGGAGAAGGCAGGGCTTGCGTCCAGGGAATCGATCTGCGCCGTTGGAGTTATTAATCTGACCTCCCCTCCGCCTCCTTGCGCTGCTCTTACCCCGGGGTTGCTGCTGGCTGGGCGCTGGTGTACGGGAAGGTGTGTTCCGGTGCTCCAGCCCCCTGGCATCCCTGTGTGCGCAGCTGGTTGCGCTGGCCTCGGAAGTGCGGGTCGGATGATTGAGGGCGAGTGCCGTGGGGGCCCTGGCTGGGGGATTTGGGGTCAGGGTGGCACAGGGCACCTATACGGTTGCTCTAGCCCTGCACCGGGCCACGGGCTTCTTACAGCCCCGTTGCCTCCTGGAGTGTTACGTCCTGTCCTCATCCCTGCGTAATCTTTACCTGTGGGCTCTTCGTAGCCCTCCCGGTCCCATCTCTCGTGGTGTTAGCGCTTCATAAATCCCTCCTGGGCACCCTCTTTTCTGAGCAATGTGCTGCAAAGTTTCAGTTTTACTAATCTGGTGATTTTTTTATTAACACAGCCCAGCTCCAGGGCTCCTGAGGCCTTTTCCAGGTACAAGCTGGAATATCATTCAAACTCTTATCAGCACTGACAATTCCAGTTGAGAAATTTAAAAAGGGGCTCGGCATTTTCAGAAATCATCTCAGAGCTGTATGTTTTAAGATCCCAGATGTAAAGTGAAAGAAGAGTCTGTTTTCTGGAAACAGACCAGGTTTGGGAATTAAACATGTCTTTCAAACGCTTTAATTCCCACCAGCCCCTCCCCAGCTTTCTCACCACAGTTTGCCGGAGCTTGAGGAGCAGGGAATGAATCTGCTGGGAAACAACCGAAATGCACCCAGTCCTTTTCCTGTCCAAATTCCCGATGCGGCCGAACGTTTCAGGGGTGGTGCTGGGGCATAAATTTCCAACCAAACGGATCCAAATTCGAGATCTGAGCCCTGAAGTTGGCCGCAATATTTAAGTTTACACTTCAAGTAGTCGGGGGTCTGTTTGCGTTTGGGGCAGGGTGTCCCACAGGCTTTCCAGCTGGAGCCAGGACTGCTGAATAAACATGGCTTTTAGGGGTTGGTATGACTTTTGGCTTTTCAAGGCGTTTTTAAAGCCGAAGGGTTACGGTCCCTGGGATTTTAGCAAAGGCGTGTAGCTACTCCGGGCTGCCAGTGTCCCCAGGCGGAGCCGGCGGGAGGGAGGGGGTGCAGCCCAACTGCCCGTGCTAGCATCCCTTGTGCCGCGCCGGTAAAGCGGGGTGCGTAACGCGTCCCAGGCCGCAGCCGCTGTCTCCGTGCGGCTCTGTTAGCCTTTCCGCCCCGGTGTAACACGCCTGGCAGCCCTGGGGGGCTGGCTGAAGCCTTGTGGGCAGCTCCAGTATTGAATATCTCAGATTTTAGTATTTGTGTGGTGCTGAATTCATGGAGAGGAAGGAACTGCAACTTCAGGCCTTTGCTTTCTCTTGTTTGCCTTAACTCAGGGATTTGTGTAATTTTGGCTTACTGAAGCGCTCCCGCATTCCTCGCTTCCCAATCCCTGCAAACAGCTGCTAGCTCCAGCAGCCAGAACTGGCAGGAGGCTGAGATAACGCCTCTTGCTCCTCCTTTGGACCATCGTTCCAGCGCAGGAAATATTTTTTATCATTCTGACGGGGAAGCGACTGTCGGAGCACGCGGCGCTCGCGAGCGGCCGCTCCAGGTACCTTTGCTCGCGTGTGGGAGCTGGTCACAGCGCTTGTGGTCCAGGATTCAAATCATCGCTGCCATCCAAGGGGGTGAGCAACAGGCTTTTGTCACCCGGCTGTTCTCAGCCGGTGTCCCAGCGAGCGCGAGGTGGTACGAGAAGGAGGCGGCTCTGCTGCTGGGATACCCTCTTTTTTCCGTTTCCTGCTGCCGTGCTTCCAAAAGGAAGGAAAATGAATCGCAGACTCCCTCCAAACAGCCGCCCTCTGCTCCGCTCGTGGCCGTAGGATGTGCGGATGGGTATTTGGTAACAACTCCAGGGGAAAAAGGGTGTTGGTTCTCTGTTTGGGGTTCAGAGCACCGGATGCAGGTGGGTAGGACGGCAAACCCCGCAGCCCTGCTTCGGCCCACGCCGGTCCAGGCTGAGCGTGGACGTGCCGGCGGTCCCTGAGGAGACGTGTTGGTGTGAAACCTGCTGTAAAAAGAGCTGGTGGAGGCAGGTGTTGGGTTTGATACCTCACGTGTTCATTTGCTGGTTTGAGCGGTGGAATAACCGTCCTTGGTGTGTTGGGGGAGAATGAAGCACGTGGAAAGGGTCAGTTGCGGAGAGCGGGGTCTCGTGTTGGTGCTCTGGAGCAGTTTGTCACCAGCAGCAGTCGAGCTGGGGGTGTTCTGTACAAGTCTTGGAGCAGCTCATAAACTAATTTACAGTGAATTCCTGGAGAAAGTGTTGCTTTCCTCTTACAAATGCAGACGTGTGGGTGTGTCTGTTCTTTGCTTGCCCTTCTTCTATTTCTTTTTTTAAGCTAGCAAGCCACACGAGCGTGATGGATGGGACGCTCCACGGAGCGTGGGATCTTCCTCCATCCGGCAGCGATATCCTTCTCCGCGCAGATGGCATGCTCCCGTGGAAGCCACCCACTGCTTCTCTGCCTCTTGGGAGACCTGCACTTCTCCGCTTGCCGGGAAGGAAGCTCATTGCTGACTGCTGGGAGTTAAGCGAGTAATCAGTGACTTGAGACCTTCAGGGAGAAGGCGACTTTATTTCAAAACAAAATGGGTTTTGCTCATTCGCAGTCACGCCCGCCTGCTCAGAGTACCAACACCGGGATCTCCAGGTGCTCTGGCTGGCATTGGGGCGTCAAGACCCGTGTCCAGATAGTCAGGATAGGATCCCTTGCAGTGACACAGCGGACGAGGAATGCCAAATATTAGACCTCTGGGGTCTCTTGGACAGCTTATCCAACCATGCCATGGCTTTGGGTCTGCTTATTTACATCACTTGGGGGCTGAGAGTGATGGTCATCTTTTACCTCTGCTTCCTGTCCCTTCTCTGTGAGTCCTTAGAATTTACTGACTGTCCTCTGTGTCTTGATGTTTTAAGGCTCCTGCTCTTCCCCAAATCGTCTCCTGATGGCTTGAGTCTCTGGCGTGGGGCTTTGTTGATGTAGATTGTCCCATTTTTCTTCAAAGATGTTCCGTGTTTTCCAACCTGAGAAGCTGCAGCTAGGTGTGCTGGGATCTTTAGGACATGCTATAGCACTGCCCTCAGCACAGGCTGTTTATTACACCCTGCTTCCTCCCGGTGCTTCTGTACTCATTCCCGTCAGTTCTTCGCTCAGATCGTGCTTAACGCACGTATGACTCCGATCTGCAGACTGCATACAGTCTTCTGGCTTTGTGTGCACGTGTAATGCTGCACAGAAGGAGTCAAGGGACTGATCCTGGATCAAAACCGAGTGATCAGAAGCCTGAATGGAGCTGACACTGTAGCCCTGGAGCTCAGATCAGTGAGAAGAATTTGGGAACCGCTCGTGTAACCAAGTCATTTGTGTGCCCAAGCGCTCAGACGGCTCCTGCTCACAAGCGGGGTGGTCAGAGCGTAACGCTGCCAGGACCTGCACTGAGCACGGGCGGGGAGGGGTGCAGAGCGGCCGCTTGCCTTGGCACGCTCCTGGATAGTGAGCATCTGAACTCGGGTCAGGGCTTATGGATCTGCCCAGCTCGGATCAGCAGCAGCTCTGGGCTGGTTTTGTACACGTCTGCAGTGACTGGTGGTATCTGGGGCCACAAACCGTAAGAAGCTGAGTCTCTTCAAAGAGTTTTTGCTCTAAATAAATAAGAAAAGTTGCTATTGTTGGCAGGGCGTGGGTGGTGGTGTCTCATTTGCCCTCAGCCAGAGGGTTGTCCGTGTCTCCTAAACGCACAGTGAGCATCTTGCGAAAGGCCGAGCCTGTTTCCCTCTCTTAAATGGCTTCTGCGGTCCGGATGCGGGGTGGGGCAGATTTGGGGCATCGTTCTCAGCTCAGTGTGCTCTCTTTGTTTCTCGCTGCAGGTTCCCCAGAAGAAAATGGTGTAAGGCCAGCCAGCGCAGCTGCCGCTTCCAATCGCGACGTGCCCAGACCTCAGGGAGGAGCATGGCAGCAGCTCAGGGAGCAGGAAGCAGTTCAGCCGGGCCATCCGGACTCCCCAGTTCTGCCCCAGGGCACAGCAGCAACACCACGGCAGTGGCGGTGTGGGAATGGCAGGATGAGTTTGGCAGGTGGAGGCCGTACCGAGGGAACGTCTGCAGCTACATTGAACAGGTTTTTCAGGCCTCTCAGCAGAAGGGACGGCGTTCGGGGTCAGGGCTCGTCAGCAGCATCCCTTTGGGACATGCCGATCCTGTCTTGGCTCCCTACGTCATTGACATCCCAAGCCTGACGCAGTTCCGGCAGGATACAGGTAAGGGAGTTTCCCAGCCTGTGCTGGGCTTTTGATGAGGCTGCTTGCGTGCTTGGAGATAAACAGGACCTTGTTCTGCGCAGAACAGCCCTACAGAGCTCTGCTGGGCAGTTCTTGGGTGGCGTACCTTCTCTGCTGGTGTGCCTGCTCCTCTCCTGCTGCTGCCTGCTGCCCAGCGTGTTAGCACGTGAGCAAATCGGCGTTGGCTGGCGTGAATCTGCGGGGCTGGGTGCGGGCAGGCGGTGGTGATCTCTTAAGGAGCCTCATCACGGGACCTCTGGAGCTCGGAGCTTGCGAGCCAGAACCCTCAGAGCTGCAAACTTTCTTCCTGCCCCCACGCACTTCCATTCAAGACCACTCGCACAAAAAGGCCTTTTTATGATTCAAACCCTCCCGTTTGAATCCCTCGTTCCCTCTGCGACTGGAGTGCCAGCTGCTTTACCTTGGCACGCCGCCCTGCGCAAGCTGCTTTGCGAAAGCCTGCAGCCCCCGCGGAACGCCGTAATGCTGCAGCAGAACATTCCCTGCGCTCCTGCTCTATGAGGCTGGCTTACTTCCTCCCAGGGAGGAAGGGCAGGCTGGTCTTAATAGCAGGGTAGACACCTAATTTTCATTCTTGTCTCGTCTGTCTTGGGGGTCACTGGGGCTAGCAGGTCAGAATTTGCTGAGGTGACTCTCTTGCACCAGATGTGCCAAGCAGCTGTAGCTTAGAAAGGGGGCAGGAGTGGAATGCATGCTCTTCATCTCTGGAAAATCTAGGGAGATCCCAGATTACACACCCTGAATGAATGGCTGCTTCGGAAAATCTTCTGTGCGTCGGTTTCCCCTTTGTGGATATTTTTCCCATCACCCCGAGCTTGAGAGATGGGCGGTTGTGCTGGTTTTAGTCAGGAAAGAGTTAACTCTCTTCACAGTGGCTGGTATGAAGCTGGGTTTCTGGATTTACCCTGAGAAAAGTACTGATCAAGTGTGTTTTTAGCTGGTGCTGGGCAGTGCTTGCCCCAAATTCAGGGTCTTTCTTGGCTTCTGATAGTGCAGCTGCGTTCCCAGCTTTCTCACTGCAGGCAGTGTGGGGGGACACAGTTCAGACAGCCGACCCACACTGACCAGAGGAGGATTTCATTCCATGGCATGGCATGCTCGGTACATAAGCGGGGAGTGGGTTGGGGGCCATAACTCTTTTCACCCTTTGACTCTCTCTCTTGCTGGCTCCTTAACTCTTCTGTTAGCTCCTTAACTCCTTTGCTAACTCTTTCACTAATGGCTCTGCTTGCTTGTTCGTTAGTGACTCGGTGGGCCGGTTGGCTTTCCCAGTCGTGCTGTCGCACGTGGGGCTCGCTTGGACTCTGCTGCGATCGCTCTCAGGCTCTGACTCTCACTACTCGGACCTGGCTGTGTGTCAGTTGGCGGGTGGTGAGCAATTGTATCATAGGTTTTATTTTCTATTATTTTAATTGCTTACTAGTAGTATTTTACGTATTAATTTATATATAAAATTGATTTATATCCAATGAGTTAATAGTTCTTATCTCAATGTTACGAGCTTCCTTGTCATTTTCCTCCGATTCTCCCCCCTCCGCTGGAGGCAGGCGGTGGGGGGGAAGGTGTGCAAGCGGCTTCGTGGTATTTTGCTGGCCGGAGTTAAACCATGACAACAGTGCTCTGGTTTCCTGCCAACTGAAGCAATAAGCGAGCGATATCTTCAGTCAGCTGCACAATCGGGCAGTTCTCACAGGAAAGGGAAGTGGTTGGAGCAAATGCGAGTGGTCATCGCAGCTGCATCCGTGGTTTTATTCTGCCTTGGTGACCTTAAGATTAGTTTTTCCTAGGGGTGTCCTGGGTGAGGAGCTTTCCTAGCTGGCTGCCTTGGCACTGGGAAGCCCTGCTGAAGCTGTGGCTTTGAGCAGCACAGCATGGACCACCAGAGCTGGCACCAGCGGCTGTTTCTTGTTTCCTTCACGCCAAACTTGTGAAGGAACCTTCCAGCTTCTCATCCTTTCATCCAGCGCTCCAACACGTGGGCAGCGCTCCCGGGCCGTCAGGAACAGGGCATGAGGGTGAGCAGAGTGCCTGTGGGAGAGTGAAATATGTGTCCCAGTGAGAACAGGACATCCTTCTCTATGAGTGGAGCTGGCTCTCTGCCAAGGCCTTGCATCTCTTTGGGCCCTTGTGAAAGATCTCAAAACACCTAGCGAATGTGGGCTGTTGCAGGATGGTTCGGTGTTGGTCATCTCTGGGGGACGGCATGATACAGGTTTGGAAATGACGCAGCCTGACACGATCTCATCTTTCCTTGGATGAGATCCGTGGTTGTATGGTTAAAAGGCTGATTCCACTTCACAGCTCTCCTGCAGCGTTTCCCACTGATTTGCAGGGATGCTGATCAGAGTGGCCTGGTCTGTGAGCTTCCCTCCACAAGTACCTGTGTGCTCTTCTTAAGGGTCTTTTCCAACCTAGATGATTCTGTGATTCCACTGGAAAGGCTCTCATATTTCAATTTCGATGGCCCAGTTCTAAGCAAAGCCTTTTCCCTCTGCAGGGCTCTGCCTTAAACATGAACCTCTCTGAGCGAGCAGCCAGCTGACCTTTGTCATGTGCTGGAGAAAAGAATCTCTGCAGGAAACATCCCCATGAAAAATCTTTAAACAGAGCAAAAAATAGGCTGTTTTATTCTGCTCATTAGCTATTAGACAGACAAATAGGCTCTTCAAAGGAAGCCAGGGAGAATAACAGGAAGCCAGTGTTAACGGGACCAGCATCCCCACCAACGGGGAATGACAGCTGTGCCGGGGATCCTGCGGGCAGGATTAGCCACGGGCTTCAGCTGCTGGTCAAGGTAGATTAGCTGGGAGTGAGTGCACGGGAGCAGCAGGAGCTCTCCTCTCGCCACAGCTGTTTGCCCACCCTGGAGAGGAATGCCAGTCTCCCTGCCAGCCTGGGGGAAGGGGTGCGTGGCTTTGGTCTTGTTATTGACTCCTAAGAGCTCTTCTCCCGGTTGCTTACAAACCCTTCAAGTTTCTGTGTTGCTTTTAGCTTCTGACCTGCCGATGGAGCAGGGGCAGCCTTGCCAACCTCCTCCAAAATGTGTCCTTTTGGGCTTTCAGACACCTCGCTTTACCCGTGGTAGTCCCCGTTCTCCTGGGGGCAGGTTCCCTGCACTTGTCTCTAATGGTTCTCCCCATCTCACTTCCAGCCAGTCTCATCCCCGGCCCTCCTTCATCAGCTCATCCCCGATGTTGCCCACCTATGGAGGCCATAGGGTTGTGTTTCTAAAACAGAAGACTTGCTTGCTGGGTAGGCACAGAGGCTGCTTTTGGCTGTTCCATCTGCTTTCCCACGTAGGATGTCGGTTCCTGGCCGGGGCAGGTCGTCTTGGTTCCGCCGACACCTTCTGCTGGGGAAGGCCTTGTCCCACAGGAATCCCTGGGCTTCGCGGTTGAGCTTTTGGGGTTCAACCCCAGTTCTCAGGGGGACCGCTGTGGTGTTTCATTGGTTGCTAGTAGCTTTTTAGCTGTGCTGTTGGGGTGGTGTCACTGGAGGCTCCTGCTCCTCAACAGGCAGGACGCTTGGTGCTGTGCCGGCCGCGGAAGCAGCGGGTTGGCAGTTGGCGCCGGACCTTTCCTGGCTGCTCATCCCGCTGGCATGCAGCCAGCCAGGGCCTGAACACAGGTAGCCACAGCTGTCCCCCCCTCTTCCTTGGGGTGTGTTTATTGGGTTCAAAGCTTGCTTGGATTGCCTGCCCCCCCCCCCCCCCCCCCCCGGAGCCCCCCAGCACCATCCTGGGGCAGTTCTCCGCAGGCTTCAGGTGTGGATGCTGTTTTTACGCGTGGTCCTGGGTTGTAGAAGCTTAGGGTTGTAACTCTCGTGACCCCCTAGGAGGCTTTATTTTATCCCCCCCGCCCAGTGCTGTCCCCTGGATTCTCCGGTGCCGTAACCACTCTGCACCCCTGTTCACCCCCGCCTGCCTGCATCCCCAGACTTGCTTGCCCCGCGGCGTTTCCTGCTCCTCGTTCTCGGTGCGGAGCGCCGCGGAGGATTTTCCCAGCAGCAGCGGTTTCGCCCCTGCCGCAGGAACCCATTTTTGCAGCGGTTGCAGAGATTGTGTGCTGTTGGGGGGGGCTTACCTCCCCCTCGTTGGGCTTTTTCCTTTTCAGAAAAAGGAATAAAGTGGCCAGGAGTGAAGTCACCCTGGAAAGCCAGGCTTCCAGGGGTTTTGAGTTCCTGCTGTCGCTGTCGAGGGGCCTGGCGAGAGTGGCCTGCCTGCTTTAATTTCTCTTCCTTTGTCTGCACAGCTGCCCTCTCCAGTTTCTAAATTACTTCATTCGTCTCCTCTCTGGCTTTGCTGTATCTCCCTGCAGAAGCCAGCCCTGTCTGTCTCCCCATCCCAGGTCCTTGTGGGACTTCACCCACGCCCCCAAGAGCAAAATTGCCCAGCTCCTTGTGTAGCACAGTGGGTGTTTAGCCCCGTAAGCGCTCTGCAAAGCACTTCCTGCTGGTGGCCTGTCTCTCTGGTTATTCCGTTGTCAGGGCTGTGGGAGTTGGGTTTTTTTTAAACAAGATCTGCGCCTCAGCCTGTGTTTTTCTTTCAAACATCGGGGAGGCATATGTGATCGCTGTGCCTTTGTGCTTGGGTGTGTCTGTCTCTGCATCCTCTCTCCTTCCCTCCTTTCCCACCCTTCCTCCCTCCCAGCAGCTTTTGAACCCGTTGCCAGCCTGCAATCAGATCTGGCAGAGGGACAGGGATCTCGGGGGTATTGCGTTTCTCTGAGCTTCGTGAGCAAACCCAGCTCTGTCAGGAAGTCTGGTAGTGCCCCTGCCGAGTGAGAGGCGAGGAAGGCCACCCTGATGCAGATACCGCGGATCCGTGCAGAAACAAGTCCTTGAGACAAGTTCCCTCTTACTTCTCTGCCCACAGAATGATTTGTTTTCCCTCTTACTTCTCTGCCCACAGAATGATTTGTTTTGTCTCTCCCCTCTCCCCCTCCCCACGCAGGAACGATGCGGGCCGTCCGCAGGAACCTCTTCCCTGGGGACTCCGCCGCCGGGCAGGGCATCGTCTGGGAGTGGCAGAACGACGAAGGTGGGTGGTCCCCCTACGAGATGAACGTCTGTGTGTTCCTGGAGCAAGCCCGTGCCACCAACCACCAGCGAGTAGACCTTGGGCCCTTGGGCTACAACTATGAAGTTGACTTTGCTGCTCAAGTCCAGACCAACAAGACCACGAGGTTCCGCCGCGGCGTTCAGAGGCGCTTGGACGCCCCGTACCCGGTGACGGCCTCCCCGGCGCCCCATCACGCGGGGGCGCCTTGTTCCTGCCAGCAGTGCTGGCTGAATGGTGGGACTGGTCCCATCACCACGCGCTACCGGCACTCCATGATAAACTTTCCCAACTCTTCCGCTACTCATCAGGTTTCCGGTAGGACAGCGTCAGTAAGTTCTTCCAGCGTTGGCTTCGTGCCCTATAACAAACCGACTTTGTCTGGAGCAAGGTCAACACCGAGACTCAATGCACAGAGCACCTGGGCTTTGCCTCAAGCTGGGGGCCCCAGCACAGGACTGTCTGCATCTAATGGAGTCAGGTACAGACCTAATTCACCTTTAAATACTGTGCGTGTGTCCGAGAGACCCTTCTGCGCTCAGGTTTTCATTATCTGAGAGCCTCTCTGTCCCAGAGGACTTTACAAGGGTCTTCTCCCTAGACTGAGAGGGGTGTTTGTGTCCCATACAGTGGATGAGAAGGCTTCTCCTCTGCTTTTCCTTTCTTTTCTCCCACTTGGAGTCTAGTCACTGTCTACTAGTTGCCCTGAACCTCTGGAGAAAGCAGTCAGGTTGAGATGATGCAGGTTTGAAGGAACTAAAGATGATTGGTGGCACTTCTGGTTTCACTAAAAACAACTTTGAGAGGGACTGAGTGAATGAAAAGGAGATTGTGAACACCCTTCTTAAATTAGAAATAATGCAGTAAACAGAGTGGAAAACTGCTCTGTGTTCAAAGCTCTTTCCCTTCGAGGAGGGACCACAGGACTCGCTGTGTGTGGTTGAGACCTTGTGAGTTCTGTGACAACATCAGGAAGTCCCCGTTGGATGTTAAGGTGAACAAGCAGGGAGAAAAACAACCCCAAGGCATAGATTTGCTCAAGGATTTTTTAAATCCATTGTGAAGAAGTTTAGAAAACCAAATCGGTGCTTTCCCCTTCTTTTGGTAGCTTGAACCGTATCGTTCCCTCTCTGTATGAAATCAGTGGGGTGACACTAGCAGTTTCAGTGGAGTCTGGGCTATTCATCAGGCTAAATGGTGATGCACAACAGAGATGCCACTGGCTAATTGTGGGAGGGGTTCATTTTGCACGTGTTGAGGTGTGCTGGGCTTCGCAGTTGCGGTGTTGGAGGACTGGAAGCACTAGCAGGACTGCTGGTGAGTTCAGGTCCAGCTAAGCCTCGTGTTGTGAGGGTTGTTTGCCGTGTCCTTTCCCTTTCCTCAGTGACCCTCTCCCGGCTGGGTGCTCAGGGTGGGCTCTGGCTCTCTGGAGGCAGCTAGTTTGAAGGAAGGGCTGGCAGTTGGCGCATTGCTAGCTGAGGTCTAGCTTTCCTCCGCTCTTTGAGCTGTCACCCCTCAAACACTCCCCATTGTCTGGATGGGTCACCCGTGCTGGCTGCTGATCTGTTTTCATTGTGGCTCTTCTCTGACAGGGCTGAAACTGGTGTGCATCTCGCAGCCCAGGGTTTCAGCTCCCATTGGTGCGTGGCTGGGGCTGGAGGAGAGCTGTCCTTGCACCTTGTTGCTGCGGAAGGGTGGGCTTTGCTTCTCTCCAGGCCTTGCTGCTGCTGCCAGCCGAATGAAGAGCAGAGCGTCGTGGGTTGACAGCTCAGCTCCTCTCCACAGGGCTGTGGCACTGGGCTCCAGCAGGGATTTTGAGGCTGGGGGAGATCAGTGTCACCCTCAAAGTGGGGTGCTTCCCTCCTGGTTCTTGTAGGATGGCCTCTGCAGAGTCTGGACACCCAAACCAGGCCAGATCACCACTGGTGGGTGTTCAGGCTCTTAGCTCTTCCTCTGCGCAAACCTTTGCTAGCAGCGGTCCCTGTGGCCTGTCTGGTGATACTGCTTGCACCGAGTATCTCCCAGCATTAGACTGAGGGCTGAGCAAGGGCTGTCTGACTGCTCTCTCCGTTTGTACGTGGCTGGAAGTGTACAGAGCAGCCTATGCATTTCACCATCAATAACCCAGTGCTGAACCGCTGTGCGAGCACCTGAGAGACTAAAGGGGAACTTGCCAGGGCTGATTTACCTGCCCAAGCTGCCCCGAGTAAATACAGAGATAAGACATCCAGAAGGGCGTTGAAAGCACATTCTGCTAATTACACGAGGCACGGGGGGTTGAGGTCGATTTTGAATCTCATTTATATTTTAAGCAAGACGGTGAACCTTCAGATATTTTCCTTAGTGTCATATCAGGACTCTCCCTCTTTGGGGTGATCGGGGTGAAATGACTTCCCACATCCTGTTCTTTCTCACAGTCTCTTTCTGGTGCTTTCTTTGCACCTGGTGACTTTTTCATGGCATCTTAAACATCCGCAATACTTCTCTGTTCCAGTCACCTTTGAATAGGGCTGAGAGCCGGAGCTCGGTACTGCACTGCCTGCCGGAGCCCCCAGTAAGGCTTTTGCAGTCTCCTGAAGAAGCTGCCAAACCTCCCCCTTTCACCGGAGCCGCTGGTTGGTGCGTGGGCTTGCCTGGAGTCCAGTTCCTTCCCCAGAGCCTCAGCGTGATTTGCAAAGTGCTTCTCAGGGTGGGAGAATCAAACACCAAGCCAAGCGCTGGAGCCGTTACCCCGCGAGCCCGCCTGGAGCGGGTCAGGGTCTGGGTGTGTTGGATGCTACTGGGAGGGGGACGGGCTGTCGAAGGAGGGAGGATGGGAGAGCGATGTTGGGAGAAGTGGCACAGGCCCTTGCCATGAACTGAGCCCAGGGCCCAGGCAGTGCTGGCTGGGAGGACGGGGACAGCCAGGAGGAGACCTGAAGGTGCCCAGTTGGGGCGCTGGGGAGGATGTTGTGGTGGCAGCCTGCCAGGCTGGGTCCTGGGAGCTCAGCAGCCGTTAAACCCTCCGACAGGCGAGTGCTGGCCGAGCGTGTGCTGGGTTAATGCACCAGCCCTCCAGGACTGGCATATGCCCTCCCACTCAGTCCCTTCTCGAGCACTGCTGGAGGTGGCCTTTGTGGCAGGAACATGTGGTCCCCTCCGCGGGGGCCAGCCAGCGGCCCGCAGCCCACCGGCATGCTGGGGCTGCTGTGGGGCTGCTGGCAGCATTGGCCATGGGGGAGCAGTGCCATGGGGCTGGCTGAGCATGGGCTGTTGCAACCTGTTCTGCAGCTCAGCTGCCCGTGGTGCGCAAGGGCTGAGGTGGCTGGTGTCTTGGCAGTAACTCCCATCCGAGCCAACCTTTCTGGGGATGTGAAGGGGTTGTAGGGTTCAGTCTTTGCTGCGGACAACAGAACATGCCACACAGGAAAGGCGGCAGCTCCTCGGATGGTTGGAAGGGAGCATGAGAGTGCTGGCAGACGTATGTGACGGGCACCCCGGCTGCAAGCCTTGGTTCCCCTCTCCTGGCTGTCTGTCCGGCTGGGGTGTGAGTGTGCCCCGAGCACGGGTGTGCTGCCCGGGCTGGCCACGGTGAGGGTGGCATGAGCCCTTGGCAGGACCCAAGCCTGGCCCAGGCGTGGGGGGTGCTGCTGGGCACCTGCCTGGCTACGGGGCTTGTCCGGGAGGTGGGTTTGCAGGCAGGACATCAGGAGCTGTCTCCTGTTCATTAACACCAGTGTTTTCCATGGGATGTATCTCTGGAAGCCTCCGTTTTCCAGGGCACGAGTGGATTGCAGATGCAGCCTGTGGCTGTGTGCTGGGCCTGGAGGGAGGCAGGAGCTGGGGCCTCACCCAAACAGACCCCAGAGAAGGGAAGAACAGAGACAGGCGTTGGTGGCTCTTCATGGATGCTGCCTGGATCTCCAGCCCTTTGGGACTGGTTTTGCCAGGCGTGCTCCCCTTCCTCCCTGCCAGACAGACAGACGCACGCAGGGGACAAGCGCTGACTTCCAAGTGTGGTGCCCTGTGTGAAAGGGACTGTCAGCACCAGCCGACAGCTCGAGGTGGCTTTTCCCGTCACCCCTGTGCTGGGGCCCGAGTCGGAAATGCCGCTGGGTGGGTGTAATTGCTGCTGGCTGGGTACAGGCTCAGGCTCGTGAAACCCATGTTCCTGCAGAAAATACTCTGATTTCTGTGAATTAGGGGAAACCTGAGTAGCAAACTCTAACAATGTGTTTCATTTAATTCCTAAGCCTGGAACATTCCTGGGTTATTTTATCCCCTAGGCTCCCCTCTTCCCCCCTCAGCTGGACGTGGCATGGTGATTAGCTCCCCTTCCCTCGCAGTTGCTGCCCATCACCAAATAGTGCAGCCTTTGTGGCGGTGAAGACGAAGCGCTAATTATCCTGCACTAATTACTCACCAAGGGTTCCTGTCTGCATCCAGCATGCAGCATGGCTCATTCTGGGATGTGCAATGCTTGTGCTGGCCTGTGCTCAGAGACCAAAGGCAAGGGAGCAGTGAGCCACAGTGGATTCTCTGGTGTCTAATAAAGGTTGTGTTGTGCTCACCCCGCAGCCTTTGGCTCCAAAGCAGCTCTGGCGCATTACAGAACTGCTTAGCTTCCCAAAGCTTGCAGGGATGACGCAGCTCCTGCTCTCGGAGCTGAGCTGCAACTGGCAGAAGGGCTCAGAAGCTATTAGGCAATGGCTGAAAGACGGTGCAGCGGCGTACACCCAGTTTCTTCAGGAAACAAAGCTAAAAGCAGCAGCACCGAAGCAAACACCTGCAGGGCTGGGAGAGAGCTGTCGCTCATCCTGGAAAGCTGCCCAACGCCTGCGTGGCTGCGACAGTTCGTTCTGGTCAGCGTGCAGGAGTAGCCCCATGCGGGCTGTCGGTCGCGCAGGCGTGCCAGGGCTCCTGTGGCATTGATGAAGTGTGTGTCCTGCTCCTGTGGGGCTGGAAGGCGCGTGCTGGTGTGAGGGAGGGTGCAGCTCAGGCACTGCAAAACACAGGTTTGATTTCCCCGTGCTCTCAAGAGGGTCAGAGTCCCTGGAAAACCCAGGGAGGAGTGCCAAGTCTTAAATAGATGCTAATATCCTTGGCTTTGCTGCTAATGCATTCAGTACACGTGGGCAAGTCGTTTTGCTTCTTGGTGCGTTCGTTTCCTCCTGTGTATTAAACACAGTGAATGAATCTGGCCTGTCTCGCAGATGGCACTGAAAGCCAAGGGTCACGTCCTTACATCAGTGCTGTTAACTGGATCTGGGAAGCGGGAGTCAGCTCCCAGCCTCCCCCTTCCCGCCCTGCACACGAAAGCATCCATCGCTGGGGCAAGCGTTACTCTGTTCCCCACGCTGTGCTGGCTGATTACGGAGAAGGGCGCTCCTGAAACACGGAAAGGAGTGCCCTGCTTGCTCTGAACCTGTAAAGCTGCAGGAAGCAATCTTGTGGGTTATGTGTTAATTAGTGCCTCAGCCAGGCAAATCCCCACTGGCCCTTCTGAGCTCGTGCAGCTCTGGGTGCTGGTCTAGGTTGTGTAATGCAGGCAGCGTGGGGGGGGGTGTTTAAAAGCGTGAGGGACAGGGGTCTTAGGGCCTGGAGAAGGATGTTTACAGTGTTCCTAAGAAGGGTCTGGTGCTGTGCCCCCAGATCTCTAGTGGGGAGTGACCCACAGTCAGTGCTTTGTAGGATCAGGAGGTGTAACCGGGGAGCAGGACCTGCATGTCCTGGAAGCCCCACCAGCCGCATGGTTCCGTTGCCGGGCACTCTTCCCGAGGGGCAGCAGGGGACTCAGCTGCTTGGTGCCAGGATCAAAACCAGATCCACGTGCCTGCGTGCAGCACACCAAACCCTCCTCCTTTAGAGGAATGCGGTCTGGGTTGTGGCCTCTTGAGAAGAAAGGTGGGGGAGGAACTGCTGTGTGGTCGCTAGCACCCTTGCACACTTGGATAGCCCCAGGAAGGGGGTTG
Organism: Rhynochetos jubatus; assembly: GCA_027574665.1. Classification (NCBI taxonomy): domain Eukaryota; kingdom Metazoa; phylum Chordata; class Aves; order Eurypygiformes; family Rhynochetidae; genus Rhynochetos; species Rhynochetos jubatus. The sequence goes on along the minus strand of CM050668.1, from coordinate 5,392,525 downwards.
GACCTTTGGGTGTTGCAGTGGTACTCGGTGTTGATGTGAGACAGGGCTGGATGCAGCCTGGATCTGGGACAAGTGTTGGCCATCATCCAGAGGGCTACAAAAATGCCGTGATACGGGAACACGTGGCTGCTGGCTGGTGTGCAGGGAGAGAGGGAAAGGGCTGTTCAGGTGGAGAGGGCGAGTTGCTACAGACTTCCCCATTTCTGCTCTGTTTGGATAGCGTACGTGCAGGTGGGGTGATGTTCAGCTCAAATCTGGCCACGCGGCCTTCGAAAGGGCAGCGCACGTGGGTGCCTCGCTTCCTCTCTGGTCGTGTGCTGTGCAGTCTCACTGGTGTTGCAGTAGCTTGAAATTCTGGAGAAGCGAGTGGCTTTGTCATGCTGAAATATCAGTCTGCCCCCCATAACAGATAGCTTGGGAACCGGTGATGGGTAATCTTATCAAGATCTTACTGAATCTTTGAGGACGGTGTGTAATTTTGCATCCCTTTGCATTCACAACCCAGCGACCCCTGTTACACTCAGTCACCTCCAGCATACAGAGCAGCAGGAGCTGCAGCGAATGGCAGGACAAAATCGGGCCAGGGATGAGGAATCCATAGCAGGAAACATTCAGAGAATTCAGGCCGTGACTTTCAGGTGTTGCAAGCACAGGCTGAACGTTTGAGTAGGAGTCAAAGGCACTGAGCAGGTAGAAATCTCGTCTGTGGGCAGTACAGCGGCGGGTGTGGCGGTGGGTCCCTCGTCTTGGCACTGCAGTGCTTGCTCTTGTGCTGATGCTCTCCGGATCTCCCTGAGACCCTCACCAGCCTCCCTGCACCAAGTTTGCTCCTAACTGAGCTTGGCTTGAGCAAATCAGCAGGACCTGAGCCCAGCCTGGCTCCGTCTCCCTCCCAAGAAGCAGCGCTAGTATGGCAATACTGGAGAAGCTGGAGTCTGAGCTGATGGCCTAAACTTGCCTGTTGGTGAGTCAAGGCACAGCCTGTGTTATGCTACAGCAGCAATACCCTTCCTGGTTACCTCTTCCCCTTCCTCCTCCAAAAACCCCCACTTCAGACCCAGGGTAAGCTCCGAGTAGCGTTTCTGCACCGTGCTTGGTGTGGCAACAGCTCCCACGCACGGCGGCTGCAGATCTCCCCAGGCGGTGCTGCGGCAGAGGTACCTCAAGGCAGCGCGGGTTCCCCTGGTCTCACCGGCCGTAGGACCGCTGTTGCGTCTGCGGACAGCCCACTCCCCGTGCGCGGCAGCCCTGCCGGTACGCACGCTCACGGGGTGTCACGCAGGTGGGTCAGCGCATCCTACGATGAGAAAGAGGAAGTGTTTGATTTCTCAATCACCACATCAGTTGGCTTAAAGCCTCCAGCAGTCGAAGCCAACGCGCTTTGCCTGTGCACCGGGAGCGCAGCTGCTCAGCGGCCATCCTGGCTGACAGAGAGGAATCGTCTGCAGTGCGCTCGCAGCTTCCAGACCTTGATTGCAAATGCATCAGTTGCTTATCCATTTTCCTCTACCAATCTCAAGAGCTCTTCTCACTTCACAGAAGCTCTGGCTCCTGGGTGATTTGGACTTGAGCCTCGCAACGCGGGAAAGAGAGGGATTTCTCTGCCTGTCTTCTCGGAGTGCAGTGACCAGCAACCCCCTGCCCAGCGCAGCTCTGGGTTTGCTTTGTTCAGCCTCGGGTGTAATGACCCTGTGTTCCAGCCCTTTGGAAGGATCCCCCACTGCCCATTCGCTTTCCCAGCGGAGCAGAAGGTTCAGCTTTGTGCTCTGTTGTGTTTTGACCTTCCCCACGGCAGTGAAAGCACCGGGGCTGGCTGCTGTGCTTCGTGGTGTGATGATGAAGCACCAGCTCTTCGGTGCCAGCCACATGCAGGGTCAGAGGAGGGAGGGGGTGGCAGGCACCGTGTCGTTTCTTGGCTGCTCAGTTGGAGAAGGGAAGAAAGGAAGGTCCAATGCCTCTGATTTTATAGAATCATAGAATGGTTTGGGTTGGAAGGGACCTTAAAGCCCACCCAGTCCCACCCCCCTGCCATGGGCAGGGACACCCTCCACTAGCCCAGGTTGCTCCAAGCCTCATCCAGCCTGGCCTTGGACACTGCCAGGGATGTGGCACCCACAGCTTCTCTGGGCAACCTGTCCCAGTGCTCCCCACCCTCTCCAGGAAGAATTCCTTCCTGATGTCCAATCTAAATCTCCCTGCTTTCAGTTTGAACCCATTACCCCTTGTCCTGTCACTACAGGCTCCTTTTTGGGAGAAGGTGTCAAGTTCCTTTTCATTACCTGATCCTCAAATACCCTCCTTGTCTGCAGCTAGAGGGCGAGCAGCCCTGCTACTAGCCATCATCAGAAGAGGATCATAGGAGCAGAAATGAAGCAAAGGGATGAGATAGAGGAGAAGGGAAATACCTGAGCAAGAGCTGTGACAAAGAGGCTGAATCAGGAAATTTTAAAAAAAAGTCATAAAGAGGAGTCATTGCAAAATAGGGGCAGCAAAGGGGAAAACAGAGTCTCTGGAAGAGGCAGAAGGAAAACCTCTGTGGTCTGGAGAGCTTTTGAAAGGTCTGGAAGAGCTGGTCTCGCTGGGCCAGGCTGACAGTGCAGCACCAAGCCCTGGGTGCCCAGGGTTCTACAGGGAGCCCAGCACCTGTGCGGAAGCCTATTTCAAATTGCAGCAGGTAGGTAGGAGAGGAGGGAGATGGGGAACACATCCCTGTCCTGAGTGGAAGACAGCCATGTGTCACTCAAACCTTTCCTGATCTGGTCGTTGTCATGGAAATGTGGATGAAGGGTTTAGGAAGACTGGAGAGAAGTAGGTTCCCTCCCTAGGTAGTGGATGGCGTTTGGGCACTTGACCACCTTAACCTGCTCTGGGAATGCCTAAGCAGCTGGCCAGGTTTGCTGTTAGTTTGTGTGTTTTGGGGAGTGCTTTGGGCTGGTTGTCTGCATGCAGTGTGAACTGCAGCCAATGCACATGAGCCTGCATCCATCACAGGCACACGTGCCACCTGAGACAGTCCCTGGGTGGCTTCTCCATGCCAGCACGTTGGATTTCAAGTGTTCCTGCTTTGCTTGCGTGGATCCAGCTTGTTTTCTCCCCTAGTGACCCCCCTCATCAGCTTACATGCTGCTGCTCACTCTTGCCTTCCTAACTCCTGCTGTCAGCTACTTGCACGACCCTGGCTGCCCACATCCCCCACACTAGCTTGGGGTGCAGGTGCCAGTGCTGGGCAACACTGCCAGAACAGGTCAGTTTTGGGCGTAGGTCTGGGCTTTCTGCAGATGTAAAAGAAATGCCAGTGCGTGGTAGCCCTGCCGGTACGCTCACAAGTTCACCTGAATGGGAGGTTTGGTGTCCAAGTTCTCTTAATTGCAAAAGGAGGGTGGGTGCCAAACACAGAATTCTGTGTCTCCTTCAACCTTTCCCTCCTTGTTCCCACACCTTGCAGGAACCCCATGCATGTGGGGTGAGAGTCAGGACTTGATTCTCTTCATCCCAGGGTTGCAACTGTGTGCAGCCTTTCTCTGCCTCAACTTCCCCATCTGGAAAGTGGTGGGGGTGATGATGCTTGTTTCCCTTGACCTGTACAGCTGCAGCTTCTCATGCAGCTTTGGTGAGCAGCTTTTCTCTGGCTGGAGACCAAGTCACCTGGAAGGTTTAAGATGGAATTTGCCTGCTGTATCCCAGGAGTTCCTGGCTGCGTGCTCGTGCCACAGTGCTGCTCACAGAAAGCTCTGTGGTGGAGCAGCAAGAGCAGGGATGACCTATGGGATCAGAGCAGGGGGCTGAAAACAGCCTCCAGGTAAAGAATGAGATGAGCTGGGCCCAGCAGCTAGCCAGGAGGAGATAGGCCTGAGGTCCTCCTTGGAGATAAATCAATCTCCTAGGTAGCTGTGGTGAGGACTGGGCTCCTTAAATGCAGCTGCTGGACCAGTGGGTGAAGGGTTCATGGGTGGGGGTCCCAGGTGGGGCTCATCCAAGCAATTAATCCCTGTTAATTTATCCAGGGCCCTGGCACTCAGGGGTGAGTAGTGTGTTGTTGAACTGACTCTGCTTTGCTGGTGGTTGATCTGTCCTGTTGAGCTTGTCCCTTCTTTTCTCTCTCCAGCACCCCAAGCCTGCCCATCAAGATGCCCAAACACAGCAAGGTGAACCAGGCCCTGGCAGGTAAGGATCCTGCTCTGTCCCAGCATTATGTGAGCGAGTGTTTACCTTCCTGTGGCGCTTTCCTTTGTTAGTGCTTGGGAAGAGTCTGAAGTGTCACTGGTGGTTAGGGTTGTAGGCCCAGAGACCTTTTAGAAAGGCAAAGAGGGCAAATCTGGGGGAGAATGGGATGGTTGAACCTTAGTAACTGTCTTTCTTGTTAGTGCTGGTCCTGAGGCTCTTGGAGCAAGTGGGTTTATTTGAGGGTTGGGTATTCATCTTCCGTAGGTGTGGGGGAGCACAGGGATCAAGTGCAGTGCAGGTGATACTTGTGGGTTTTTTTAAAGTCCAGGGGGAAGGGTGGTGTGAGACGGTGTGCAGGTTTTAATGTGTTTGTTAATGTGGCTTTATTACCAAAGCTCACATGGTCTTTAGCTTAAAAAATGATTGTGATGCCTTGTCTTGGGGAAAGGAGGGGATGGAGGTTGAATCAGACGTTGTCTCCTGTGGCAGGAGAAGACAGATTTACTTATTATCATCCAAACCTGTGAATACAATGCTAAATATACCCGAGGAGTGTGTCTGGGAGGGATGAAAGCGCCAGTTTTCCCCGCTCCCTCTCAGGGTAGGTTTGCCAGTTAAACATGAAACGGCGTTGCCTTGAAAACGACAACTTGCGCTTGCAGCCCTCCGTGGAAGCGTTTCCATGCCAAAAGCCGCCGGCGCGTTGGCTCTGTTTAGACTCAGTCGGTGCCAAACCGCAGGACCCCGCTGTGGCGGTGCCTGGGGAGGTGGGTGTTCTGCTGAAGAGCAGATGTCTTCTCCCTACCGACACCCGCTGTGCGCTTGATGTTGTAACGTGGTGACCCTGGGGCAGAGGAGTGGGAAAGACCTGCTGTGTGGTGTTTTCTGGGGTTTTCTGTACCCATTTCAGACACTACAGAATATCTATTAACCCTCTCCTTCCTCTGGCTCTTGTCCATGCATGGCTTGTTGAGGTTATTAACCCCTTGGATGCTGAACTTTGCTCCTGAACAAGTGGAGACAGTTACATTCTCGCCCTTAGAGAAAAAGGTTACCACCTTATTCCAGGAAAGGCGATGGTGCTTGGTCTCCTCCCAAGCTTCAGGCTTTACCCTGCCTAAAAATGATCCCCAGGACTGATGTTTCCAGTTGCCTGATGTTATTACCATCGTGAAAACTGTCTCTATAGCCAAACGGGTGTTGCGTAAAGACTAATACGGGGTGTCCTCTGACAGCATGCAGCCCGTCTGTCTCCCTGGTAGCAAATCAGTCCTTGTGTAAATGAGGTGTAAAGTCAAGCTCAGACCTTATCTAGGTGGATGACCTGAGCAGGATGAGTCCTCTTACTTGTAAAAGTGCTGAATTTCATCCCCTGGCTGTTAGCACTGTGTGATGAGGTACTCAATCGCATAACGGTGGATCCAGCAAGAGCCCTGGTGAATCCAGGCTATGTTAGCGTGTTAACTGTGTCTGTTCTACAACAAGTCATCCGCTGTTAATTTGGAAGAGGTGAATGCTCATGGTCCATTTACACCTTGTAGCACCACCTTTAGATATAAAAGGCTGCAGGAGAACTCAGTAGAATAAGCCATTTACTGCTATTTAATTAAATAAAATGAAAAGGTTATGCTTGCAATTGGTATCTCTGTTGTTGGAGGCAAATAATTATTCACTGTGGTAATCTCTAGCTCTCAGCAAGGCAGCTAGCAAGAGGCACACCGAGTTGCAGGGGAGCGTGGTCAGTGTAGAAACAGCTCCCCAGGGCCAGCGTCTCCTTCGGATCCAGGTCTTCGTAGGATGTGGCTTTGATCGGCGCTGCCTTCTGCCAAGCGTGACAGACCTCAGGGCTGCAAGGGAGGAGAAAAATCTGGATTTGAGTTTGTCCTTAAAACCACACAGAAGCAGAGAACTGGACCAGTTAATTAGCAAGCGAAAGGAACATAGATCTCTGGGAACGTTGCTGGTAAAAAGCAAGCAGCGGAGGTCTGGTAAAAAGGCCAAATTTTATCAAAACATTAATTGGCTGGGCCTTTAGGGACACCCTCTTCTCCTCTGTGCTCTGTTTCCAGAACCCCTTCTGCGCAGTGGCATTTTGTTCATATTTAAGCCCCCGCGGATGGTGTTCGAGCTGCGTATTTCCCAGGTTATTCTCCAGCGCACAGGCTGGGCCCCTCGGTCCTCACTGCACGACCGCTTCCTTCGGCATCAGCGCTGGAAGGGCTGGGACCCAGGGGCTCTGGGATGCCGTGGGGAAGGGGCAGTCTCGATGTGAACTGAAGAAGGCTTTATTCTGGGAAGTGCCCCCTGAAGTCTCGCAGCCCTTGGCCTCCATCTCAAGGTGCCTCAGCAGCTCTGGCTTGAAGCAGGAGAAAACCCCTGGATCTTGTGGGTGATCTCGAAATGCTGCAGGATGCATCTCTTGGATGCAGCAGGTGGATAAGCAGGAGCCGGGGCATCCCGCGGGTCTGTGAAGCTGGGTTTTATTTGTGTGAGGAGTGCCTGGGGAGTTGAGCGAGGCATTTGTAACCCCGGTGACCCTGCGTCTTCTAAAAGCACCACTTGGGACCCCAGAAATTGTGAAGCTGGCTTTAAAACCATGTTTTGTACTAAAAACCCCTTTCTTTTTCCTCGCTTTCTGCTATTTTAATACTTCATTAAAGTGCATGTGGAAACTTGTCTCTTAAGCTTCCCCCCCTGGAGTATTTGGTTAGTATGGTGAGATGCCAGAGCAGAGGTCTAAGCAAACTGATGTTTGAGGACCAGCTGGATTAACATCTCTGGGGAATGCTGGAGTTTAGCTGGTGTTCCTCGGGGCTGAGGGGAGATCATATGAAGTCCCTTCTAATCTTTTTAAGATGAAGGCTGGACATGAGCTTTTTTTAACGAAACTGAGTGTTTCTCATCTGCGTGATTCCTAGAGCTGGGGCATTTGGGAATGTACTAACCATTACCATTTTGCTGGTGGATATGGCTGTACTAATTAGCAACAGTTTTCTGAGACATCATGTTACTTGGAGGCAAGCTCTGCCCTCTCCCCTCTACCTGCTTCAATCCAGGACCGGAACCCCAAAGCCATCCCGGTCTGTGCAAATGCAGACCCGTCGCAGAGCGGTCACCCGAGGGGCACGTTAGGCTGGGTACATGAGCAAGCGTGCGGTCAGCGCTCATTATGTCATGTGAGCGAGCTTTTCCTGTGCCCAGCTTCTGCACAGGATATTACACAAGTCCCTTATTTACATGGCAGGCTGAGAAAAGCTGGTGGATGTTGTCATAGCTCCAGTGAGGAGAATTTTACCCCAAGGAGTCAGTAACGTATTTCTGGCTGAAATAGACGCTTTGAGGAAAAGCGGCAGCTCTGAGTGTGCCTACTGCACGTGTTCATTGTAGGGGGTCGCATGCGAAGGATGCTTTGCAAGGTTTTCTGTCTCCTCCCTCCTGCAATCCCTGCAGGGAGGAACCCCAGTGGCCAATGGAAAGTGGAAACATACTCACTGATGTTTTTTCCAGCTCCTGGGATAGTTGGGGAGCAGCAGGAACACGTGGGCATCCAAAGCAGTCTTGGTCTGGGCAAGGTTGTCTTGTTGCAGCTTGGCCCTTGCGCCTTGAGGTGAGAATTTATCCCGGTCCAGGGCCACGCTTGCTCCTGACGTAGCTCCGCGCGTGCCTACAAGAAGTACTGGGTTGGAACGGTTGTGTCTGCAGATCAGAACTCGGAGTCCGTCTGCGGATGTGATGTGTCTCTACTGCTCTGGCCCTTCGTCTGAACGCGCGCTCCCACGCGAGGCTTGGATCGGAGGAGATCCCTTACAGGGGGCTCTTGTCACCAAAGCTGTGGGAGGATTGTTAGATGCTGATTTCCAGTATCGTGTTAGAGCTTTAAAGGGGGCCTGGCTGCTGGGTTTTGAGCAGTGTAACACCAGAACGTCCCCTTTCAGAACGCTCCCTCTATTTCGATCTGCAGAGGGTTCATTGTGTGTCTCTCTGAAGGCAGCAGAAGGTAAAAGTAGAAAAAATACCTTTTCTTGGCCCGTTTAAGGTTGTCCATGGGAGGAAGCTTAGTTGGGGGTTCCACAATTGCCCCGTGCCGTATGTCTGCGGGGAGTTGTAGATGCGTTTGTAGCTCGTAGAAGAGAAAATCCCTGGAATACACATTTATTTCCTGCGATGATACATGGTGCCGGCAGGCAGTTTTGGACGTGTTATTCCGGGTAGGAGAGGGGCTGTGTTAGCAGGTAACTGAACTCCGCTCGGGTTCAGTAGCTCGTGCTCTTCACTCGGTCTGATTTTTGAAGGCAACGCTTTGTCCTCTGACATAGTCTGAAGTCGGTTGTTCGGGCTCTGCGTGTTAACGTTAGCAAGGCGGTATTGATCTCACTCAAGAAAGCTTTAATTTTGCATTTGCCTATCAGTCAGCTCTGTGCAGGTGGTGATAATCCCTGTTAGTCTTTGGACTTGCTTTTCCAAATGTCAGCCTCTGCAACCAGTGTGATCGCACCCCTTGGAAGCAGGTGGTTTGGGAGACACCTTCACCGTTTCCTTTTCTGCACCAGCCCTGGGGAATTGCATTCTCAGCCTCCACGGGGTCAGGCTGTGAGATGATCTTCCCCCAGCCGTGGGGAGGTCCAGCATCCTGCCTGTTTCCCAGATGCTGTTCCTCCAGGCTCTCTAATCCGTGTGAGCTGATGCTGCTCTTCTGGGAATGCCTCTGGCTCCTTTAACCTGCTGAGAGGGCAGAGTACCTGCCTGGCCCCGAGACAGGCGCAGCCTTGGTGCTGTTGCCGGGTTTCAGGTGTTGAGTTGTACTTGCTCGTTCAAACACACGTAGTGTTTGTTATGGGAACGTTTAAGCTCTTCCGTAAGGCTTATGGGAACAGTGAAGGACTGCTGGCTTAGACTGGGGTTGAGGGCACACAGTTGTCTTCTGGTCTCTAGTCCAAGGCTGGAAGTTGTTCTGGTTGCGATATTTCTGGATTCGCTGTTCAGTTGGAGGCGTGCCGCCTTGTGCCGACATACGGGGCTCTCCTCAGCCCTGGGAACAGCCCGGTGCTGCAAGTAGGGCCAGGGGTGCTAACTCAGGGCTGGCATGCTTCGGAGATCCTCCTCTGCCCCTGCAGCCTCTGGAGGGGGGCTACACGTCAGGTCAACAACCATGGTACCTAACGGGGGTGATCAGTGGCTGCCTGGTTTGCTGCCCCTATTTCCGTTTGGAAGCGTGTGGCTTCACCGTGTTGGGCGGCCTGGCCGGACCACCGCTGCCAAAGGTCCTTGGGTCACCCTGGGGGAGTGACTTCATCCATCTGTGCCCCTCTCCCCATCTTGTGAAAGCCTTTCTGTCTCTTTGGTCCTTAGAAGAGACAGCTTTACTAAAAGCATCCAGCTGTGTCTCGGGAAAGGACTTGGGCAGGTTCTGGAGTATTTACGGTGCTTGGACCTTGCGTGCAGTAGGCGCAAAGCGCGGCCGGCCCTGCGGAGGGGTAGTTCCGCTTGTAGGGCGTTGGGACGGGCTTGGCGCAGGGGATCCCTCGCCGCGATGGTGGGCTCTTGCCTGGCTGTGTGTTTGAGGCAGAAAATAGCCTTACCCCTCCCACACAAAGCCGGCTGATGCTTCATGTCCACGTGTGACTGAAAATCGGGTTATCCCATTTGTGTCCTGAACGAGTGCTCGTCTATCATCCTTTCCCAACCCGGCTGCACAGAGGCTTGAAAAAAGAAAATCCTTGGAAACCTCAGCTTTGGCTGTGAATTACTGTGCAGGATGCTGGCAGGAATTCCTTAGTGTTAGGATGTGGCTTTGCATGGTCTGATATCTTCCGGGGAAACGCTGGATTTTGGGTTGTCTGCTCTCGCTTTGCAGCCACCAGCGCTTTGGGTTTGGTTCTGGCGATGGCAGTTGCAGGTGGGGAGTCGCTTCTTGGGAAAGCAAAGGCAGGTGTCCTCCTGAGCACGAGTTTAACAGCAATGTGCTGCCTTAGAAGTGTTACAGCTTGTAACCGGCCTGTATTTCACAGCCAAACATCTTATTGGATCAGCGTGGTCAGTCCTGCAGCGCGCTCTGCGCCAGCTTTACCTTCAGGGAACGGCTGTCCTTTTTAATGATTCATTAGCTTTAACAAACTGTCCCAGGAATACAGCTGGCTGGGATGGGGGAGGGTGAGAAGGGAAAAACCGGAGTGCCAAGGAGGACTGTGGGTGAGCAGGGGGCTGTTGCTGTGGGTCAGGCTGGGCTCAGCTAGCAGGACACTGAGTGGGGCAGCTCCTGCCCATGGTCAGCCCGGCACCGCTGCGGTGTTTGGGGCCGCACTCAGGGAATCGGTTTGGTGCGATGCCTTTGAAACACCTAGTTTAGGGGGAGTAGGTGAGCAGGACCTTTAGGGTGATGCCCCTCATCCTTCAGGCCCCTGGATCAGGGCTGGTTCCAGGGCTCTGAGTGGGAGCCCTTTGCAGACTCGATGCTTGAGGAGCCCTAAGGCCAAGGCAGAGAGGATGGTCCTGCTCACACCAGCTCAGAGGGTCGCAGATGAGACTTGTGCCCGTATTTCCCTGCTTTAATTTGCTGCCTGGGCTCCCCCCCTCTAAAAGCCTCTGGATCCTGTCCTTGTGCTGACTCCAACCCCGTTACCTCTTGGATGTTTCGTGTCCTCCAAATCAAGGGTTTTGGATTTTGTTTTATCTTTGATTTTTCTTTGAAAGGTTAAAGTTGTTTTTTTTTTAATGAATGTGTTTCCCCGTTGTTTCCTTCCTGCATCTCGATCTCGTACCCGCTGTAGGCATGACGGCTATTCTGATGTCAGCCGCTGGACTCCCCGTGCACCTCACCTGTGTGCCGCAAGCTGCCAGCACCCATAAAGGCACTAAAAAACACAGCTCAGTTAAGGAGGGGAGGAAAGTGTCCAAGAAAGGTAGTTCCTGCTCAAACTCTGATATTTGCTTCCATCTCCTTCTCTTTATCTCTCTGCACTTGTTCTGCCTCCCTCTTTTCCTCTTGTCTCTCCCCACACCCTCTTGGCTCTCCCGGTGTGACTGATGACCTTGGTCCCACCAAGGGACCATCTCCCGATCTGACGTGCCGCGAAACAAGCTGATAAAGTAGACCCTGTCCTGTGGTAGCTCTGCTCGTTTCCATCAGTCCTTAAGGCTGGAGCCACCCCATTGTTCCCTGGGCATGTCAGACTTGTGCAGCCTCTCCCACGGTCCCGCTGCGCCTTCCTGGGGAGTCCTGGGCGTCCACGTGCCAGGACCTTCTCGGACTTGGTGGTGGGACAAGCCTGGGCGCTGAGGGACCATCAAGGAGAGCATTTGATCCATATGTGTCCTTGAGAGAAGGTCTGCGTGTGAGCCACGCTTGTCACAGCTCAGTCACGGGATGAGGAGGAGCTTCCAGCCAAGCAGGCCCTGAGTCATACAGGGCTTCCAAGGTCGGATTGCAGAGGATGTGTTCTCTCCTCCGCTGTCCGGGGCGGAGGGGAGTGGGGCAGAGCTCTCGGGTGGATGTGCCCTGGCAGGAAGGGCTGGGTTACCCCAGCTCTCCAGCTGAGCAGAGCCACCTCCCGGCCAGGGACTTTGCTTCTCTTTGTATCCCCCTGTCACCCTCACCCTGCAGAGTCTGGGCTCCCAGTCCAGAGCCTGGGTCCCATCCACGTGTGACCGCGTGGGGACTCTGCGGGGGTAGGTGTGAATCCGGCCCGGTGTAGCTGTCGAGGTTGGGTGCCAGCCCCAGCCACGGGTGTCCTGGGGTGGTCAACCACCATCAAACCCAAGGTGCTTCCCCCTTCAGACAGGCAAAGAGGGGGCTGGGGGGTGGTCGACATGGGGCCCCTCGTGTTTAACAAAGAGGGAAGAGCCGTGAGGTTGAGGGGAAGAGGCATCTGACTGTCTGGGGGTGGGGGGTATTGTGCCGGTGTCTCTCTCCTTGGAGTCTGTGCATGCAGTGAGGAGACTTAATGGGGAGGTGAGGGCCAAACCCAACGAAGGAGGCAGGGAGGGTGGTAGGAGGAAACAAAGGAAATGCAGAGGGAGGTATCTTGTGGGACTGCGTTATGGAGGGAGCTGGGAGGAGGAGATGCAAACGGTGAGAAGGTGGGAGAGAGCAAACGTGGAGTAGGATGTGTGATAGAGGGGGAGGAGAAAGCAGGGGGCGGCAGGAGAAGCAGCAAAGAACAGGAGGAGCAAAGGAAAACGGGAGGTGAAGGAGAGCTGAGCGGGGGTGGTGGAGGGGCTGGATGAGGATCTCTCTGCAGGGCCAGCTGGCAAGGCAGGGGGTAACGCCGGCTCCCTGCACTTCACTTCCAGCATGGGCAGCATCTGTGCAGCCCTCTGCAGCTGGGGATGAGGGCTGGATGGAGAGGATGCCCTGGCAACTGCTGGAACAGCGCTGTGGAGAGGTCAGGCCCTCCCGCAGAGGCATCGCATTGCCCCTGTGGCTGGAGGAGCCCAAAAAACAGAGCCAGGCATTGGTATTGGTCACCTGCTGCAGGTTGATGATGTGAAAGGCTGTATTTAGGGCAAGGTGTAGCCAAACACAGCCCTGCTCCTCTGCAGGACCCCCACCCTGCCGTGCAGCGGGCTGCTGGCTTCTCCTCGGCAGGGTCTGTCGTACCGGGCTCTGCACCGCTCGCAGCGTCCAGCCCCTCCTGGCACGGAGCAGGTGAGAGGGCAAGAATCTGGTGTTCACGGGGGGATGCGTCTGACCGCTTGTGAGCAGGGTGGGGAGAGCAGCAATGCAGAATGTGAACTGGGGAGGATGGGCCGTGAACTGGGGCGTGAGAACAACACACCCTGTGTCAGGTATGTACCGGGGGAGCAGTGGGGTGGCTGTAGCTGTGCTGGGTGTTACGCACCCCATCAGCAACACGGCCTCTTCTGTGGGATGTGGTTCCTCAGCGCTGTTGGCAGCACCCAGAGCATGTGTGTATTGCCCACGGGTGCTGCTGAGCTGCACCGTGGCCAAAGGCTGGGTGCGCTGGGGCAGAGCTGGCACCGGCCGCTGCCCCTGGGGGTGTCCGGGCAGCTGGCTCAGCCCCAGTGCTGTGCGGAGAGCCTGGCTGCCGCCTCCCTGCCACCTCACTGATGCCACCTCCTGGGGCCAGGACACCTCTGGAGGAGCTGAAAGGGATAGAGCAGGGTCACCAAGCAGCTCCTTCTCCCATCTGGCACGGCAGGATTTGTCCCAGCCATCCTTGTCCTGCTTAGGATGTGCTGCAGAGGAGATGCTTTGCCAGCTCTGCCCTTTCCAATGCTGATCCCCAAGAAGGGCTGCCATTCTCCTTTTTAGTTTGCTGAAGTCCCCCCTCTTGCTTTGGAAAGAAGGCTTCCAAACCTTCTTGGGGGCAGGGGTGCCAGTCCTGCAGAGTGCATGATTCCTGGGATGAAGAGGGGGCTCCATCCCTCCTAGGAACAAGCTGTGTTTGTACAACACCCCTTGGGGCTTAGGAACACTGCTCTGCAGTGAGAGTACTGAGCTTGGCTTCTGGCCTGACTGTTCCTTCCTTCTACAGCCCCTGAAGCTGCCAACAGGCAGAGATGGGCCCGCTTGGTGCCCTGAATTTCTGCATCATGTGCCCTTTCCCCTCCTGCACCCCTCTAGGATTTTCCATTATGGAGATCAGGACTGTCTCCAGTGAGAGCTGTGCATCCAGGAGCAGGTCCCTCCCTCCACGTGTCGGCTACAACCAGCTGGTGCCAAAACAGGTGGTGGGGGTGGGTGCAGTGTACCCCTGCCAAGCCCCTTCTCGCTCCCTCCTGCTGCTGTGGGTCGAGGCAGTGTTGATGGAACAGCAGCCAGCTCAGTGAATAGCTGGGTTAGGCTAAACAAAGGCGCTAATTAGTCAGGACTCGTTAATGTTGTTGCCTCTCTGGCACTGACGAGTGCTGCAGGTCTCGGGAAAGCCGTAGTCTGCGGGCAGGCACCGCGCATCGGTGCTGGCACGTGGCCCGGCAGTGTCTGCCATCCTGATGGATCAGCGCTGCCTTCCCATGGCACTGCCTCGGGATGCTGTGGCTGCTGCCTCACACTCGGGGCGGGCTGAGACCGGGACGGGGGCAAGCGGCTTGTCTGGCTCTCTGTGCCCTGCCATGCTGCTCAGGCATGGAGCCAGCTGCCATGGGGCTGCCCTGCCTCCCTGGGCTCTGGGGAGGCACTGGAGGGAGGTGGTGTTGGTTTGGGCCTGGTGTGCCCCTGGCTACCCTCTCGGCTGATGGGATCACCGCTTTCCTTGGGGGTTTCCCTGCATGTCCTCTCTGGGATGGGCAGTCACCTGTGAAGTGCTGCGGTACGGAGGGAGAGGAGATGAGCACGTTCGTCCATCCCTGCCAAGCAGGATGGGATCTGGCTGGGTGAGGGGAGTAATCCTGGCTGGCTCTGACTGCTCCCCGTATGTCTGTCCGTCTGCAGTTGGGTCTGCAGACTGTGCTGGTGCCTATGAGGTGGGAGGGACTGGGGAGCCCCTCGGAGTTGGGGGAGCTCGCTGTTCCGGTGGGGCCATCTGCTGAAGGAGGTGGGCTGCAGTAACAGGGATGTTCCGTGGCATGTCCAGAGCAGCCTGGCCGTTTGGTTATCCTGCTGAAACGCTAAATGTGGAGGAACCTGGTTTTAACACCAAATCTCTCTCACCTTCCTGATCTCTGGACAGCCCTCTCGGAGCTGGGGCCAGTAGGTCCAATCTTTGCAAGCCCAGGGAACAGAGGGCAGAGAGACCGGAGTTGGGTGACCGTCTGTGGCAAGAACTAGAAACAACCTGTGTCTGGCCTGCATAGGGTACCAGAAAGTCTGCTGTGAGCCATATGGCTCGTTTGGGGTGCAGAAGGAGGCATGTCACTGCTGCGAGCACTTGCGGTTGCCGAGCAAGGATTCAAAACACATCTGTTAAATGTTGCCCGTGGAAAGCCCTCGCTTCAGCAAGCGACTTATTATCTACAGGGAGGAAGGGGAAGCATTAAAAAAAACGTGTTATTCCTCTCTTTGTAAGTGAAAGAATGGTAAACATTCCTTCACATCCCAGATAAACCAATAGCACAGCGTTAGGCCAGCTGGCCATAAACGGCATCGGCCGACTCTGCTTTTGCATTTTCAATCTGCTGTTGAATCCAGAGAACTGAGGACTGAACAGGCTTTGATGATCCCAAGGGATGGCTAGAACAAAGATTTGCAGGCAGACAATTTATGGAGCAAACGGTCCTGTAAGGAAGTGATTCACACGCTGAAGTGTACGTGGCTCGTGCCGGGTGCTGTGCCTCCCAGCTGCCTTCTAGCCCCCCTCCCCTCGGCTGCGTGGGCTTGGCTACCCGTGCTGAAACCGAGTTCTCGGCATCAAAAGGCTTCCTTGGGACTGGACACCGAATGCTTGCAGCTGGGGACAGATTTCTTTTTTTTGTTTTTAAAGCATCTGGGCTCCTTTCTGTCTCCAGGCAACCTTGGTGGATGCAGCCGCATCGGAGCGTTCTCACAGCAGTGACGGGAGCAGATCAGAGATGCTGCAGTGCAAACCCATCAGACACGGGTTTCCTAAGGATGCCTGAGGGCTGCATCACCCTCTTTTGCATGTCTTCCCCCAGTTCTGTCCTAATGCTGCCTGCGTAATGCCATTTATTTTGCCCAAAATCCCTCTCCAGACTCTGCAAGAGCTTTCTTGTCCTTGCTGTTGTCCAGCTCTGCACTGGGAATTTTGTCCCCTTTCATTGCTTTGACTTGAGTGAGCCTCACCAGTTCCTGAGCCTGTCATCTCTGTGTTTCTCTGAGCTGCTACAGAGGAAGGAAAGGCAACAGCAAGAGAAATGCACAGCGGGGGCTGCAGGGAAGGAGCATCCTCCCCCCTTCTGAACAGGGGGAATAGCTCTAAAGCCGCTCGGCTCTGCGGTGCAGGTGGGAGCTGGGGCGTTCTGCCAGGTGCCGGGCAGGCTCCGCTCGCTTCCCGCGCTGTCTTCACCTTGTCTGCGCATCTCTTTGGCATGGCTTTCTCCAGACCGTAGCCAGAGGAGACAAGAAGGTCACTCCAGAAAGAGACACCTGGAAAACACAGTCCGGATGGAGAAGGTGATGCTGGATAGGCTGGCAGGCGGCACAGGATCCTTGGGAATGAGAACATGGTGCTCATCAGGATGGGGCGCTCGTGGAAGTGGATGGAGTTACGGTGGGTAGCAGCTAGCCCTGCTCACGCATTCCTCCCCAAAAACGGCAGAGCAGAAGCTGAAGCCCCCATCTCCTGTGTGACGGGGAAGGTCTCTTGCACTGCAGACCAGAACCTGGCCCAACCGCCACACGTGGAAAATGCTGCCCCGAGTTTGCCAGCCTGGAGTAGGGATGTCGCAGAGCACCCAGCCGGGAGGGCCGCGGGCACTGTAAGCACCGAGCTGGGTTCTGGTGATGCGATCAGCCTGACCTGCCTCAGCATCCCCTTGTGACCTGTTCCTGGCTGGCACCTCCTGATCCACCGCATGTGAGCGAGGTCCCAGCAGAGGATTCCTGGATCCCTTTCTCACCTTTGGAAAAGGCACGTCAGGGATCTGCATTCCCGGTGAGGTTGGGTGAAGAGGCCTTGAAGCAGCTTCTGGCGCTCTAGAGAGCTGGAAGGCTGGGGCTTGCTCAGGCTCCTGTTTGCCTCCTGCTGTTCTTGGAAATGCTTTTCCAGGGAATTTTGACATGCCCCTGAAGTGGAACATGCTTCTGCATTGCTCTTTGGTTATTTTATCCTGTTACCACCTTCCAGACTGAGGATCTCCAGAGGGTCATCCTCACAGCCCTGCTCTTCCCGAGATGCTGGGCATCCCTCCTCCTGCCAGCCCCAGCCCTTGGAGGGAGCATCCCTTCACCTTGTGGGCTCCTTCCCTTGCTCTGTGTGTGCAGTCATCCCTGCCACCAGCTGCTGCTGCCAGAAATCGTGTGTTTCAAGATGGCCAGGAATCCCCTTCTGAAAATAACTCATCTTAATGACTGACTTCACTTAGGAGAGTCCAACTCCCAGTTCATCACTCTTCCTCAGCTAAAGGGTTTTCCTCCCTCGCTAGCGCACTGCCTTACGCTCTCCGGTCCCCCCAGCCGGTTTCCCCACCGTGGAAGGGTGTCTCTCTGGCTGCTCCTCGTCTGGCTGCCTGAGCTCCAGGCGACCTGCTGCTCACACCAGCCACTGGCAGAGCTGGCATTCCCGGGAGCGAGGGGCTCCCCCTGACCCAGGATCTGTGCCATCCCGCTCTCTGCCTGTGGCATGTGAGCAGTCCTTCCCTCCTCCTTCACTGTGTTTGCTCTGCCATGAAAAGTGCTTCTCCAGGCAGTAGCACCTGCCCCTTCCTGCTGGGACAGGATGCTTTTTGGGGTGGCAGACCAGCTGGGTGCTGGCTCTGGTGTGGCTGTCTCTTGCTTTCTCCAACCACACAGACAACGCTTGTGAACCCTCAGTCTTCCTCGAAAGCCCCAAAGTGGATGGGCAGAGCTGAAGATGGGTGTTGTGCGGGTAGTGATGCTCTGTGTCCGCCCGGAGCGGGGCGGTTTGGAGAGGCAGAACTCTGCTAAAGCACAGCTGGTGTCCTGCAGCAGCTTAGAAATGAGCTGGAGAGCAAAACTCTTTGGGGCAGTGTTGGAGTACAGCTCCTTGCGAGGTCCTGGGGCGCTGGGCACGGGTGCTCGTGGGCTGTGTGGCTGCTGCTGCATCGCCTTTGCTCCCTGAAGCGCCCTGGCAGCTCGGCTGGCACTCCTTCCGCACCCTGCCCGTGCCTCGGTGGATGGGGAGCAGGGACCGTAGTCAGGAAAACATGACCGTATCAGTGTTGTGTGCTGCAAATAGGGAACCTGTATAAAGCTGGTGGTTTATATCCCCTGTGACTGGGCTGTGTCTTGCTGGGTCTGAGTCTGGGGGTGTTGGAGAGGGAGGCTGCTATTTCACGTAAGGATGCGAGGCTTGTGGCCGTACTTGAAGCAGGGCCTGATGCTTAGTGTGTTGCTGGGTCCCTCCTTATCAGGTGGGAAGGCCCATGTCAGCTGGGGCCAGGTGGATATGCCTTTTCTCCTCTGACACCACACATGACGTAATCCTCGATCCCACTGGGTTGAGTCGGATCCTGGCTGGCCTCTGGTGCACACAAAAGTCCAGGTGGGACCTGGCTGGCATTGCTTGGGGCACGGGGAGAACTGGAGCATGGCAGCTACAGGCAGGCCCCAGGGTGTATGGCACAGGGTACCAACATCTGCCGGTGGGTTCACCCCCTGCAGCGCTCGCGGTGCTAGTGGCAGCCAGTTCTGATAGCCAAGCCTTTGCGGGGCTTGTAGGGATCTGTTGGAGCAGCCTCTTCTCCCCCTCTAACCCTGACCGTTCTCCTTGGCGTCCTGGCCAGTGACGTGGCTTGTGTCCCTTCCCTCCAGCTCGCCCTGCACGTGCCTGTCGCACCTCACAGCATGCCTGAGGGGTTTTTCTCCTCTCTTTCTGCTCTCTCCTTGTGCAGCAGCACCAACGGAGCCAGAAGCAGTGGTGAAGAAGTACCTGGAAGAGGTGAAGGGCTCTCCTGCCGATGAGGTGAGAGGACGGGGAAGTGACTCTGGCTTGCCCACTGGCCTGGTCACTAGGGTGCCATGACAACAACGGCGATGCCTGAGGACTGTCCTTCCTTGGGCATCCCATGTGGAAGATCCTGCTGCTTGTAGTGGCACTGCCGATGCTTGATGGAGAGGCCTCAGCGCTGTCTGAAACCTGCATGTGGTAACTGGTGACTAGTCCTTGGCAGAGGGCTGGGACAGGGCAAGCTCAGTGTGGGTTGAGGAGCTGATCCTGGCAATGCCTCCCCGTTCTCTTGGAGCTGGCTGCAGGGCCTGGGGGAAGGATGGGGTTTGACTTTGGTCTCCTCTCAATGCTCAGAGATCAAGGCCCTGCGCTGGAGCTGCTCTGAGGGAGCAGGACCTACCCATACTCGGCTCCTGCTGACTGATGGCACTCTTCCTGTGCTGTCTAGGAGGGAGTGGAGTGGGGTGACAGCAACCAGAGCAGGAAACCTGCCTCTGTGCCTTAAACAGCAAAGGGAAGGATTAAAGCTGAAGGCAAATCCTGCTGGAGCATCTCCTTGATCATAGAATCACAGAAGGGTTTGGGTTGGAAGGGACCTTACAGCCCCCCCCAGTCCCACCCCCTGCCATGGGCAGGGACACCCTCCACTAGCCCAGGTTGCTCCAAGCCTCGTCCAGCCTGGCCTTGGACACTCCCAGGGATGGGGCACCCACAGCTTCTCTGGGCAACCTGTCCCAGTGCTCCCCACCCTCTCCAGGAAGAATTCCTTCCTGATGTCCAATCTCTATCTGACTTTCCTGTGCTTCCTTGGTGGGTCAGTCATTGCCATCAGCCTGTGCTCGTGTTCCATGGTGGTTTCTCCTTGTGTCTTGGACTCCAGGACTGCATCATCTGCATGGAGAAGCTGTCCTCCCCCTCGGGTTACAGCGACGCGTGTGAGCACAGCACGATGAAGCCGGAGACGGTGGGCCGCCTGACAAGCTGCCAGCACTCCTTCCACATGCTCTGCATGCTGGCCATGTACTCCAGCGGGAACAAGGTACCGAGCTGGCCCATCCCCACCTGCTCCCCCATGCCCAGGTGAGGGCTGCAGAGCCCTGAGGCCTGCTTCCCTCTCCCGGCAGGATGGGAGCTTGCGGTGCCCCTCTTGTAAAACCATCTACGGAGAGAAAACCGGTACCCAGCCCAAGGGGAAGATGGAGGTCTCCACCTTTCCCCAGTCCCTCCCTGGTCACAAGGACTGCGGGACAATCCAGATCGTGTACCACATCAGCAGCGGCATCCAGGTGAGTGCGCAGCGTGCGCAGGAGCGGCTGCCGCTGGGTAGCACAAGCTGCAAGAGCCTCCCCCGGAAGGACGGGGGTCTCGCGGGGTACCTGGCAGCCCAGCGCTGAGCAGCATCAGGTGATGCTTCATGCTCATCACCAGCAATACTCTGCTCCTTTCCCATGGAGGAGCTGCTCTGGGAGGGACCTGTCTGATCCCGCTGCTGAGGGGTTGTCCAGCTGAATGCGGACGGGTGGGTCCGTGTCAAATGTGCCTTACCTGTTGCAGGGCCCGGAGCACCCCAACCCCGGGATGCCGTACACAGCAAGAGGCTTTCCTCGCTACTGCTACCTGCCAGACAACGAGAAGGGCAGAAAGGTAAGGTGTTCCCCGATGACGGGCCCCTTCCCAGGCTGTCCCGTGGCCCTGTGTTGGCGTATTGGCTCGGGGGGTGCTTTGGGGGCCGTCCCCATGATGCTAACCAGCTGTCCTTCCTCGTTGTCCGTGCTGTTTGTTCCTCGTGTGTGTCTGTAACCCCTCTGCCTCTGGAGATCTCTGCTGCTTCTTCACAGCTTTGCCTCTGGAGACTTATTCTGTCCTTTTACAAAACGAAATCCTGTCTGATTTCTCGGGAAGATCCTCCTGGCCTTAAAAAAAAAAAAACAACTGCTGAGCTCAGAAAGTCCGGCTGCTGGCTCTTCCCATCCCTGTTTCCTCTGGGTTGGGTGGGTTTGTCTCAACCTGTGCTGGGATTTTTCAAGTCCTGGAAGACCGGTGTGTGCAAGGAATGGCCCTTCCCATCGGGGGAGCCGCAGGGGTGACTCCTGATGCTGGGATCCTTGGTTTCCTCCTGCGACAGCAAGGATTTAGGCTGTTAAGCTTCTGGCAAGCTGCCTTGGTGGCTGGAGTCTCGTGGCTGCTGAAGGGCCGCTCCTCCTCTCTCCCTCCAGGTCCTGGAGCTGCTGAGGGTGGCCTGGAAGAGACGCCTCATTTTCACAGTGGGCACCTCCATCACCACCGGCGAGAGCGACACGGTGGTGTGGAACGAGATCCACCACAAGACGGAGATGGACACGAACCTGAGCGGCCACGGCTACCCTGACCCCAACTACCTGGACAACGTGCTGGCGGAGCTGGCCGCGCAGGGCGTCACCGAGGGCTGCCTGAGACCGTGAGCTGGGGGGGGGGACCCCGGCCGGGCCGCGGGCGCCTCAGGGGCCCGCCTCGTGCGTTATTCCTGTTGCCTTAAGTTCCTGTGTCGGACCGCCTGTCACACTGAGCAATAACACTATCGCGGGAGCCCTCCTGCTCTCCAAAAGCCTCTTTTTTTGGGGAGGGGAGGATGCTTTTGTAAAAACTGTGCCTGTGTCTCTGGGTGGGGTTGGTGGCCATGTCTGGGACTGGTCGGGAAAGTCGTCCTGAGGTGACAGACCCCCTTGTGGGGCAGGACCTTGCCATGCAGATGCCTGGGGGACAGGACAGGGAGGAGGGGTTGTCTTGCTCCCACTGGATCAGCTGGAAGGCAAATGAGGGCTTCCCTCTGGCACCTCTAACAGCAAAGCCTCCCCCCTCCTGCCCCTGTATCTCCGCTGGCTCGTAATAAACGCTTCATTTCCACAGCCGGTTGCTGCTTGGCCTCCAAGCGAGGCTTGGGGTGCCTCCCCCTGGTGGCCTTCTCCAGGGGACCAGCCTGCTCCTCGGTGCCGGGGATGCTTTATCCAGCGAGGAGAAACGAGGGAAAGCTCAGCCCTGGTGGGGGGGGACACAAATCTGCAGGGGCAGGACGGTGGGGCTGGACCCAGGGGTTGGGGGTTGCAGTGTCCTGGGAAAGCTGCAGCCCCCCACTCCTGCTGTGAGCTGCCATCCCCTCTCCTACTGTCCTGGAGCCCTTCTGGCAGGATCTGCCTGACTTTTTCCCCCCTCTCTCCAGTGAAACGGCAGCAGTTTGGGGTTGTTTGTGCCTGGTGAAGCCTCTCCAGGGAGGAGGCTGTTGTGCTTTGTCTGGTGGTGGTGGGCCACCTTCCTCCCTGGCTGCAGTGCCAGTGGGGCAAGGGGGCTAGCAGAGGTATTCTTCAGGGGGGAGCACACTCCTGTGCCCTGGGATCTGATCTGGGACGTGGCCATGCTTCCTGCTTATCTCTGTCTTGGAGTCCTGGACCAGCAGAAGGGCAACACCCTTTCTGTCATACCAGTATGAAAACAAAAGGGTCTTTGGAGCTGTCGAGGGCTGGAGCTCTGCCCAGCATCCCCCTTGTGCTTGCAGCCTCCTCTGCTGCCGGCTCCAGGGAGAAAACCCTCTAACGTCCAGCGAAGTTTGGGGATGCTGCAGGACTGGGAGCTCCTTGGGAGCAGCGGGTCTGTGTCTGGGTGTTGCTGAGCTCTACAGAAACGGCTGCGCCTGCTCCTCTCCCGCCCTGGTTGCGAAAGGGAGAGGTTTCGAGTTGAAACCTCAGGTTTCTATCCCCAGATCATGTTCTGCCAGCAATCAAAACAGTGAATTGAAGCGAAAATTGAGCAGGGCTCACCTAGCCCTCTACAAAGCCAGAAATTCCTGCCGAGCGTGGCCCAGGGCATCTTCAGCGGATGCTTCTGTGTGTGAATCAGCTGGAGCCTCCCTGTGCCTGGGCTGCTCCGGGGCTGGGCACCGCGGCGTGAGCTGGTGGGGCTCCGGGGCTCATCCCGCCTCTCCCGTCCTTTGCCACGAGGCATCTCCTAAAATCCTCGCCACGTCTGTGCTGAGCCCAGCGGGGCTCGGCCCCCTCGCTGCACGGCCAAGGCGGGGTGGAAGGCAGCAGAGCTGCTGCCCAGGGTGATGCTTGGAAGCTGGTCCCCTCCGCCCTGGGGCAGGGGCAGCAGCTGGCAGAGCGGGAGGGCTCTGGGGCTGGCATGGGGCGAAAGCCTGAGCGTGATGCCGAGGTGCTGGTGGGAGCTGGGGGGGGAAAGAGCCCAAAATAAGTTTATAGTGCCACCAGCCAGGTCTGACTGAGAGACCTGTGTCCTCTGGGCCCTGGCTGGAGGCCCAGGGTGGGGGTTTCTCCCTTCCCCCCCACGATGCTGGCTGGCTGGCAGCGGGGCAGTTATTATTAGCCGAGCCTTAACCCAGCAGGTACGTTGGCCCCGTGCACCAGCAGCTGAAACGGTGACTCATGTCCCCCTGTGTCACCCTGCCACCCTCGCCCTGCCGCTGGCACCCTGCGGAGCACGAAGGAGGGGATGGGGGGTGGGGGCTGGCACATCCCTGTGGGTGTCTGGGGCAGCTATGGCTGGGCAGGAGGAGAGGAATAAGGCTGGGACTGGAGGGGGGAGGTGTGGTGTGCCCCCTCGGCTGGACTGTGTCATCTCTGAATGCCCCAATTCCAATTAAATCTGAAGGCTCCTTGGGAAAGGGGGGGCAATCCCCTCCCACGCAGGAGTGAGCAGCCACTGCCCTTGGCAAACACCAGGGGAGGAGCACTCAAAGCCTTCTCCTGCATGGGGGGCAGCCGTGGGTCCCCATCCTGGGTCACTGTCCCTGACCCCCTACCAACAGCTTGGGGGGGCCTTTTCCCAGGGAGGGGAGGCCACGGCCCAGCCCCGCTGCCAGCGAGAGGGTAAATGTCAGCATGGGGTGGCCCCAGAGCTTGGGTGCCTCCGGCACAGGGTGGCACCGGCCACTTGGGGTTTTGGGTGAGTTTTGGGCGTGATGGCTCCAGAGCGCTTCCCCACCCTCGGGGCAAGGCTGGCTGCGCCCAGGAACACGCTCTGGGGGCTGGGTGAGCAAGAGGCACCCGCAGGGATCCGGGTCTTGGTGGGGTGAAGGGGGCTGTGGGACCACGTGCCTGGCTGCCCCCCTTGCCCTGACAAACTCCTGCCAGCCCATCCTCAAACACAGCTCCGGTGCCACCTCTGTGCCTCAGTTTCCCCTTTCATAGCACAGGCTTGTGCCCCGCATCCTGCCCTGGTGCCCCGGCTCCTGGGTTCAGCGGGGCAGCTCCCCGGGAGCCACAACCGGCCCCTTTGCCCTTGGGGTCTTGCTGGGCCGGCAGAGCCGGTACAGGAATGCTGGGCTGGGAGGGTCCAGCTCGTGGGGACAGGCGGTCCCTGCTGCGGGGTCTCGAGGGGGGGGCGGTTCGTCCCCTCGGCAGTGGGACGGGGTGAGCGGAGCAGGGCGGCACATCCAGCCCCACCGGGACACCCCATGGAGCTGCTGCGGGTGCTGCTGGTGCTGGCGGGGATGAGCGCAGCCGCCGGCCTGGGTGACTCCCCGGGGGAGACGGGGGCTTGGAGGGGCTGCGAGATGCTTTCCCCGTGGGCTTTTGAGCTGGGGAGGGGGTGTGGGGCCGAGCGTGCCTGAGGGGTCTCTGCACCGCTACCATCCCCACCGGTGCTCCTGGACCCTGGTGTGGATGGGGCGTGGGGGCCCCCCCCGCTCACCGCCGGCTCCCCCAGCCCTGCTGCCCTACGTGCCCCGCGTGCCCGCCGCGGCGCTGCCGGGGAAGCTCACCGCCACCACCTTCGCGCTAGAGAAGCCGTGCTGCGCCTTCGCCGGGCACGCCAACGCCTCCGACGCCGTCTGGCTGGCCGTGGCTTTGGCCAACGGTGAGCGCCCGCAACTCCGCCACGTGCTCGCCGCCACGCTGGGAGGGCGACGGGGCACCTCGCCGCGGCCGCTCACCCCCCCTCTGTGCCACGCAGCCTCGGCCGCCTTCAGAAACCCCCCATCCCGGGCTGACGTGCCCCTGTACGAGGGGCTGCCCACCGCCCGCTCCTACATGACGCTGGAGACGGCGGCGGCCGAGTATGCCTGCTCGGCACCGAGCCCGGCCGTCCTGCGGGTCGGGGGTGACACGGCGTGTGGGCACCGGGGCAGCCGGGACCCCTGCAACGGGCCCCTGCCCTCCCCAGGGCCCTACAGGTGAGGCTGGCGGGACGGACCCCTCGGATCCCGGTGGGGATCGCGGGGTGCTCGTCCCCCTCCGGGGTCACTGCCGCACGCACCCCGCAGGGTGAAGTTCCTGGTGATGGGCTGCCACGGCCCCAAAGCGGAGACGAGGTGGTCCGACCCCATCCTCCTGCGGAGAGGTACCGGTTGGGGTGCCGGCACGCGGCACCGCATCAGCCCTGTGCTGTCACCCCGAAACCCGGAGGGGAGAAGCGGCCCCTGATCTCCCTTGGCCACCCTCTCCCTCCCCTTCCCATCCCTGAGCCCCGCGTCCTCCCACGTCCCTCATCTCGCCTCCTTCCAGCCGGCAGCCCGAGCGCCATCGCCCCCGCGCCCCTGCGCCGCGGCAGCGCCGTGGTGCTCATCGCCGCCATCCTCGCCAGCCTGGGGGCCGTGCTGGCCGCGGTGGGGCTCGGCACCGTGGGGTACGGGGGCTGCGCGGGGGCGCGTCCGCGGGGGTCCTGGGAGAACGCCCCCTCCTCAGCGCCATCCGTGAGAGGTGGAGTGATGGAGATGCTGAGACTTAAAAAGCCATTTTCCCTTAGATTGGGGGTTTGGCGAGGAGAAAGGACCCCGGGGGGGGCGGGCGGACCCCCGGGGGGGCGGGCAGACCCCCGTGGACCCCGCGTGACGCCTCTTCTCTCTCCCTGCAGCGCCGCAGCATGGGAATCCCTGTGCCACCGGGATTCGGGGACCGACACCCTCACCCGCAGGTCCTACAGGACCCACCACATCCCCCCGGCCCTGCCCCAGCCCCTGCCCCCTGGCTGTGGGTGCGGGTGCAGCCCCCCGGGGCTGGGCTGCTTCGCCCCCCAGCCTCCTGCTCCTTGTCCCGCCAAGTAAACTCTCGCCTGACCTCTGCGCCTGCCTCCTCCTTGCCCCCCCGCTCCGTCTCCCACGCTGCTCGTGCGCCAGCTTGGTGCTCCGTTCACCGGGCCCCGCCGCCGGCCACGCGGGGCTGGAGCTGTGGGGGCACCAGGCCCCCTCAAAATCCACCCAGGGGCTCGGCTTGGTAGCACTTAGGGTCAGGGGGCACACGCTGGCACCAGGGGGGCCTGCGGGGAGCCCCAAGGTGGGCATCGCCCTGGGGTGGCCTGTTCTGCCCCGTGTCTGGGGTGAGAGCTGTTGACCACCCGTGCCACGAGCGTGGCGGTTCTCAGCACGCCTCGCCGGCGGGCGCTCGGGCGTAGCAATCGCTCCCGGGGAAACGAGCCCGACCTGTTTGCCGCCTCCTGCGCTGGAATGTGGGTGGTTGGCGGCCGCAGGCGGGTCCCCGGGGACCCAGCGCCCTGCCGCCCGCGCTCCTCCCGCACTCCCGCCCGCGGCACTCGGGCGCCCGCACGATGCTCCCGCTGCTCCCGCTGCTCCTGCTCCTGGCCGCGGCCCATGGCCTGGGTGAGTCCATAGCGCCGTCGGGACGGGCTGGGGGTCCCCGCTGTCCCCTGCTTGTGGAGGTCCTTTGTGCATGGGACACCACCCCCCACCCAGAGGCTGGAGGTGCAGGGCACCCAATGTCCCCCCTGTTCTGGGTCCCACCTTGCCAGGTGTCACTTGCGACGTAGGGCAGACCCTGGTGTCACCCTCCCAGGTCTGCTGGCACAGCGTGGGGACCACGGGGCGGGGGTCTCGCAGGGGTGTCCCTCCCTGGGTGGTGGCACGGGGGTGCCTTTGTTCATGAAATGCGTGTCTGAGCCCAAACCGGGGTGGGGAGGGGTCACAGGGGTCAGCTCCCTCATGTCCTTGTCCCCACGCCGAGCACCCGGCACCGCTGCAGCCGGCTGGAGCCGCGGTCAGGGGCTGGGGGGGGGTCCGCACCCCGTGCCGCACGCCCCTCTGCTTCTCCCTGCAGACAAGATCGGGTACAAACCCACCCTGTCCAACCATTCCCTCGGGGGCCTGACGACCACCTCCACCTTCGCGCTGGAGCAGCCCCGCTGCGTCTTCCCGGAGAAGCTAAGCGATGCCGTCATCTGGCTGGTGGTGGCCGTCCCCGAGGGTAGGTGGGCTGCAGCCCCGGGCAGGGCTCCCCCCTGCGCCCCCCCCAGGGCCCCTCCTCACCATCATCCCCATTCCCACAGCCGTATCCGACTTCGACAACAGCGTGGGGCCGGGGACCCCCGAGCGGGCCTTCCAGGGCTTCCCCACCAACCCCCTGGCCTACATGACCCTCAACACCACCCTCCTCAACTACCCCTGCCCCGGGTCCTCGGGGGAGATCACGGTGCTGCGCGTCGGCAGCGAGACCGGCTGCGCCGGGGATGCGGCGAGACCCACCTGCAACGGCCCCCTGCCCGGGCCCGGGCCGTACCGGTGAGCCTGCTCACGGCGACATGCCCCCCGCGGGCCTGCCGGCAGCCCCCCCCCGGCTCACGGCCCCGTGGCCAACCCCCCTCCCTCCCCAGGGTGAAGTTCCTCGCCCTGAACGGCTCTGAGCCAGCGGCTGAGACAGACTGGTCGGACCCCATCACCCTGAGGACAGGTACCGCTGCGGGGCCGCTCGTCCCGTCGGGTGTTGGGGGGCGGAGGCGGGGGGCTGCACGCTGAGCGCCGGCCTCTTGGCGTTGCGCCGGTCAGGGAAACCGAGCCAGGGCGCTGCTGCGGGTCCTGCTGGGGTACGGCGGCACCGTGCCACGGCACGCGGCGGGGTCACGCTGCCATCGCACGCGGCGTCTGCCCGCTGCCCTTGCCCGCAAACACCCCGCGCCCCAGCCCTGCGCTGCCCCCGCGGGGGGCGCGTGCGGCTCCCACCCTCCCGCTCTGCCCGCAGCCCGGCAGCCCGGCACCATCACCACCGCGCCGGGCGGTGGGCGCAGCGCTGCCATGGTGGCCATCACCGCCATCCTCTCCATCCTCTTTGCCATCCTGCTGGCCAGCCTGGTGGCCACGCTGCTGCTCTGGGGGTGAGTGCCGCCCCCGCATCCCACCACCCAAGGAGCCCAGAGGGGCGCCGGACACGCGGGAGGGGCGTCAGAGGGTGACAGCGGCACCCCGTGCCCCCCACCCCTTCCCTCCCCAGCTCGGACGCCGCCGGCGGCAGCAGCACCTTCGGGAAGCCGGAGGCGGTGACCGTTCGCCGGTACAACACCCACCACGTCTACGACCAGCCGGCCGCCCGCCTCTGAGACCCCCCCCGCCGCCCCCCACCTGCCCCGCACCCTCGGGTGCCCCGGCCGTGGCACCGCCGGTGTCGGTGGCACCACGCTCCCGCCACGGGGGCACGGCCAGGGCTGCCGGGGTCCCGCGTCGGGGGGGATTAAAGCCCTTCCGTGTGCCTCGGCCTCCCGTTTGTGACCCCCCCCGGGGAACAGCACCCACCGAAACCCCGCTGCCTCCCGGGGGGAAGGCCCAGAGCCCCGCTCCTGCCCCCCACAGGGCTCTGAGCCCCCGTCCCTGGGAGGGGGTGGGTGTCCCCCGGGGCAGAGTGCGGCTGGGGGTGCCGTGGGGTGGGAGAAGCGTTTTCACACCCGGACTGGGATGTGCGGTGCCGCCTGTGCCTGGTTTGGATGCGGAACGAGCCCCCCCAGCAGCCCCGATGCCAGGGTGAGGGGCACAGCAATGCCCCCAGGGGCGGGGGAGGGGGGCGGGGGAGTGTTTCTCCCTGTTCTCTTTGCCCCGGGGATTCCCCCGAGCCCCGAGGCCAGGGGAGGGGGTGACCCAGGCAGAGCTGGCCCAATCCTGCCCGGGGGCCGCTGCGGGTTCCCCTGGTAGCCACGAGACAGCAAGGGGGGACCGGCAGCCAGGGCCCGATCCTGTACCGGGGGGGGGAGCCTCACCCTGCACCTGGGTGTGGGTCCCTGGCCCTGTCTGTGGGATGCGGGGGCCTGACCCTGCTCTGTGGGATGTGGGTCCCTGGCCCTGTCTGTGGGATGTGGGGGCCTGACCCTGCTCTGTGGGATGTGGGGGCCTGATCCAGCCCTGTGGGTCCCTGCCCCTGTGGCCGCAGGGTGGGTGGCGGCAGGGTGGGGGCAGGGTGGGTGGTGGCAGGGTGGGTGGCCGCAGGGAGGGTGGCCGCAGGGAGGGTGGCCGCAGGGAGGGTGGCACTGCCCCTCAGCATCACCCGCTGCCCCGCGGGGCCGGACCCAGCGTGGCGTCACCCCGCAGGCCCGGAGCGACCCCCCCGGACCCTGCGGCGGAGGCCCAGCTCCTCTTCCACCACCTCCGGGGCCCCTCAGGTGGGCCCCAGCCCCCGGTGGGGACGCTCCCCGCCCCCCCCGCCAAGGGCCCGGCCCCCTCCTCCCCGCTCTCCGCGGGGGGAAGCGCCGGGAGCTGCCGGAGCCGGAGGATGCCCAGGAGGCCCCTGGGGCGAAGGGCGGCCCCGGGGTCCCCACGGGGATGCGCCGGTTGGGACGTGTCAGCAGGGCCGGGGGGGCTGGGGTGGTTACGGGGTGCCTTCCCGGGGGGTGTCACTGCTGCCCCCCCCCCCCCCCCGCGGGTGCCCTCCTGCCCCAGGGGCTCTGCGGGGGGGCTGGGGGCGGGTCTCAGCTGCTGGTGTCCCTCATGGCATCACCGATGACGTCACCGCCAGCCCCTTCGGGGCCCTTTCCGCTCTCCCCGGCAGCCTGCGCCGAGCCCTCCCGCCCGCTCGGGGGCGCTGTCGCCGCCGGAAGCGGGCGGAAGTGACGCGCCGGACGCCGTCCCGACGGCGGGGAAAGCGGCGGCGGCATGAACGCGCCTCCGGCCTTCGAGTCCTTCCTCCTCTTCGAGGGCGAGAAGAAGTGAGCGGCGGCGGCGGGGCGGCCCTGGTGGAGCCGCGGGGGCCGGGGAGGCCTCCCCCAACCCCCCCCGCGGCCTCCCGGGCTGCCCGAAGCGGGGGTGGGCGGGGGGGAGCCGCTCCCCGAGGCGCCGCGGTAACGGGCCGTTTGTATCCCCTCAGGATCACCATCAACAAGGACACGAAGGTGCCCAACGCCTGCCTCTTCACCATCAACAAGGAGGACCACACGCTGGGGAACATCATCAAATCGTGAGCTGGGGCGGGACGGGGGGCGCGGGGGGGGCCGGTTCTGTCGTGACAGATGTCGTCGGCTCAGGGCAGCGCGATCCCGGCTTTAAAAGCGATGGAATTGCCTCCGCGAGAGCGTTGGTAACGCGCTGCTGGAACGTGCGTGGGGAAGGCCCGTCCGAACCGCACCGTCGGTACCGGCAGCGCCGGGGGTGGCGCTGCGGGGTTGCTCACTGCCCCCTTCCCGCTGCAGGCAGCTGCTGAAAGACCCCCAGGTGTTATTTGCGGGGTACAAGGTCCCGCACCCGCTGGAACATAAGATTATCATCCGCGTGCAAACCACCCCTGACTACAGCCCCCAGGAAGCGTTCACCAACGCCATCACGGATTTGATCAGCGAGCTCTCCCTCCTGGAGGAGCGCTTCAGGGTAAGCAAGCGCCCCGCGGGCGGCGGCACCGGCTGCCTGCCGTAGGGTGACACAGGGTGACGTTCCTCAGCGCTGCCCGTTTGGGTCAGTCAGCCCGTCCCGCCCGTGCACCGGCTCGCTCCTGGGCGCCTGCCGAGGGGTGGTGAAGCCGGGCTGCTCTTAAGGGCTGTTTGTGTGCCCCGCGGGGGTTCAGTGGGCGCGCTCCCGTTCCCCAGGGAGTCGGCACCGGTTTTCCCAGTCGTCCGAGCGTAGCAAACGATTCTTCCGAGTGGTTTTCCTTTGGCGCTTCTCCTGCCGAAACTCTGGGGCGGTATTTTGTTCTGCCCCCTTGTCCTGGCCCCGGGCAGCCATGAGCTGCCCCCCTGGGACACTGTCAGATTCGTTTCAAGCTGAGCGGTCAGTGTTACCCCCCGGTACTGGCAGCGTGGGGAGCGGGCTGGGGGGGAGCTTGCAGAGGCTGGACCCAGGGTGTGTGGGGGTCACCCTGGCAGCACGGCCTTTGTCCGGACCCGGTGTCGGTGATTAGCAGGCAGTTAGTGTCTTTCATCAAGCAGGTTGCTCTGCCCAGGGGCAGTAGGAGGTTTTCTTCTCCCCCGGGCTCAGAGAGGGGCTTTGGATTTATTTTTGCCTTGCTGGAACCCGGCTGTGTCCGTCCGCGGGTGGCGAGATCCTGTGTCATTTGTTCTATTTTCCTGTTCTTTTAATTACTTATCAGCAGTAGCGCTGTTAGTAACCCCGAGTTTCATTTTGATCATTAAATCGTTCTTATCTCCACTCCTACGAGCCTCCCTTGTTGTTTTCCTCTGACCCAGGGCTAAACCACGACACCCCTTCCCATTGCTTCTGCCCAGCTGTGCACTTTTATTTGGGTAGCCCCGGTTTTTTGAGACTCCGTGTGCCCGAAGGGTTATTGAGGGCGAACCGGGGAGGCTCTGGCCAGGATACCCTGCGCGCAGCCTTCTCCGCTGTGCCGGGACACGGCGACAGCGCACCGATTCCGTAAACACGTTTCAAGCGTTACTGTGGTCCGTGTGTCCCACAGAAGGCTGAGGAACGTTTAACCTCCCCCGGCTCAGCAGCAGTCCTTGTCTTAGCACGTCTTTGGTTTGTGTTTTACAGGTTGCTATTAAAGACAAACAGGAAGGAATTGAGTGAAGCCACCCGGCTCGGAGCGGACTGTACAGCTGAGGCCGGGCGATGGGTCTGGTAGCCGAATGCTGTATTTAAGCCACCACTCGCGGCAAACTTTTTTCTCCCCCTTGTCCCACCTGTATTTGATTTCTGACAGCAGCAGCGCTACGCTGAGGTTGTTATTTTAATACCCGACAGGCACTGGGCCACGTGGGTAAACGTTTGGTTCGCTGGGTAAGTCATTAAAGCGGTGTCTCCTTCTGGGGCCTTAAGGCGAAGCATTGGTACTGGGCTGCTGGCGAGTTTATTGGGAGCGTACTTCCAGCGTGAGCAGCTGTGATTCAATAAAGCTCTGCTTTTCCTTTTCAAAAACTCTAGGCACTGCTAACCGAGCTGGTATTTTGTTTTATTAAGTGTCGTTTCTATAAAACAAATGCACAAATTGTGAAAACTTACGGTAAAATAAACCAGATGTTTACAACGACTCGATGAGTTTAACAAACTCTTACCTTATTTTTTTCTCTTGCACATAACAGCTGGTCTAGAAAACGTCATGGTTACATGGGTAACAGTCACTAATACTGCACTATTTCAAAGCACGGGAATGAAAGTGTTAAAAGGAACTAGGACTTCTTCCAAATTGCTGTGATGTTCACACTAGTTAGAACGACAAGGTAAGTGAAAGTAGGGTCTGATACCACATTGTTTACGAGGACTTCACTCAGCTGCTCCCCGTTGGCTTGGAGCTCTGGCCACTTGAGAATCTACGGGGAGAAAAGAGCGGGAGTCGGGAAGGAACAGTGAAAGCGGGAGGTTATTAATTACTGCAAGGCCTGGTGACGGGGTTTGTGTGGAACCCGCTTCCCTACCGACCTGGGGGAGCAGAATAAAAAGCTGCTGCCCCTTTCTGAGGGAAGCGGTGCAGCTTTACGACCCTCCTCCTAAAGGCCCAGCGTGTGACACGGGAGACTCGGGCAGGAAGGAGAACGTGAAGGCAGCAGGACCCGACTGCTGACCTGAGCAAAAGGCCTGCAAAACGTTTCTGCAGCACTAGGTCACGTCATACCTGCGTCTAATGCAGCTCAGAGCTCCACGCTCTGGCGTGAGCCTTTGACCGTGCGTGTGAGCGACCTTCCAGGGGCTGCATCGTGCAAGGGAACGGTAATTGCCCGGAAGAGAACTATCCCTGGAGGCCGAGGAAATGTGAAGCTAAGAAGGGTGGCATGAGCATACGGAAGCAGCGAGCCCTTTCCTGTGCGCGTTCTGCCAGGGAACAGCCGCTCGGGCTCCCCTCGGCCCGTCAGGGAAATGGTGTCTGTGTGCTTCTCTTGTCAGGCTCTCCAGTTTAACCACAGATTTTTTACCGAGGGCCCATCTGCTCGGAGAAGTCCGGCTGCAGAACGCCGGAGCAGACAGACTTGCTCTACGGCTCCTAATCCCTGTCACAGTTGTGTCTGTGTGCGATTTGGAAGATGGCCCTGGCCACACTCTGGAGCCGAGTGGTTTTAATTGCTGGTGAGTGCTAGGTAGAGAAACCAGAGGGCCCGTTGCGGTGTGAATCTGCTCAGCAGGCTCGGGATGGCCACGCTGGGGAGGAAGGGCGGCCCAGCTCAGCCCCAAGGGGGAAAGGAGACCTACCTGTGTGGGAGGGATCCTCTTGTCCGAGCGTTTGCCCTTTGCAGAGCTCCACGCCGCGGTGTAGTTTGAGAGATTGTACATCCACACGCTTCCCTGCTCATCGCCGCAGAACACGTACTCTTTCGCTGTAAGACCAAAAGAAGAAGCTGGAAAACAAGTGTGGAACTGCGAGTCCACTCCTCTATAAACCAGAGCTCAAGACAGTGCTGTAGGGCCCCGGGGGAGGATGCCATAGGTCACCAGAATTCTGTTTCCAGCACAAATATGTAATCTACCTTGCTCTGATAAGAAGCAAACTCATTTGAAGATAAAAGAAGTCAGCTATCCTACTGTAGTAGAGAAAAGCTAGGGCTAAACGTTTTGGCATTTCTTGGGACTTGCTCAGACTTTCTGGTTTTGGAAAGCAGCAGTCAGATGAGGTTTGTTGATTCCAAGTCGTCTTTAAAGCCAGCTGCCCCTGTCAGATGCAGTAAGCAGTACAGTGGCTCTAGAAGAGCTACATGGCCAAGCCGTCGGCTCTGTGTGCTTTGAAGACGCGTACAAGGAAGTCGGTGTTGGCACCATACCGTCGGTGCAAGGCCGTAAGCCCGAGCTGCTCCCCGCTGTATGGCAGTAGCACAGCTGCCCTTATGTATCACTGTGTACAGCTGGGGCTGCAGGGCAAGAGTCAAGGGCTCTGGTTGCTGGTAGACGGGAGAGCAGCCACGCTCTCTCTGATGGGGACTGAAATCCAGGCCAGGGTCTCACCGATGGGTGAAAGAGGGGGCGCGCAGGACCGTTCAACGGGTGCGGCCACCTCGGCTCCGTGCCTGGACAGCCCCGCTGCTGCCCGAGGAAGGGTGCTGCCTACCTGGGCAGGTGCTGAGCGTCAGGTAGGACAGGTCTGTGGTGGACCACTCCAGCTCAGCGAGAATAACTGCAGATACCGTTTGCTGGCTTCCTCTCCCCTTTGTGTCGAAACAGCGGCTCCAGCTCCATAAGTATATGCATCCCGGTTTAGAGCTCTTGGAAACTAGGGAAAGACGGGAGGGGCTGTGTCAGTTGCTGAGGAGCGAAATGCCTCCTGACAAAGGCTGGCCTCTGGTGAAGGTGGTCTGTCCAGAAGGTGGCTTTTAAGTCGTGGGACCTGATACCAGCAGCAACTGTTCCCACCCCCTTTACCTTATTGCGGGATAACAGGAAGCTGCAGAGGGTTTTTCAGTCCCATGCTTATGTTCCTGAACTGCAGAACAAGCATAAGCTGTTCAGAAAGAGCCAGCCCACCCTTTAAGCTCTCTCCCAGATGTGGGAAGCCCCAGTTCCCTGCAAAAACATACTGCTGCCACCAGCCCTTGAGCAGAAAGGGGTTCTCCTCCCTCCCACTTTGGCACTGCTCGCCCAAGAGTGCGCTCAGGGATGGGTCCATCTGGTCTGCAGTCCTGCTCACACATGGGTCTGCACCTTTACCTCCCCCGTTAGGGAAAGATGAGTGACTCCGGGAGTCGACATCGCTCTGCATAGCCCCCAAAAATCTAAATTAGAGGGAGTCGCACCCCATGCGCTCCCGCTGCTCATCATGCTGGCGCGCTGGGCTTTTTCTGGGTTGTACTCACCAATGACATCATCATTCAGAAAAGCCAAACCGTCAACCCTGTGAGATGTTGTCATGCCTCCATCCTCATCAGGAAACTGGAACACGGCTTCAAAAGGCCTAGCGTTGGGGGAAGGGCGAGAAGAGTCAAGTCCTGAACGGACAGCAGCGATGGGGCACTCGGGCACAGCGCCCAGAGGGAAATTCACGTTAGTTTCTGGCCAAACTGGGATGAATACCCACTTGAACTCAGGCTTTCGGCCGCCTGCACTTACTAATACAGCAGGAGCCCGTTTGCACAGGAGACTGCTGTTTCACTTCACCTGGTTCCGAAGGCATCAGGAGTAGTGTGTCAGCAGGGCGTGACTTCACTTGCTGCTTTCCTGTCAGTTTTTAACGTGCTCCCAGAGTGCCAGTTTCCTGGGTAACCTCACGTACCGGAGGCAGGTCTTGCTGGGAGACGGGAACTCGATCCAAGAATTTACACTCCCTTACGCTACTTCAAGACGATACGCCCGTACGTTTTAGGGTGCTGTATTACACTCATGTCAGCCTTCGTTCCCAGCAGCCTGCAACGCTCGCAGGCTGGAGCACCACTACAAGCTCGGGGCTGCTAGCTTTGCGTGCTCCGTTAGCGTTGTGCTTGTATTTTTAATTGCCACTACGGGACGGGGAGTATGTTTACGGTTTGGTAGGACACGGATTGCTCAGACCCTCCTCGGTTAGAAACAGTGCCTCTGCTAGGACTACCTCTTCTTGTTATGGAAAGCAAACGCGTGCCCCCAGCTGTGGGTTCTCACCTGCTTTTTTGTTCCTTGTCCAGTTTTATATTCCAGGCAAAGCAGCCGCCTTCACAGCCAGCCAGCAGGTACTGATCCGGGCAGGTGGGGACCAGGGCAATCCGTAAGGGAATAGAGAGTGCTTCCAGCACCAGCAGCTGGCTAAAAAAAAAAAAAAAGAGAGAACAAGCAGTTAAGTGGTGCTGCGACATGATAGTTATAGGCTCCTGGACTGGTCACATCTGGTTTTTGAACCTTTACCTTGCTTTGAAATTGTAGTCACAGTCTGGAATCCCAATATCCCAGAGTGCAATTCGCTTGTCATAGGATGCAGCTGTGGGACACAGAAGAGAAGCAGGTAGTGACACCGCTGCTCATCTGGCTCTTCACGTGCTAGCTGGCAGTTCTACCTGCGTCACAGGCTGTAACACTCTAAGCCTGTGGCGTCAGAGAGCTCATTAAAGCACAGCAGCAGTCACCGAGGCTCCTGGTTCAACACCACAGACATCAAACATGCACCGTCAGTGATTTGTTCTTACCCTGCGCTCTAAGAGGAGCAAATAAAATAAAGTTTGTTTCCTGGTGTCCATTACTAAGTTGTGGCTTCGCAAGGTCATTGATCAGTGCCCCTGTGAGCTCACGTTTCTGGCCACGGGTTCTGGTGAAACCTAAACTAGGAGCTCCAACCTCCACTCTCAGGCAGACGCCACTCTGTGCCACGTATCCAGGGCTTACTGTGTTCGCATCCACAGCGGCTCCCACTGGGAAAGACGAAGTGTGACGTAAAGTATGAAAGGCACTACGTGTCACCAAGCTGATAGACTGATAGCAGACACAATCCAGAGTAATCTGGATCCTGGTCACATGGCATCCCTCAAGGCAGCGTCCAGTCCCCAGACAGGCATGCAAGGACTCGCTTTAGTACTGTAAATTTCTCTCTGCAATAGGATGAGCCTTGCTGTCTACGCTGTTACGGCTGTGCTATCACCCTCCTTATCCCTCTAGGCTTCTGCTTTTTGCACCCTTGAGCTTCTTCTTAAAAGTGTCCACTACGGCTACCTGTCTTGTAGTCGAATTCCACCTTCAGTGGTTCCTGTAGCACTCTAAGCACTGCAGGAGGTGGGTGACTGTAGCCAAGAGAAGCAGCGTGCGGCGGGGTGCAGGTGTGTGTCTGACTGGCTCCGCAACAGCTTGCTTTACAGGCCTGGCAGTGCAGCTGCTGTTTGCAGTATGATGGGCCTTGCCCTACCAGTCCGTAAGCCTCGGCCTCCGTGGCCCTTGCTGCGGCAAAGCTCTCTTCTACGTCAGGGCCTGAATAACAATTTCTGACGAGGCACAGAACTCAAAAAAATCATTCATTCAAAAGCAATTAAGCCCATAGTTTAGCTCATTGGAAAAGATGAAACACAGTAGCCCGCCAGGCGCTGCGTTGCCCTGTGGCCATGCTTGACAAGAGCCCTGCCAGCTGACCGCTCGCTGCCTGGTGCCCAGCGGGCTGCTCTGGCTATCGCCCTTCTTACTCATCCTTGCGGGACGGATCCACCTACTGGGCTTGTTTGTGGCTACTGCGTGTGTGACAGCCCTGAGAGCTACCGAGAGAGAATCGGGAGCTGCTGCACCTCAGCTGAAGAGTCAGGCTCTGTGGCCAGAACAATCTGTACTGTCTGCAGATTACTGCTCCGCGAGACTAACGAGACTCTCGCCATAATGTCTGTTCATGCTTTTTTGTGTGCGCGCGGTCCCTACCGGCTTGCGCTGGTGACGAC
Source organism: Rhynochetos jubatus (assembly GCA_027574665.1). Classification (NCBI taxonomy): domain Eukaryota; kingdom Metazoa; phylum Chordata; class Aves; order Eurypygiformes; family Rhynochetidae; genus Rhynochetos; species Rhynochetos jubatus. The sequence continues at coordinate 5,355,437 of CM050668.1, read as the reverse complement.
TGCCCTTGTTAAGGAAGCTGAGCCTCTTCAGCATGAGGTACTAAAGCTGAAGAGATTCTGAACCAGACTTACTGAAGAGGTGAGTTTCTCGCGTTGGGCTGAAGCAGACAGTAGCGATGGGCTTTTTATGAGCCTTTATCTCTCCGTAGCAGAAGTCAGCTGCCACATGAATGAGTTTGACGATCCCTCTCCTCCCAGCAGCCGCCAAGATGTTATGAGATTTTTTCCGACTGTTGCTGATTACCATTGTGAGGGTTGTCCACGCCACACTGAAAAACTCCTGGGGTAGAAAGAAACCGAGGAGAGCGTGAAAGAGAACAGCCGGCAGGACGGCTGTCAGCCCAGAGATAAGACAACTCTCAGGAGAGCTATTCAGGTGAAACCACACAACTATATGAGCATTGAATCTCCAGACAACCCTCAGAAGAACAAACTATGGAAACAGGATGTTTACTCCTCTCTGCCACCAAGCAGGCTTTGTGGCCTGGATACGTATTTGCATGTCTGTGTGAGGAGAACAGAGGCAGACTCACCTTTTAAACTCATATTAAGAAAATCAAACCAAACCAAGCTAAAAGGGTAAGCAAGAAATGTTTCCTGTCTGCCTTCATCCTTTTAAGACCTCTCCACGCTAATGCTTGAAAGCTTCTCAGAATTCTTTGTAATGTACGTTACGTATACATAACAGATTCTGGTATTTCCACTCAATGCTCACTCTTCCCACTTGCAACCTACCTCTGTAGCCACCTTATACTTTTTCAGCACCATCCCCGTCTCACAATCGATCAGGCAGACGGATTCCCCTCCACACGTTGCCACGGTTCTGGAAGAGCTCACAATGGGATCTGAAAGATGAAGAGGACAGGTGAGAAGTTCCCAGGTTGACGGAAAAGACGTGAAGACTGCAGCTTATCACTGCCCGGTGCTCTCCCAGTCTCCTGTTCCCAAAGTCAAAGAAGAAGTATGTAAGCAAGTCTCTTCCTGACAACAGAGACTACAGCGTGAAGGAGCAGGGGTCTAACGCACGGAGTCGGCTGGGATTCCAGAGCCGGGTGGTTCTGGGAATCCTGCAAACCTCTTTAAGAGCTCACCTTTCCTGGCTCCAGAGTCTAGCAATGGCTCGAAGACACAGGACCAGAGCTGCGTTTTAAAATCCTCGCGGCTGTTGCCTTTACTGTGACACTGAAGAAAATGCAATGGCTCTGCACTGACATCCTCCTACAATAAACCATCCACATTTAGAAAATTCATTCCCCTGACAGCGGTTTGCCTGTGCTTGCCTCGACACAACACTCTACTGAACACTGCAATCTGAGTTAAACTGAGGTATTTTTCAGCCCTTCTGTGCTACAGAGAGACTGAGGTGCCACCAATGCTCAAGACTCCTAAACCAGCAGGCAACTGTTTAGAAACGGTGTGCCCAGCAGACCCCGGCAGTGAACCCCATTTCCTGCTGCAGAGAAATGTGAAAAACCCTTCAGATCCCACTGCTCTGTGCAGCCATCAGTTTGACCTGGGAGCAAGTCATGCCAGTCCCATTTCTAAGAACAGGCTTTCAGTGCACCACCTCAGAGCGCTGGTCCGTCCATCCCCTCCAGGGGATTCACTGTCTCCAGGGGAAGCCTTCCCTGACGCCTCTGAGAGATTTAAAACAACAGAAAAAAAAAAAAAAACCAAAACAAAAACCGTAACTCACAATGTGTCTGGCTAATTATGAGCTCCAAGCTGGGTAGAGCTCTGATGAAGTCTGAACGTGGCTCCTCCCACTAAACCAAGAGACCAAAAGGCAGTCCCAAGGGGGCTGAGGAACATACCTTGCCCTTGGAGTTCTTCACCGGGGTCAGGGTAACAACCCCGTTGTCCTGCTCCTGGCTTTTCGGCTCCCCTGTTAGCTGGCTGGACCTTCTGTTGCTCTGCCCCTTGGGAAACTGCTCTCCGTTCTTATGCGTCCCTTCAGCTCCCTGCTCAGGGCTTGCCTCTTTGGCCGGCTGGTTCGATGCTCTGGGCTTATTAGGAGCTGGCTCATCCTGCACATGACTACACTTTCTGGGATTAACTTCAGCCTCCTCCTCGGCGTTTGCCTGGGACTTGGACCGCTTGTTTCCAGAGCCTGATTTTGAGCGATTTCTTTTCCTCTTGCGGGGCGTTACTGTGACCTGTAAGGCATGCTGTCAGTTTCTGCAGGAGGTTTCTAGCTTCCCCGAGATGCGCACATCATTTCTAACTCAGAGATACTAATTATTCAAATGCAAGCACCCTCCCACGGTTACAGACTGGGTTCCAAGAATCAGAGAGCCCAGAGCTGCAGAGTTACTAGAGGCAGAAGCTAATGAAAATCCCACTGCCAGCCTCGTTTTCATCTCCCTCTCCTTGTTCCAGTTACTTGCGATTTACATACGATGTGGGAAACCAAATCTGGTCCATGGACCAAGGGGGTTCACGGTCTGCAGCCGTTTCAAAGAAGGCAAGCATCATCAGTGTGGCCATGCATCAGCCCAGTTCTCTCATTAAAAATATCCCTTCCTCAAAGGAGAGGTGGAGTTGGTAAGACTATACTCCGGGAATCTTTTCGATCTCCTACGAGAATGGAAGGTCTCTCCTCTTGCAGAGCAACTCAACCTTCACATTGCTGGGAAAGCATCAATCTGGCCAAAAAGAACAAGCCTCAGCTGTTGAATACAGGCTGGAGCTGAGCCTGCCCCTACCAAAGGCTCATGAGCTGACAAGTGCTACTAAATTCGTAAGGAAATACAAAGAACATTGGTGAGGCCACTGGAAAAATCACCTACCTTAGCCGCATCCTCTGCAGCTTCCCTGGGTCTTTCTGTACTTTCTTCCTCGCTCTCATCCATGTTTTCATCTGTTTCAGGATCTGTGTTTATCTCCAGACCCAGTGAGTACGCCAGAAACTCTTCTGCGATCATTTTCACCTTAGAAGCAAAAATGTGGATACGTAAAAAAGAGGGACAAAAAGCATCAGCCACCTAACTCTGATGTGTAATGACAAGAGCTGCTTTGCTGAGTTTTTAATATCTGCTTCCACTATTTCACGTGAATTTCACGAGTGATGGAGGAGTCCTCAGCTGGCAGCTTGGCAGGTCAAGTCCTCTGCTGACACTGCATGACCCAAGAACCTCCCTTTGTCACAGCCGTCCAGGGTAGCCGTTTGCGGTAACAACAGCACAGCCATGAAACAAGACAGAGCAGAGAAGGAAGCCTCCACTGTATGTATGCACGTACAATTAAAACATACCTTACGAACGCAATGGCATTTTTTTCCCCACGAGGAGTAACTGCAGTGTGGTCGTTACCTCCTTTCGTGCAGCTTCCACCAAGGCTAAAGGCTGCCATTAGAGCTCTTTGCAAATAATTAGGTACTAAGGATACTGCAGTCTTGTTAATTAGTACAAGGATCGTTATTGCTTATGAATTAAGAAGCCGTGTTTAATGACAGTCATGGCAACTCGATGCACATTTAGTCCTAGAGCTTCTGTAGCTGCTGAACAAAGCAGTGAAGAAAACCAGACAGAGTGCTACCACCTGTGCGCAAGAGCCTGACACCCTGAGCCCAAATCCATGAGCGGTTGAAGCAAATCCGTTCAGAATCAGGCTGCAGAGGCCTTGCCCGATGAACAGAACGGTAAGTGAAGTGTAACCTACCCGCCAGCGGGTGAATTCACTGAGGGAGCTGGGGCCGTACACGACATTGGTTTGTACTGACTTCAGGAACTTTTTCTTGATGGACTTCACTTGCTCTGCTGTGTATTTCTCGGGAAGTTGGTGACGGAAGCATTTTTCCCAATGAGCGGTAACCTAGGCAGAAAGACTGAGTTTATTCAACAGAATACTGCAGAAAACCAGAGCACAGAAGCCTAAGAGCACTTGGGAAAGCGTTTGCGAAGCTGCCAGCCCTGAGGCTCTGCTAGCTACATGACGGCACTGCTTCCATTTATTTTATCAGTCTTCAAACCACCACTTCAGCTAACAAGAAACCCAGCTCCTCTGAACCATTGCATGCCTCTGGATCCCTAACAAACGGGCTAAAGGAGTCTGACGCTGTGCCCTACTAACGGAGGGCCTGACAGGTAACCGGTTTGTTATAACAGGCACGGGATAAGGGGCATGTTCACGTAGTTCAGGTGCGTGCACCAGACCTGCTCGTGCACATCACCCCCTTTTACGAAGATACCTTGACTCCAGGCTTCTGCACTATGGGCACAGTCATGCCGATGCTCACCCACCAGCACAGCTTCCCATCTGAGGGTTCCTGACGGGTCGTAACTCACCCACAGGCATTTAAAGGACCCAACAGACATTTGACATTTAGACACAGCAAGAAGTAAGAACAGGGCAGCCATGTACCAGCAGGGAAAGGTACCCGGGGCACAGATACCAGCACAAAATGAACAGCACGGGGGAAACGTTTGGTGTCTCATTAAGCAGCCAACCATGCCCTGTTGCCTAGAGCATAGGAGGCTGAGCAGCCCTCACCAAGACCCTTTGAGGTGCAAGAAATTACACAGATAGCACAGTAAGGCATCCCCGTCTTCAGTCCTTGGTCTCCACCACTGCTACACAGAAGGAATTGACAAGATCAGCTAACCAGAACACAAATGCTAAGAGCAGTCCTGCACAAAAACCCCTTTTTCATAATAGAACAATAGTTTTGCTCAAGATTACAACATGCTTTGTGGGGACAATCTGTCAGGAGCTAAACTGTGTACGTCAGTGGGTGAAAATACAGTTCCAAACATGCATAGCCAAAGAAGAAAGAACAAATCCTTGCTCCTGGTGTATGCTGGAAAAAGCAAGATTATCCTGAGCTTGGTTTTGTGCTCCCCATTCTTGGGGCCAGGACAGTAACGTAAATTAGATGGGGACGTGTATGCAGCTGTTATGTCAGCACCAGGCTTCTCCCAGGTTTGAGTGTTGATCGGAGCGACCTGAAAAAACAGAGGCTCAGACACAGACCTTGTTGGCCCCGCTCCTGTGATGTAAACTGAAGGCAGAGGTTGGCTACACAGAAACGTAGAGCAAATGCAAGCAGTGATGAGAGAAGGCAGCAGTAAGACATTCACTGGGTGGCCCACAGTGCGGACTGTGCTCAGATTATTGTGAACCATTTGATGCTCCTTCGCAACTCTGTTGTTACACTGAGCACAGTATTTAGGTACTTCTCAGGTGTTTAGAGGTTAAGAAAATAATCACACATCCTACCTTGCTGGTCAGTTTACGACTGTTGACACACCTCACGTGCTTAGCCAGTTTGGTTATATCCTTGCCATTCAGCAGCCGAAGATTTTGCAAAAGAAACATTACTTTATAGTCATCGTTGAGCTAGAAAGAGAAAACACCAGATACAAAAATTGTGCACGTGGTACTTGCTTTAGTTTTCGTCCTTCATTAAAATACAGCCAAGGATGAGAAGAACATACTTAGTCAGGAAAAGCCATTTCATAAAATCTACTCAACATTTCTGACTTGAATGTCACCTTTTAGCTGTAAATTAACGTTCTCCAGGGAGTTGGGACCTTAAACTGCAGACAGAAGACCCGCCTCGCACTTAACGCAGTACTACCATCCGACACGAGGTGGTGGCGGTGTAACCAGGCTCTTCTGCTCCGGCCTGGGTGCAGTGCCGAGTGAGCATCTCGCACAGAGGCAGGCCTCGCCCTGCCGACAGCAACCGAACACCGTCAGGGCTTCTTTGGGCCAGGAGCGTTTTAGGCCAGGCCAGCCCAGTTTATCGTAGAGCCACACGTACACTTCTGCCAGCACGCAGCAGCAAATAAGCACCTGGGGATGGCGATGGTGGCGGACGCCAGTTTAAGGCACACGTGAAATTAGAGTGTCGGATGCTTATGCCACACATTCCGCAGAGCCTCTTGGGAGATGTCAGAAAACCTAAACTACACTAATCACCAAGTTTAACCCCTCATCAGAGGGCCAAGTCTGCTCTTCCAGAGCACAAGGGGCACTAACACTAACATAAAAGAAGGATATTTCTACACAGTCATGACTACAGTTGCCACAAGCATGAGCCTAAGATATCCTGCCTCCCTAAAATGGGACTCTGGTCGGGAGAATCAAGATACCTTGATTTTAATATCTGCGTGGTTTGGGGCAACTTGCTTCTGCAGACCGGGAAGTCGTGGCACAAGACGACTGGCTGCTTTCTCAGGTGCCCTAATGCTCGCTGCCTAAGAACAATATGTAAGAACTCGGCAGAACTACTGGTTGTTTCCCCCTGTGTTTAGCGCTCAGCTTGTAAGGATGGGAGGTAACTCACTGTCAAGTACACGTTGTTCTCGTAGGTGAGCTCCTCGAGCAGAGGGAACTGTTTCAGAGCAGTTACATCTTCCAGTTTGTTGTTGTTGCAGTTTAGGACACGCAGATCAGGCAGGGTTAGACTGTTGGGAAATTTGTCCAGTAGATTATCAGAGAGATCTAGTTTCTGCAGATGCCTCAGACGGGAAAACAAACGCGGATCTAAGTCTCCAGTCTTCAATTGCAGCTTGGACAGGCTGAAAACGAAAGAGAACTATCTGCACTGGGAAAACAAGCGTTGACATTCACAGGATACGAGGTCCCAGCTGGTGGCACCTCTCAGCCGAGCACAACTCCCTGGGGAAATGGGACCAAACCTGCCTTTTCTTGTTCGCAGCATGCTGGACTGAGGGCACACACGCATGGAAAGGATAAGATAAACCTGCCATGGGCAACAGAGCTGGCTGCGAGCAGCGAGTCAGCAGAACACTTTCGTTTGTAGAAAGAATTACTACACCTCTAAGAATTTTGGCATTTTATTCCTCTGCAACGCAAATTCAACAAAACGAGCTGTGGCAATACAAGACACTTACTCGCTGCACCATCAGCCTACCCTGTCCGCAGAACGCACTAGATTCATTATTTCACTCAATTGTTAGAAATCACGACCTCACAACCCATGTAAACAATATGACCACGGTGATTCCAAAAGGCTATCCCTGTCCTCCCCATCACTTCCTGCTGACACTTGCACTCACACAACGATGGGGCAAATTGGACCAGTTTGCTGCTCTGGCTCAAAACTTTTCTTCTCTGCATGAGAAGTTAAGCTCAGGCCAAGTGCAGAGTAGATCCCCAAATCATTTGGCTCTTTTCAAAGAATTAACTTCACCAAAAAAAAGTGATTTTTCCCTTTCTTTTACACTGAATTTTGCTGTAAAAACTTCCAGTGGCAAACGTGGAAATCTACCTATAACAAAATCCCAAGGCTGCTACCAAACCAGAAGCATTCTGGAACAGGTTGCCCAGAGAAGCTGTGGATGCCCCATCCCTGGGAGTGTCCAAGGCCAGGCTGGATGAGGCTGGGAGCAACCTGGTCTGTGGAGGGTGTCCCTGCCCATGGCAGGAGGGTTGGGACTGGATGGGCTTTAAGGTCCCTTCCCACCCAAACCATTCCATGATTCTGCCCTGAAAGAGGAAGTGGTACAGTATTTGTGAGGTCAAACAAACACCCCTTCTCTGTAAGAAAGTGAAAACTGCGTATTATAAGAAGGGTCATTCATATCTGATGAGATCATTTAGTTGAGCTCCAAAGGGAGTTCTAGTCCTGACAGCCAACATCTCTTGAGGACACAAGCCTGACTTCCTTTAACAAACAGAACCTTCATCTCTAATGATTAGTAAATAAAGGCCTTCTAAATATAAATGAAGCCTGAATAAATGAGGTAAATAAAACTAGGAAGCGAGACCACTTCTCCTTCACTGGTCATCTCAGAAGCTTAACCAGCCAGCCAAAGAAAGGTTGGACGGAATTCAGCTGGCTGCAAAGCTGAGTGTGACTTCTGTGTCGTTTTGGGGAGAAACTCACCACAGTGTTCCCCAAATGGACTTTCTGAAATATAACCCTTCAAAAGCATGGCAAGAAGCTGTGTGGAAAAAGCCACGCTCTAGAAATTCGCTACTTCAAGCATCTCAGCATCGTTTTGTTACCCAGATTGCTGCAGCCTATACTCTTCAGATAAACTTTGGAGTTTCTCTCTAAAAACAATTATTTTTGCACAAGACAAACTAAAAGAAATAACTTTAAAGAGTACATATGAAACCCAAAACTCTTACATCAGCAACAAAAACAACAAAGGTGCCAGCCTGAAATGGGCTAGCTGAGTCACTGGGATGGACCAGTTCTGGCACAGCAAAATTCCACTGTGTTAACCATTTGGGAAGACTCGTGTTCTCAATGACCTCTTAAGGATCTGAGCAACAAAACTGGTTTTAGTGGGTTTTAAGTGTGACAGTTAATTCTCTCTGCATGTTTGAGGTACCAACATAATGGGATTTAGAGGAGATGGAGAGGAAAAGAAAGGGTAAATAATGCCAGAAATATTTTTAGAACCCTCTCAAATCCAGGCCAGAAGACAGCCTCTTACACACATTAAGCAATTGCTAGCAAAGACCGAAGTGTTTCGGTGGTTGGGAGTCTATCTTCGGGTTAGGAAATCAGGATCCAGCCTTAAGCAGTTTTGCAGGAAGCAGGTGGCAGCACATATACAATGCAAATGGTGAAAGGAGGTGGTAACTGCTAATAACCTATGCCCTGAACGCAGTTCCACTGGTGCTCACTGATCTGCATCGAGGATGCCATCTCCTGTTCTCTGCTTTGCAACCGTCTCTTTTTTGTTCCCCAGTAAAATTGCTTAAGGGAAGAAAGACAAAAAAAGGATTGCCCAGACTGGAACACAGCTGGAATTTTCCATGGGCCTGTCTGCACTTACTTCAGCGTCTCGATCTTTCGGAGCCTTGTAGATCTTGGAACTGCTCTTTCCAAAAGAAGTTCTGTAGTAATTTTTGACATTTTTGATCTCCACCCTCTGCTGGAATCACTAAGCAGTCAGCTGTAGGACCTCTTCTCGTAACCTTCCTGGTAAAACAAACAGGAATAAGAAGAAGTCCTTTCAACTGACTCCAAAAGGGGGAAAAAAAGAAGTTACGGGGTTAGCTACTGATTTCTCTGCTGTGTTTGAAGTCACCTTTTTTACACGGCTGAAATGAAAATACCAGAGACAGTTATTACGCTGGGCAGGTGCTCCCAGCCCGCCGACCCAACCCACCTCCAAAACAACAGCGACACCTCCCTTGGCTGTTCCAGCGAGAGGCTTGCTGTAGATGAACGCTGTCCACGGGGTGATGGCACTCGGGACCAGGACAGTCTCGTAGTTACCTGTTTCTGCCTCTCCTGAGCAACAGGGCTCTGCTCCAAGAACACCGATACGCTTCCAAATAACCAGCAGCAGTAATAAATACAGCATTGTGGATGTCTTCCTCCCAAGGAAATGACACAGTACGCTCACCGGCCTGACCAGGTGGATAAACTGTTGGCTGACAACATCTAAATACCCTAAAGTTTTGGAAAACTGAATTAATTACCAGAAAAGTAAATACCTACCAGACAATAACATAATTTCCTCACCAAGGAGAAAAAAATCAACAACATTCCGTATGTTATCAGTAATTAGCAGATGTTTTCGTTCGTTGTTGTGGATAGGATAGTGTACACACAGCGATAGAGGGACGTTTATCCTAATAACACGGGTAGGGCCCAAGCAGCTTTATGAAGTTACTGGTTTGTGGCTTACCACTCTTTCTGACACAGATTCCAGGAGAGGGAAATAAAAAAGAGCTTCAAGGCCAAGCTCGCAACTGTCTCGTTGCGTTAGTATCACTGCCGCCTAAACACCGCTCCAGGAGATCGGGAGGCACATGCAAGGCTCTAGGCTGTTCTTAGGCTTGCCTCAGCACCTGGACCGCTGGCGCTGATGATCGGGGGGCACTGCTCCGTCAATACCTGCACGTAAGGACAATCCCTCACGTGTGGAATATTTTATACTAGCGTAAAGAGCACTGGGCCTGAAAAACAGTTTGAACAGCGGCTGTTCGGGATTTGATCCTTCATGTGACAGAGCTGTCACTGAGAGCCAAACCACAGGATCAGGCCTTTACCTGCTGAACCCAATAAACCTCCCTAAGCTCTAGTATCCACAACACATCTCCCTAAGCTTCACTATCCACACGAAAAATCGGACATCGATGACTGCGGATGTCCCCATCACCCTCTTTTTGACCACACTGACACCTCAGACACAGCTGTGCCACCCGTGACACCAGAGGAGCTGCAAGGAGGTGCACGGCATAGCATGGCCCCATCACCACAACAGAAGGCACACTCGGTCACCCCCAAGACCGTGTGACCCGGCCTCACTGGGAACCGCCACCAGCAGCACGCACCGACCCCCCTCCTGCCCCGCGGCAGCGCCTCCCGGGGCCGGCAGTCCCGCAGCAGGGTGTCGATTCAGGTCAGCCTAAGGCAGCAGAGGTGCAAAGGAGTGGAGTTTTACTGACCCCGCACCGACCGCACCCCCGCCTCACCCGAGCGAGCAGAGCCCGACGCTGCCCGTGGCACGACGCCCAAGGCGCTACCACCGCCATGCTGGGGATGACAACGACGAGGATGCCAACCTGTCAGCCCACCCAGCGGCGGCTTCCCGGCTGAGAGGCGGTCCCGGAGGCCCCTCGGACGGCGGCAGCCCCGCCGCCGTGCCCAGGCTGCGGGGCACCGGCTGCTGGGCGCAGGCCGCGGCCCCGCCCGCGGCCCTGGTTTCGCGCCGAAGCGGCCAGGTAACGGCTCCGGCCGGCGGTCGCCGCCTTATGCCGCCCCCGCGCGGCGGCGGCGGCTGCCCCGAGCCCGGTGGCCGCGGTGAGGGCCGGCCGCGGCCTGAGGGGCCCCGGCGGGGGTGCGCGGTGGGTGACGGGACCGCAACTCCCAGCAGCCCCCGCGGCGCGGCCGGGCCCCCGCGCCTCAGCCCAGCGCCGCGGGGGCTGCTGGGACAGCGAGTCCGTTCCGCCGCCCGCGCGGCCGGCCCCGGGCCCCTGTGCCCCTCCGCCGCCCCGGGCCCGGCCTCCTCCCCCCACCCCCCGCTACCCTCACCTGGAAGGGGGCCGGGCCGCGGCGGCGCGAGGGGAGGACGAAGAGGAGACGGGGAGGAAGGACGGGGCGGGAGGCCGCGCCCGCAGCGCAGCCGGCGGGGATGGAGGCGGCGGGCGGCGGCGGAAGGCCGGGCTGCGGCTGCAAGGGGATCCGCTCCTGCCTGCTCTGCGAGGGGCCCGCGCAGGCCGCTCCGCCCCCGCAGGTACCGGGGAGGGGGCGGCGGGGCGGGGCCGGCGGCGAGGCGGGGCCGGCGGGAGGAGCGGGGGGCGCCTGCCATGTTCCCCCCGGGGCGGGCCGAGCTGGGGGAGGGGAGGGGTGGCTCAGCGCCCAGGGAGCTGGGGAGGGGGGTGCGGAGACACCCCCCCCGCCATGCCAGGACAGCGCCCCAGGCCCCATGGAGGTGCTGGGCCGCGAGTGGGAGCCCGGGCTGGGGTCAAAGCCGACCCCTCCCGCACGGGCGGCCTCCCCTCCCGAGCGTGCTGCCGGTGGGGCGGTTGTGGCACGGCCTCGGTACCGGCACAGGTACGCACAGCAGCCTCAAAAGCCAGGACAGGCCTTACCTGCGTCTCATACCTTAAGAACAGACGGGTTTGGCACAGCTCAGCCTCTTGGCCTTGGCGATTTTGATCAACTTTCTTCGTTCAACATTTATTGATAGGACAAAGCGAATCTCTACAGCTGGCCCGAGGAATGCCACCCATTAATCTCCTTATACATTTGGCACTGCGGATCAACTCCTCTTCCCTGTCTTTGCAGGGTAAAGACATCGCTAGGAAAGGAAGAACAGCTTCAAGCAAGCAGCACAGGAATACTGGAGCTGTTAAAACAGAAGCAGGGGTGTTCCCCAAAAGCACCTGTGAAATTCTCACCTTCACAGGAATCCTGTACAGGCAGTGTTCATGCTGCAGCCTCAAGGCTGCAGGGATAAATCACGGAAATCCCTTATCTCGCTACATTTTCACCCCACTGGTTTTTTTTTTTTTCTTCTCCATTGTTATTTTCACAGGGAGAAGATAATTTCACTTACTGTCCAGCAACCGGACTAGCTAAAGGAAACGAGCACTCAGAATTTGCTGGCTGGGCATTTCCATTCCCAGGGGTGTTTCTGACAGAGGAGTTCATCAGCGAAGATGAAGAATCTGAGATAGTTGAACTGATGGATCGAGACGACTGGAAACCATCACAGTCTGGCCGAAAGAAACAGGTTTGGCTTTGGTAGTGCATTTGTTCTTGGGTCCCGCTGGGAAAGGAAAGCTGTTTTCAGTTAAACCCCGAAGTATTTAGATGTTTCATTAAATGTTTTCCTTCGAAAGGTTCTCCTGAAATCAGCTGCAAGAATTACTTGTCGTTAAAGTCAGCTTCTTGCAAAATTACTCGGTAGTTACAACAGACGGTATTGAACAGTGCGTGTTCGGGCATTAAAGTTCGCACTATCTCCCAGCTAAAGGAGTGGGTGGTTTGGTTTTACTTTGCAGGTGAGAAATCTAATTCCAGAGAGATTCACGCAGCTTCACTGAGTCCTTTTGCAACCTGGTGACCAGGTGACTGGAGGAGACGAGAACAGAACCCAGAGGCTGGACTGTGAGCCCCGTAGGAATCACAGCCTCTCCGGAAAGATTTGTCCTAGATTTCTCCTTAACACCAGCTTGTTCCCCCTCTTCTTTTCCAACAGGACTATGGACCCAAAGTGAACTTTAAGAAACAAAGGCTGAAAGCTGGCAGCTTTACCGGTTTGCCAAGCTTCAGTGAAAAGATTGTGGCGCAGATGAAGGCCTGCTCTGTACTGGGTGATTTCTTACCTGTCGAACAATGCAACCTGGACTACGTGCCGGCAAGAGGTTCTGCCATCGACCCCCATTTTGACGACTGGTGGCTTTGGGGAGAGCGTCTGGTTAGCTTAAACTTGCTCTCAAAAACCGTGTTATCCATGTCTCGTGATTCGGGGGAGAGTATCCAGTTATTCTGCACTAAAGAAAACGGGGAATTAAATCCCCCTGGATCTTTTCCACAGACGTCAGCCTGCAAAAATTCAGGCAAAGAGGGAATCGGTCGCCTTTTGTCCCCCAGGCTTGTTCCAAGTAAAGAGGTGACTGTTGCCATTCACTTACCCCAGCGGTCTCTGGTGGTGCTGTACGGTGACGCCCGGTACAGGTGGAAACACGCGATACACCGCAAGCATATAGAGCGCCGCCGGATCTGTGTCACCTTCAGGGAGCTGTCTGCGGAGTTCAGCGCCGGGGGAAGGCACGAGGAACTGGGTAAAGAACTGCTAGAAATAGCGCTTTCGTTTCAAGGAAGACCAGTGTGATCAGCAAGAGGAAGCCAGAATTGGCGTTTTGTTTGGAAATTTGAAAAATAAAAGTGTTGGATTTGTAGAACCCTGTTTATTTCTGAAGTGTGTGTGAGGAACCAGGCGGGGACAGAGAGAAGCTCAGTCAAGTGGAAATTTAACAAACAGAAAGTGCGAGGAAGGGGTGGGCTGCTTGTTTCTTCGCAGGCTCTCCTGGGCAGCGGGAGCTGGTAGAAGTCAGAACAGCCCTTCTGTTCATCAGCTGAATTGTAACAAAATGCAAGAAGTAAACAGCCACTTTTTAAACAATAAACCAAGAAAGAAACATAGTATCAAGAAAGAAACATAGTATCATTAAACCCAGCCGAGTATCAAACAGCATGGCCAGACCCAGCCCAAGCCCTGCAGCGGGTTTTAACCTTTCCTGGCCCGCGCTCGGTGCTGTCACACTGCTTTTCGCGTCGCGCCGTGCCGTAAGGACACGACTGCCTTCTCCCTCGCTTCAGACATGTCCTTTAGAGATCAGCTCTCCAGGGGAGGAGGGTACGCACGCCTCTCTCCACAGATAGTACCACACACTGAGAACTAATTAAAGTAATTATCTTTGCTGAAGATTCACGCTCTAACAGTGAGGATTAATCATAAATACTCCGTGTGACCTATATCTCCTGGGACCAAAGAGCAGCATTTGCAGAGGGCCGATGCCGACTCTTCACGGAGACAGCTTGGAGGGAGTTCAGGCCAAGGACTTGCACAGGCCGCGTTATTCCCTGGTCGTTCGTCATCACTGAATCCCGCTGACAGCTCGCAGTTGCAAGAGTCTGGTTTTGGGAATAAGCTGGGCAACAGACTGCAACACTGGCGGCTATCATTTTTTTTCTTGGCACCTCCAGCAGCCAGGTTTGAGTCGTGCCTCGTACCTAAGATTCAAGTAGCGGTTTGTAGCAGAAGCTGATTTGAGGCCATCTGTCTGCCCTGAACAAACTTCTGTGCTCTGGAAAATGAAGTCGGGCCGTGGAAGAAGCGTGAGCCTCGAATAAACACAGTTACGCCATCAAAACCATTCAGCACCGTTGCACCCACAGCAGTAAACCAACACTTCATGATGCTGCCTGGTTTTAGTTGGTAAGGAAAAGGGGCACGTTGATACGCGACATCTCGCCGTCCCTGTGTGGCTGTATCCTGCCCTGGAAGTACTTCCTTGGCGTGAAGGTTTAGCGTATAGCCAAGCACTCCTGCCATCAGCACTGTGGTGGAGGGAGCTCCTCACCCAGCAAAACAGCTACTAGAAATCAGCTGGGTGAATCAGGATATATTTTTATCGGTTTAAGCTAACAGATCAAACTACAGTCCTTCGTGGCTGTGATGAACCAACTCCCGTTCAGCCCAGTTGCAGGCATCCATGTGATAATTCCAACAGGGACCCATGGGCAGGGTTCCCACGGGCAGTCCTAACCCCAAACCTCCATCCAGGCTGGCTGGTGAGCATCACCTACGTGCTCCAGCAGCCGTTTCGGCAGTCGGAGTGTGGCCTCTCTGACGGAAACCTGTCACTGCAAACGCAGCCAGCCAACACACAACAGGCAGGCCACGCTTGCTCACAGCGAGCTTTACCCCAGGAAATTTCTCATAGGCTGCAACTTCTCCAGCTCACTCCCAAAAGCAGGGCCTTGTGCTCTCAAAATAGCGGTTCCTAAGCTTTTTCCCTTGGACTGGTGCGATCAGCACCGTGCCGCTGGTGTCCACGGCGCTCAGCAGAGCGTGATGTCCCCCGGCTGGCACCTGGAGCTGCCGCCGGAGCAGGGGACTTTCGGCCAAGCAGGACACAGCTGGCAGCCCGCTGGAGCTCAGCACAAAGCTGCACTGCGGGAGGACACCCGGGGCAGGCTTTCATAGATACAGCGAGCGCTGGGCCCACACCCTCCTCGCCCTTTCAGTACTGAGCCTCTCCAGCAATCTGCTCTTTGCTCAGCGGACTGCGGCAACCACGTATTTCCATTAACGCTTGGCCCTCATTCCCAACGCTCCCTTTTAGATTTATATTGCGCTCTCAGCCCGTTAAAACACTTTCTGGGCGCGTACCTGCTGTTTCATTCTCTCCGCGGTGACAACAGATGATGGCTTTTGATGAATCAGAGTGCCACAGTAACAGGATACACAATCTCGGGTCATTCTGTGCTCTGCATTTGTTAGCTGAATTTTTCTGCCTCGAACGAACTATACGGGAAGCTGCTGTTCTTGACAGAAAATTCCACCTCTTCCTATTGATCACTTCAATTTTAAAAAATGCAAGGAGTTAAATACTAAGCCAAAAGCTGAGGGCTTTGCCTGGATGTTTTTGAGGTCCAAAACTTAATCTAGTCACTACACAGTCATTGCTATGTCTACCTTCTGACATTTTTCACCCGCTGAACAGCCTCTTGGGCATCACCTTCGGTCAAAATGCAATTACACACCCATCGGTTCCGTATTACTTCCTAACACTTTATGTACACTCTCTCCTAACAAGCCAGAATTGCAGCGCTGCAGAACATTAACAATCGGTTCGGACTGTCAAATATAACAGAAGTCTGAGGAAAGTATGAAGAGATTTTAATCTTAATTAGCTCTTAAAAATCATGTTGGCCACTATGCTGGTAGTGTTAACGCAAGCCAACCTTTCATGATCTTGTTGTGACAGGAATTCCTGTAACAGCTGTTGATCTCCTCAACCAAGTTCAGCACTTGTGAAACACGCCAAGAACCAGGCCCTCACTGAAAGGGAACACATCTAATAATTGTTATCTGTTGGTGTATTTTCAAAGGAGGAGGATAACAACTGACCAAGCTTTTTTAAAAAACGGCAAACCCCAAGTTAACCCAGAGAGGATGCTGGAGGACTTGAGCTGCCTTTCAAAAAAATCAGTCTGAAATCAGCAAGAAGCGTAAAACTTAGCAAGTTTATCCAGTTTCTCTCACACAGCTGGACAATAACTGACACACGCACGTTGTTCTACATTACATATTGTTCATGCAGAGAGAAAACAAGAATAGGCAAAGCTAAAATACAAATACTGGGTTTTTTTTTTCCTCCTAGCACCTGGCACTCATCACTGTTACCACCCCGGGGGGAAGGTGAGCCCCCGGTTGTGCACGCAGCTGTTGACGGGAATGCTTCCCAAATTCAGCCAGCCAGTAACGACAAACCGCTCGCTGTGACACGGGTACCGAGACGACAGCCAGCGAGAGGTTAATCAGAACATAACCACGCTGGCTCCGTTGTGCTGGGATCTGGATCTGAGGTTGCAGTTTGGGGGGTTATTGCGGAAGTTGTCTGAGAAGTTGCTGCAACAAGATTTAGAAGATAACGAAGCTACAGCAGCAGGGAAACTCCAAGGCCTTTGTTTGTTTTACAGCAGGAAGAGGAATGACACAGGAAAACCACAGAAAGGCAAGAGAATGTGAAGCCTGAGCAACCAGTGCCGCAGCCAGCCTGCACCCTGTGCCTCCATGGCAAGCTGGGATTGCCGTCCCCGAGTCCCAGCATCAGGGAACTGAAGGATGTTCGCTCTGCAGCTGCACCCGCCCCACCAGCTCTCTATAAACACTTCCACATATCTGAGCGCTTACCGCAGAGCACGCTCCACCCGGGGCTCTCGCACGGTATCGCTTTCATCCATCACGTGGGTCAGGCCCAGCCGGTCAAATCCAACATCTACTCCATCTCCCCGGTCATAAAGCCTCCTCGAGGGTCACATATCCACTGAAACAACAGGGTGGCAGCTACCAGAGCCAGGCCTGCCCCGGGGCAATGTTAAAAATAGGGAGTTCACAGAGTAAGCGTTGCCACTAACCATAGCAAAGGGAGAACCCGATACTGCTCCAGCTCCAACAGCCCCCTCTGTCTTGCATTCGTGCCCAGTCTTGATTCCTGCTAATGAAGGAAGGAGAGAAATGAGTCCTAAACCAAGGCAGATGCCCAGGAACAATATGAATCAGGGCTGTAGCCATGCCTGACAGCTCCTTCCCTGCTTTGGGGTGAGCGGGCAGGGTCCCTCCCTCCGGCACTGGAGCCTCCAGGGGTATTTTTCTGCTGGGCAAAAACTGTCCAAAAAAAATTTGAAGGATGACTCAGAGCTCTGGAGCGAGATCATGGCTGTCCCCTGCCCTGAACCTCACTGCAGAAATTGGAGAAATGGCCCAAACAAGGCAATAACTGGTCCAGAGAGTCACAGCCCAAGGGAACTGAGAACCAGGGCAACAGCCACCCCAAACTACAGCATCCCTGTGCTCAAGGCTGGGCCAGAAAGCTAACCTTTGCCCTCGATGCACATCCCAGCCCGAGGGTAGGGCCCTTGGGGGAAGCATCCCTATACAGGCACCGCAGAAACGGAGCCACGCAAAATTCAGATCCCAGGAACGACAGACGCCCCACGAGACAGATGTGGCCAGGCACCAGCAGGCAAACCCGGACGTGACACAGCACGCTGCCAGCCCCGCTGGGACACCAGCGACGGTGTGGAAAGGCAGGCATCTCCACGCTTGACTGATGGGAGTCCTGCTGACAGCCACAGGGGCAGAAGCAGAAGCCAGGAGGATTTTCTGGCACTGTAGCACAAAAACACCCATCTGGACAAGTAAAACGTCCCTACTCCTTTACGGATGAGCTGATGCCGTAGGCAGCCTTTCCGCAACACAAGTCCGGACCCAACAGCGGTGAAAGCGTAAACAAGTTGGAGGAAGAGAGGCAGGAGCAAAGCAAATGCTGCTGTTGGGAAGGGAGAGGAGTCACAGCACGGAGGTGATGGGGAACCTAGAGAGATCCCAGATACCAGAGGCAAAGAGGAAAATACCCCCATGGGCTTCCTGTGGAAGGGAGAACTCGGTGTCCAGGGAGACACAAGAAACGAAGCTACACGCAAAGGTGGGAAAACACGTTATTATTCTAAGTGCATTCGCCCTTGGGACACAATCTGTACCTCAGACTCCCGCTGGAGTAAGGCGACCCCCGCTCCAGTCACAGATGCGCTGCCTTGAGACTTATCCAACTCCAGCAAAGCCTCACCAAGTTATTCTACAAAATCAAAGCACAGTTTCTGCTGCGTTTCTCCATTTGCTGTGGTTTATTACATTTGCAAAGGATTAAATGGACGATGCGGCCGTTTCCAAGCCAGCCACAGCGCTTTTGCAGCACTGCACGCGCACTGTGAAGCTTTGGGGTTTTTTTAAATTTCAAAAAGGGCTCAGTACTTTCCCCAACAACCTCCTGAGCTCCACAGCACACAGAGTCCTGTGAGCACTGACGTTAAGGGAGAGCGCAAAGCACACGTGAGAGATTCATCCTATCTGGTCTGGCTCTGGCCTCGCCATAGAAATTTCGTTGGCGGAAGAGCTTACACGCGTAATGCTTGGCAGAAAACTCAACTCTGATTTTGTTGTATAAACCTTTAACTTTTATTATGGTAAAAAGAGGCGGGTGAGAGGGCAGACTCCTGGGGAGTTCGTATGAATTGCACGACCACCCACTTCCTGGAGGACACTCCTTATTTTTTGCCTGGCGCGTCAGTACAGACTACTCTTTCAGCACACAAAGATGATTTTCCTTGCTGCACACCAGCCAATATGGTGCACGCCAACTGCTGCAAGAACAACAGATGAAAGCCACAGACAAAGTGCTAAGCAACTTGTTCAGCGACGCTCAAATTCGCATGTAAACAAGAGGGATCAGAGTTGGGTTCCCAAGGCCCTCGCCAGAGAGGAATATAGGGGTAGTCTCACGCTGCTGCACTGGGATTTGCGTGTACTCTCCGTTCTGGGAAGCTGACATGTCATAGGCTGCCATTAGATTTCTCAAATCCCAGTGGAATAAGGGAACAGGGTTAAATAGAACATTACAAACATGCTTAATGATTTCAGAAACCTGTAAGACCGGGGAGACTCTGAAACTGCAACGTTTCAGTGCAGAGCAGGAAATCAGCGCAGGATCGGGGCCAAAAAAATGTGCTTATGCTTCTTTCGGCCCCGTGTGTCGGAAAGCATTACTTTCCCTTAACAGAGTTGATGGTTGCAAAAACACTCTTGTCCCTCCCACAAAGTTACCATAAATCATTTTTACACAAGTTTTCACCCAAAAGGATGCTACAGAATTTACAGGCTTCCCTTGCTAAGCTATACAGACATGCAAGTGTCATTTTCTCTGCTGCTGAAAAAAACTAGACAGCTCGAGTGAAACGTGATAGCTCTTTAATGGCACACAGCCCTCCCGCTGGATCCAGCTCCGTCAGACTCACCAGCACAGCTCCAGGTTCCACCAGAGGAGTTGCCTGCTTTGGTGGAGGGAGAAGGAAGCGTTCGTTTTTGACAGACAAATGCTACAGCAGACAAAAAAAAAAAACCCCAAACTGATAAAATACACAGGACTGGGGCTTGTTCTCTCCAGCAAACCAGGCAAAGACATTGCAACAATACATAAATGAAGACATAGCAACAGATTTCTACAATACGCTAGATGCTGTCGCTCCTTACCTCCTCAAAACTTGCTTTTCTAGACCTTCAAAGTTTTGTCTCACTGAATTCCCTGTCACTGTTCTAAGAATGTCCTTGTTAAAACACCTGTAAGCCTTCCCTAGGCACTCTTGCCTCTTAGTGGGAAAAAACCCAGATGATGTTGGCATTCATTCAATCTAAAGTGACAGATGCTGCTGAAGAAAGTACGACAGAACTTCCCAGCCTCCTCCAGTTCAAAATTCTACCCCCCCAGCTGTAAAAATATATAGTAAGGAATAGCAAGAAAAAAAAAAAAACCCACAACATAAAACCTAAGGCTGACTTCTTTCTGGTTATGTATTTATGGAACACTTGCTTTGGAACAAAGGTGATCAACACAGTTTCTATTGTGCTTTCTTGGATGTCCTCAAGTCACATGCAGATACCCTCATTAACGAGCTCAGCTCTAGAAACGAGTTACCAGCTAATTGCTGCTGCACTGACAGCCACGGAGTTCTGACACAGAAGCCAGGTCCTACACACCCACTGGTTTTTTGGACAGCTGATGTGGCTTTACTTTTGGCAACAGAATATTGCATTTGTGAGAAACACAGATTTTTGGCTACCTGAACCGATGTTAAGGTAGACGAAGATTCGACCTTGAACTCCATGGCAGTGTCGACTTGCAAGTGTGTAGGACCAGAAACAGGCCGGAGACCCCAGCGTCTGAAACAGCACTAGAACCCACAGCTACATATGGCAGGCGATTAGCGTTTATGGATTTAAGCCTCGAGACAATCCATCACTGCGTGTCTCACCAACTAGCAAAACAGGTATTTTGCTCTTAGCCTTAGCCGAGCGGATTTGCTGGAAGCAGCCTCTGCCTCCCTGTCACACTACCTGCATGCCTCTGTCATGCCCGTCTAACTGCACTTTCAGTTTGTGAAGCTCTTCGATCTCTCGGTTGTGGCGCTCCGTTTTGTGCCGCACCAACGAGCGGTAGAAGTGAATGGTGAAGACGACAAAAATCAGCCCCACTGGGACCATGATGATGGTGGAGACCAGCGCTGACTGCCAACCCGCGTGGCCGCTGGGCTTCTCCACGTTGGTGGTCTCATTTTTCAGGATGGAGCCCACAGGCAGAAATTTTATCCAGCAGAGAAGAACGACTTCCGCGAGGAAAAGGAGGATCCCTAAGACGGTGGAGAAGCCCCACGCCAGCTCGATGTAGGGATGCATGCGCTCGTGCGGGGACTCGCTGATGGAGTTCAGGTTGTGGATGTTACTCACGGCTTCCACGTTAGGCAGAATGCAGGTGCTGATGAGGAGGGCGAAGAGGTGAACTGCCACGAGCACTGTCGTGCAGGCGCTGAAAGCGATCAGCAGCATCTGGGGGTACTTGTACTGCACCTCCAGCTGCACCTCCACCATGGCAACCTGAGGGAGAGGGACAAAAAAGCTTGTCAACAGCTGCTAGTTTTCCTCTTTTCAAGGCTTTCATCCAGGAAAGCATCTTATTCAGGAAGAGCACCTAAGGTCAAGCACACACTCATGTGCTTTGTAGCAGGGCAGCCTAGATGGATCACTCCCGTTTCCCACCAAGACGCACGTGCAGGCTGCAGCTTGGCCTTTCTGAAGGCTTACGCCCGCGTTTCTGTGCTGTAGCTTTCTGAAACAGATCCCTCCTCGCAACCGCGAGCCATACGAACGGCATCAAACCCAACACACAACAGAAGGAAGTCATTAGCCAACGAGGGGAGCTGGGAGGCAGCTGACAGCCCGCCCGCCCATCACACCTTCTCC
This sequence comes from Rhynochetos jubatus, assembly GCA_027574665.1. Classification (NCBI taxonomy): domain Eukaryota; kingdom Metazoa; phylum Chordata; class Aves; order Eurypygiformes; family Rhynochetidae; genus Rhynochetos; species Rhynochetos jubatus. The sequence goes on along the minus strand of CM050668.1, from coordinate 5,333,910 downwards.
TTCCGCTCGCCCCTGCGGTGCAGGAAGCCGAGGCTTCAGGCACGTGAAGAGAAGCAAAAGCAAGCAGCCCTCCTGGCCCGCAGCCAGCAAGGTTTCACTACCCGCCCTGGGAAGCACGCAAGCCTCTTTACACTTTAACTTGGTCCGTAGTTAAAATAGGAGCCTGCTATTCTCAGAACATCGTACCTTTGTTTTGATTACAAATAGGCCCAGCTACAAGTTATTTATAGCCCCAAATTTCTCCCTTGGGAGCTGATAACTTACTGATCTACTCAGCTACTGGCTCGTGGGTGTGTTCAGTGGCTCGGATAGGGCTCTCCTCTCGAAACAAGAGCTAGCAAGTCTCTAATGCTTTATTTTTTATTTATTTATGTAATCAGAGAAAGCTTAACAAGCAGAGCAAGTGCAAGAGAGCAAGGGGCTCTTCTGACATCACATCTGGAGTCCCAGTACCGCTCTGTTAACCGGTTTGGCATAGAACTTGTAACATTTCTTAACCTACCTGTGAAGTAAAACAGCACAAGGCCTTCTGCACGGCATCACCACTGAAAGGGCCGCAGAAACCTCTCGCTAAGAGGAGCCACAAAACCAGCGGACAAGACAATCCAACGTTCCTCCCGAGCAGCTTGCTGGGATCTACAGCTGCACTTCATCATTTGCAGAGATACCAACTTGCCTGGCAGCAGGCAAAACCTCTGGAGATCCCAGGCGACCAGCTGCTCCGGCACGGCACAGCTCGCCGGGCGCCTTAAGGACCAACGGAGAAGCCGATGCTTGGGTGCCTGCCTCAGGGCAACGCCTCTCAAAGACCGTCACCAGAAGGGGAAGTTGGAACAAGCAGCTCGAAAGGTGCAGGTTAATGATGTTCTTGGGGCACTGGAAGATTAGGGGTGCACTCCCGTTCTCCCTGTGGGCAACCCCAAGAAAGGATTAAAGGGGATGGAAGGAAGTTGTTGGCATGCCTGCTGCCGTGGCTGCGTTTACCTTGAGCCCATCGGCAGCCCGAACGAGGGGGTCACAGTCAAATCTGAACGCATTTAGCGGCAACCAAGACGCAAAGCACATGTTTGGGGCAGCCAATGGACAATCTCTCCAAGCCCAGATTTTACACTTACAGCAACTGTTTAGTGGATATTAGAGACACTATCATGGCAGTTCTTAGAATCACAGAATGGTTTGGGCTGGATGGGACCTTAAAGACCATCTAGTTCCAACCCCCCTGCCATGGGCAGGGACACCCTCCACTAGCCCAGGTAGCTCCAAGCCTCATCCAGCCTGGCCTTGGACACTGCCAGGGATGGGGCACCCACAGCTTCTCTGGGCAACCTGTCCCAGCGCCACCCCACCCTCCCCAGGAAGAATTTCTTCCTGATGTCCCATCTAAATCTCCCCGCTTTCAGTTTAAACCCGTTACCCCTTGTCCTGTCGCTACAGCCCCTTGTAAAAAGCACACACACACACACCCCGGCTTTCTTGTAGCCCCTTCAGGCACTGGAAGGTGCTATAAGGTCTCCCCGGAGCCTTCCCTTCTCCAGGCTGAACAAGCCCAACTCTCTCAGCCTGTCCCATGGCAGAGGGGCTTGGACGTTCGCAGCCTTTTGTTCCAATTATTAACATGTAGGGTTTGTACTTGTTGGGCTGGTTGGTTTTGAAGGGTTCCTCCCTGCAGTTAACAGCGGTTCTTGCTGTATAGTGGAGAAAGCACTAACCTGGCATTAGCTTCACCATCCATGGCACGGTCCATTTAATTAAAGCACATGCCACCTTGCCTTGCATATGTTCTCTTTGCAGATGCCCCTGTATCGATTCGAGGGGATCAAGCTTACTCTCTGCTGTACCACGAATTTGTACAGTGCTGCGACTGTCAGTCACACGCGATCGGCCAGGCAATTACTGGAGTTACAGTCTTCGTTACTGGGTGCTGCAGCACCCAGAGACACAGTATTCGGCAAGCTGAATAGGAATTGTACCTGCACGTTCAATTTGTAGCTTTAATATAAAGCTGAAAGCCTGACTGATGTCAACATATCAATTTCTACTTGTTATCCTTCCAAAGAGCACCACTTCTCAGCTAATTGGGTGTTTCCTCCCAGACTAACCTATTCCCTAGGGCTAGCTTCAGCTGTGCAATGTGATGAATTTTTAACACTGACTGATGGCTCAGTAAGAGGTGTTTCAGGGGAAAACATCAACAATCCAGATAGGGCAGCAAGGCAGAAAAACAGTTCATTTAACCCCAACAAGTGCTGGAAAGGTGAGCGAGCGCTTACCGCTTTACCCCGTACAGACTGTCATGTCATTCTCTAACCGGGATAAGAGAAAGAGGACAAGCTGACATAACCCATTTAAAAATGATTAAATATGCTGCTTACTCTGTAAAACTATTAATGTCATGTTTGATACAATTATACTCTTCCCTGTTAACAGCCCTCTTTATCGTAACCTCTTCCCAGAAGCCAAGGTATCAGGGGCTTGACTTTGCAAGGCCCTGAGCACTCTGCCGAGCTGCAGAATATCCCAGCACAGGCTTAATTTTAAGCTTGGGAATCACTGTTGAATTCCACACTCACAGGTTTGCTAAAGGACTGAGTGCTCAGAACATTTTAGAATTAAACTGCAATTAAATTACATGCAATTATGGTTTTATCAGACCAGTATTGCCCAAATTGTCCACAACAAAGATGCTCATCTTGAGAAATTTCAACCAGGACAGACAGTATCAGGCAAAAGGATGACAAATGGCTTAACATAAACCATGTTACAGTCACACAGATGGTTTGGCAGCCGCTAAAAACAATCACTCCAGTAGATCTGGTGGATTTTTTTTTTAATAAATCAAATACATATCCTGTAGCAATTGGACAGGTACCTAGCAGACTGACTAGCAGTCTTATTTACACCAGGAGGATGATTAAGGAGGCTTTCTAAGCTCCCTCTAAATCTCCTTCATCTACCGTCTCCCGGGGGGCAAATGCTGCAGCCCACCTCCCCACAGACCTGGCACTGGAAAGGACCCCCATCCTCCTGATCTGCCTATCTCTGCCAGAAACGCCGGAGAGAGCATCGAGTAATGAGGAAGGCTGGCAGGATTCTGCAGCCTGTCCAGAAGGAGCTGGGTCAAAGCCACTGCCTGTTGGTTAAATATCCATCAGCTCGTAAGTATTTTGAGCCAATATAGAACTGGCTGGAATCAAACACACTGACAAGGAAGTAAATAAAGCAACAGCCAAGCCCTGTATGACATTTGTTTACATAGTTAAATACACACCGGGCTTCAGGGAAACTATTTAAATAACTTCTCTACTTTCATCAATAGCCAAATAGATCCTCTTATTGGAGAGTAAACATCCGTGTACCAAATACCTGCCTGCCAAATTACCGGTGGAGAAATAACCCGGTAGGAAGAGATCTCTCGGCTTTCTCTGGAAGGTCCAGCACGGCCAGCTGGGAAAAAGCTTGCTAATAAAGAGAATTCCTTACTGCAAAATATTTTATTTCTGACAGTTACTGATTTCAGGTTTACTATGTTAAGCTGGTGAGTATAATCAGCACTACTTACACCTGTGTGTTTATTTGACTCGCATTTAAAACAGTTGAAAGAGAGCAGAAGTCAAACGGTTGATTTTGCGTGTTTGCCGAGGACTTCCAGCAACTTTCTGCTGTGCGAGCCGAGAAGGCACGCTTTGTTTGCGGATACGTGGTTCAGCCCTGCAGCGTGGGTGGGCTGCAACCCCCCCCCCCAACGAGTCCCAGCGATGCCAGCGACAGCACACCCCAGCACAGCCACCCTGCCTCGGCAGAGCGGGAGTTCACAACACTACAAATCCATACCTTAACCATCATGTTGAAGAGAGCAGTCGCAAGCGACTAACGCACAACTCGAGTAACCCAGAGGCATGAAGGGCGAGCACATGAGCTGCTTTTGAAAGTGAGAAAACTGCTGGGCGAAAGAAATCCACAGGAGGGTACCCAGCTTTCTGCAAACAAGGAGGTACCTCCTGCCATTCCGGCACAGCTCGGTTACAAACCGACATACGCTGCGTGAAGAGTTTTTACAGGCATCACATGCACGCAGTCAGCGAGCGGAGAGGAAGCGCAAAGCGACCGAGCACCCCCTCTCCCCTGCAGCCTGCTCCCACTTAACTCCCTGCTTGCATTTTTTTTTCCACCTTCACTTCGGGCGACCAGCTTTGTCATCCCAAACAGACTGTTGTAGTGTTACAGATGATTCACGTTCTGGGGGAACGGGGGAGGAAAAAAAGAACAGCGGAAGAAGCTAAAATAAAGCAAGGAAAGCTATCCTGGAAACTTCCTGAGACCTGTCTTCCCCCTCAGCCCCTGAGCTGCAGGATGCAACATCCTCACACCCTGTCCCGCTCACCCAGGCGCTGCCCTCTGCCTTCAGCTGACAGACCTCAGGAACAACCAGACCTGCCCATTTCCTGAGCAGAAAACCTCCCTCAGACAGGTTTCAATTCTCCCTCCCAGTAAGCAAGAACCAGCGGGGAGATGAAGAGGCTCGCACCGACACAGCACGGCCGTGTTTTGCTAACGCCACGGCCCGGACAGGTCCGAGCACTGGACCGCTCTCTCCACCTTGTTTATTTGCTCGCTGCCCAACACGGTTTTGACCTATGCAGATAGCTTCCAGATAACACCCAGGCGCTGCACGGAGCGGAGCGAGTCCCAGGGATAATTCCCAATAGGCAGCACTGACAAAAATATACCAGGTTTGGCTCCCTTCAGGCTACAGAGTCCTCTGACACAAGGCCTGAGGCCGCAGGGCCTCTTGTCACACCTCAGTGTATAACACGATCTCCCCTGTCACGCTATGCAAACTTCGCTCTGGCAGACTGTGACCCAGCCTCCACCTTATTTTAGGCACCATGACCTGAAAAAACACCTACAGAAATTAAGATAATGCTCAGGACCACAGCAACCGCCAAGGCCCGGAGGAGCTCCACACCCAAGCGCAACCTCGTGCGAAGGCAGGCAGCGACAGTTGGCTTTGGGGCCAAAGGACAGCCCAGCTCCTGTGTTTAGTAACACTGGTGAGCGCTTAGGATCGTTTTCAGGTAGGGGATTAGGATTTTTAAAGGGCTGGTTTGGGAGTGCGTGGGCTGACTGTTAGGCAGCTCGTGTATCTGTGCTGCCTGGAGAGAGACAGCCTCAAACCTTGCAGCAGCCAAGCAGAATCCCCCAGGCTGATGCCTCCTGCCTCTGCAGAAAACAGCAGTATGTCCTGCTTCTTCACAAGAGGAAAACACTGGTTACTGGATGATTTTACAGAACCAAAACCTTCACAAAGTGCGCCTACCATCGCAAATCCGGAGAGCAGAGCGGAGGTTCTGCTGGAAGCTTTCAGTTTGGCTCGGCTCAGGTACAACTTCCTCCACGAAAGGGCCTGAACGGAGTGGTGGTTTGACGTGACCAATTCCAGATAGCTGCGCCGGACCCAGTCCCGATAATCCATGCCTTTTGTGCCAGGTTCAGAGCAGCAAGCAGGGGTGGAAGGATCCACTGGAACGTTTAATTCAGAACTCATGATGAGAGAAATGCTGAGGGAACACAAGAGTCACATTCAGAAGGAGGGAGCAAAAAGGCCAAGCATCAATTGTTGCCCTTTAAACAATTAGCAATCTTTAAACGAAGTTACCCTCAGCACGGGCCAAACACCATCGTGTTTGCCAGGCACAGAACAGAGAAAGGACCACCCGGCGTTGCCAGAAAAGTTGCTGCGCTGGTGAGGCCTCCCCTGGAGTGCTGTGTCCAGTTCTGGGCTCCTCAGCTCCAGAAGGACAAGGAGCTGCTGGAGAGGGCCCAGCGCAGGGACACTGCGATGGGGAAGGGCCTGGAGCACCTTCCACCTGAGGAAAGGCTGGGAGAGCTGGGGCTGTTCAGCTGGGAGAAGAGGGGGCTGAGGGGATCTGATCAATGCTGATCAGTATCTGAAGGGGGGTGTCAGGGGGATGGGGCCAGGCTCTGATCAGGGGTGTCTAGTGACAGGACGAGGGGCAATGGCCATCAACTGGCAAACAGAAGGTTCAGCCTGAACGTGAGGAACCCCTTCTGCCCTGTAAGGGTGACAGAGCCCTGGGACAGGCTGCCCAGAGAGGGGGGGAATCTCCTTCCCTGGAGACTTTCCAAAGCCGCCTGGACTTGTTCCTGTGTGATCTGCTCTAGGGGATCCTGCTCTGGCAGGGGGGTTGGACTAGATGGTCTCCAGAGGTCCCTTCCAGCCCCGACCACTCTGTGAGTCTGTGAAATGACCCAGAGAACCAGGGTCTTTTTACACAAGTACACAGCTAGGGTCTAATTACACAAGTAAACCCGGGAAGGGAATTCAGGGAGGTTGCACAGCACCCAGCTTTTCATTTCAAAGCTGGCGTCTCAACTTTCCCCTTTGATTCCTCGTCGCTAATAAAAACAATCAGTTTACATCAAGACACTTTGGAAATAGGGCCCCCGTCTTCTCATTTTGCTGTGACAGCTGATTTCACACTGCATCAGACCGGCCCCAAACCCCTCTCCTTTAGCGCACCAGAGTAACTCCAGCTAGCACCTTCAGGTGTCACTTTTTGCCCTGTCTTTGGAAAGCAGGTTTCTCAGTTCAGCCATTGCTCATCACAGCTCAGTTTGGGTAGGCACAGCTCTTCCCAAAGACTTCCCCAAGACTCAGAGCTGAACGCTGCGGAGCGTCAACAAATGAACTTCCCAGGCTCCTGCAGCGGGAAGTCAAATTCCCTGAGCTGCTCCGCTTATCAGTCACATCTGACAAGAATCCTGTTCCCTGATTTCCACTGGTGGCTCTTAGCACGGGGAAAAGACTATTCCAAGGGGAAAAGCAATCTGCCTTCCAGGTAGTTTCTGCATTTTCAGATTCAAGAGTGAATCTTACACTGAAAGGTGTAAGAAAGCAGCAAAACCATTTCAGGTGGCAAATGCCACAGCTGCCAACAGGGACAAGCGCAAGGTCCAAACCGCCACCTCCTTACACCTGCGCTGGTTTGGGGCAGGAAGGAGTTAATTTTCTCCACAGTGTGGACAGCTAGCCCAGGGTGGCTGCAGGAGCATTTCATCCCGTGGTACCAGGGAGTGTTTCATCCCGTGGTACGGCAGGCTCAGGGCACACGCACGGTTCTTCGGTGGGAGGTAGCCTCGGGGGGGGGGGACGGGGGTGTCGTTAAGACTTGGGCTAGCTTGATAGCTGGGTCGTTAGCTGCGGTGGGGCGGGTTCCTTTGTTAGTGGGTTGGGGGGTCAGCTGGTGTTTGTCTCAGTCAAGTTGTCACCCTGGGGCTCGGGGTGTCTGGCTCGGACTCTCGCTTCGCAGGACCTGGCTGTGTGTCGGTCAGCGGGTGGTGAGCAATTGTATCATTTGTTCTATTTGTCATTATTTTAATTACTTATTAGTAGTACTATTGTTAGTAATAGTAGTATCACTATAATTTTCAGTTATATTAGATTATTAAATAGTTCTTCTCTCAACTTTATGAGCTTCCCTGTCTTTTCCTCCAACTCTCCTCCTCCTCCACCGGCTGGGGGGGGGTGTTGGGGGGAGGTGAGCCAGCAGCTGAGCATTATTTACTTCGAGCCCAGGTTAAACCATGACACACTGCGACGTAGCCAGGCTGCTGCCGAAGGCCTCCGGTGATCTCCGTGCCATCCACAGGACAGAATTCACTAAACGTTTTGAGCAAAAATTTCTGAACTCTGACAAACACCTGAAACGACATATTTAACTCGGCCTTCCGAAGAACGGAAACCACGACCCTGATTAATCCCCACACCCACAGCTCTGCCACCGACCACCACAGCGGTGGCAGGCAGCAACCCCAGAGCTGCCCCACAGGAGACCCTTCTGGCTGTAAATACTTACCAGCCCCTAGAAGGAGACACATGCCCAGAATCACATATGGTGTGGGACTAATTAGTTCCAGCACCACACCTCAAGGTCACAAGCACCTTGCTGTTCGCTCCAGATGAGCCCCGGCCCTGCCCGCATCCCCCCCTGCTCCTCCCAGCTCTCCGCGTACGCAAGCCCCGTGGCGACAGCTAATAAACCCACGTTTGCTGTGAGATTTGAGGAAGTGGCAAAGATAAAAAGGACACCAACTGCCCGCAACTCCGAATGCCGTTACTAAAAGGGAACAAAGCTGTTCTAGGCCCAATAACGAAGGCTAGACGACAGCAAATAAAGCAGTGCAAGTCGTAAAATGGGCTGTCGCTGCTGGGCATGGTGGGCTTTCAGATCCCAGCCCCCTCAGGCATAATAAGGATGGTGGTAAAAGCCCAACGTAGCTTCTTTGGGGCAGTTTTTGACAAAGCCACTATTTCTGCCCCTGGAGGGTTCTAGGACGGCTCCTGAACTGCTCAGGAATTTTCAAATTATCAAAGAGAAAAATAAAAGGGCATTAAAACTTTTACACAACAATAAAAACAAGAACAGAAAAACAAGGACAAGCCTCCCTGCATGCTCCATTTCCAGAAAAAGCAGGAATCACCTATTTAACAGAAGAAAAAAAAAAAAGAAATCTCCCCACGCCTCCTGGGAGGACCAGAGCAGAGACATTCTCTGAGCAGCAAAATTACAAAGCTGTTTCCTGTGACAACACCCTGTGTGGATTCTGCAACGTACAGTGCGAGGTGAATCCACCCGCTTGGTCCGTAGCCGGGACGCTGATGGCCTCTACCCCGCCGTTTATTTTTACAAAGCGTGTAGGAACTTCGTAAAACTTCAACCCCTGGGACAAATTCCATTGAGAAGACGAATGAATTCAGAGGTTACAGAGGGAGAGCACGAGTACCCAATCACATCTGCTTCTTTCCTTAGAAAAATAAGCTAAAAATACCACACGGATGAATTTTCACTCCGGAGCAGCTCAAGAGAGATTCCCAAAGAAGCGAACAACTTCTGATACGATCCATAAACATGAACGTGGCCCAAACGAGCAGTAACAGGCCGGCACACTCACCTTGCTGCCTACAGACATGGAGAGACTGGGCGGAGGGCTCCGGGGGCTGAAACACAAGACCAAAGAAGCGTTTTACATGCGTTGTACCTTAATCAGTTTTACACTGGAAACACTTTTCAGCCAGTTGTCTGCACCAGGGGAGAGCTATTCTGGACATTCCATGTTCCTGCCTTGCAACGTCAAAGGTTTAGGCTACTTGCTCGTACAGAAATAGCTATCCTTCAGGGTTTTACCGTGCAGGGCTGTTGCGTTTGGACGGAGAACCAGGACTTCCTCAGGAGACCTCAGCCTAATGGCCAGCTCTGGCCAGGCCCACCCCAGCTGTGCCTTTACTCACTCCCGTGGCACCACCGGTGCGCCTGACCCTCTTCGTTTCACACTGCCGAAAGCAGCAAGCTCTCTGCAATTGCTACTTGGTGCAGATTTTGTTAATCTACCCAGCGCCGGCCTTCGGAGTGGCGAGCGTAGCGGGGAAAGCCTTTGCCGTGCCTTACGTCTCAGTGCAGCTGCAAGCGCACGCGTGGGGATTTCTTCACGGCAGGGAACGGAGCAGATGCCACCGGGGCCGCGATACGTGGACCCCCCTCGCCGTTAGCGCGCCCCGAACAAGCACCCGCAGAGCGCTCTCTCAGCAGCGCCGCAGCTTCTCTGCCTGGCTTTGGGATGCCGGACTCCCCCTCGGGCGCAGATTTCCGCTCCACACCCCCAGACTGACCAGTGTGTTTGTGCCAGCACCTTTCACCCTGTGTATATCATTCAAGAGCCCGCACACCGTGACTAAGCCTAACCCCAGGCCCCACGACTCCCCCTTCTTCTCCGACCCTGGGGTCCCCAAGCTCACGCCCTCTTTGCTCTGGGCAACCCCTTCCCCTGTTCTCTTCTGGCTTGGGACCCCCTCCTAGCAAGGCCCTTAGGATGTCCCATCAGCCAGGCAGGGTGTGAACACCCCACAGCTGTGACCCCCCTTTTGGCAGCACTCCTCAAGGAGGGGATTCCCCCTGTCACGAGCAGGATGGGACCCTCTCACCCCACCACCCCAGCTGGGATCCTACTCACAGGGCACCACCTGAGCAGAATTCTCCCCAACCTTCCCAGCCGGTCTCAGCAGACCCCCGGCAGGATGAGACTCTCCCCTCCAACAGCACCCTCAGACAGAGGATCCAGGATGCAGCACCCTCACAGCTAGGATGCTTCTCTCCGAAGGCACCCTCCCCAGGCAGGATGAGACTCGCTCCCTCCCCACAGCTGGGCTCCCCCCTTCCAACAGCACCACAGGTCAGGGGCTTCCCTGCACAGTAGGGGGGAGCTGTCTCCCCCACAGCACCCCCAGCCAGAGGGTCCCTTTGTCAGGATCACGCCCCCAAGAGCTGGCCAGCTCTCTGCATCCCACAACTCCGCCGGGCAGGACGGGACCCCCTTCTCTGCCCACAGCAGACCCCTCCCACACCCCCCCATCCCCCCGGGCAGGATGAGGCACGTACCCAGCCCCCCCACCACGCCGGGCAGGGCAAGCCCCTTGCAGGCAGGGTAAGCCCGACTCTCGCCCCGAGCACGGGACGACTCCCCCCGGCAGGATGAGCCCCCCGGCAGGGGATGCTCCCGTCCGTGCTGGATGAGCCCACCCCCAACACCCCGGCGGGGACGAAACTCGCTACCTCAGAGCGCGGGACCCTCCCCCCCAGCGCAGGGCCCCCCACCCGGGCAGGATGCAGCCCCCCCCGGGGCCGCGGGCTCACCGCGGTGGCTGGGCAGGGGCCGGGCCGGGTCGGGCGCGGCGCCCCGGGAGCGCCCGCCGCCGGCTGCCGAGAGCCGGAGCCGCCTCCGCCGCTGCCAAGGCAACGCCGGGCCCCCGCCACGTGACCCGCAGGAAATGGGGGGGCGGGCGGCCGCCCCGCCCGCCACACGTGACCGCCTCCTCATTGGGGCGGTGGCGGCGGCGGGGCGGGGCCAACGGCGCGCGCGTCCCACCCGGCGCAGCGGCGCGCGGGGCCGGGCCCGCCCCGCTGGCAGCAACCGGAGCGGGGGGGGCGGGGGGCCACATCCCGGGCTGCCCCCAGCGCCCCCGCGGCCACGGGGTCGTTCCAGCAGCGGGCTGGGGGCGCGGAGCCCAGAACATCAGGTCCGCGGCTCCCTGCATTCGGGATAAACAGAGTCCTGGGGCTGGGCCGCGCGTCCCGACGCCCCTGCGCAGGGCAGGCGCGATGCGCTGCCCGCGCGGTTGTTCCAGCCATGCCTTACACCGGCCGGCGGGGGCAGTGGAAGGCCGCGCTGCCCTCCGCCGAGCGGCGCCATCCCCGGGCCGGAGCACAGGCTCCGTGTGGAGCGGAGGGCCGCGGGAGGCAGGCTGCCATCGCCCTGCGTTCCTCCTCTGCTGACTCGGCGGGAAATCCTGTACCAACCCATCGAAAGCGCAAAGGACAGGCTGATGGGAAAGGGGGGGAGTTCCTTCCCGGAAAATGAGACAAAGGAAATGCTGGAAGGGGGCACAGCGGGTCAGCTCTGTAAGCCCATCTTCCCGAATTCACTGCTGCCAGGGGGAGGGAAAAGACAAAGGAAAACGGTTCCTAAAAACTGATGAAAAAGACAAACACACGTTACCCTGAGCGTGCTTTTTCACCTCCGGACGATGAACACCCCTGCTCAGTCACAGCACCCGCACTGCTGTCGCCCGGGGTCCCACGTATGCATGTAGAAATGGAGCAGCGGCAAACTTTAGCCCCTGAAGATCAGTCTCCATCACAGAAAGGAGAGGGATTCCTCTGGAAAAGAACCCAGAATTTCAAGTAAGCAGGTCAAACTCCTTGGTGGTTTAAAGCCTTTACATTATTACTGCTTTTTCTGTGCCACAGCTGGAATAGGAAGCAATTGTAGAAGCGTTCCTCATTTTACATGACAGCAATTCCCTTTTTCTACTCCACGGACAACATTTTCCCCGTTTTGAGGTGACAGAGTACTTGCATTTTGTCTTAACGAAGAAACATCCCTTCAAACGCTCACCCTGAAGTACCTTCGTGTTCTGGAAGACGCAGTCCTGACGCAACCAACCACAACACGGCATAGTACGTTTCAGAATTCATAGCAACACCGACCGAACACAGCTCCCACCGCTGCATTCAGCCACCCCAGCGAGCAAGACTGTCACACAGACGGCCACCTTCAGCAGCACATCCTCTTGGCTCTTTACGGATTTCACCTACAAGCTTGAGAAGAGTACGAGTAATTCAGCACGGATACCGATGGAGTGTTAAGGAGGCAGGATGAGGCCACACAACCTGAATTCATTTAGCTCACCAAGACAAATTCAAGCCCATCTTCCTCATGCCTGAGAGGAGCGTGTCCTCCTGCAGCAACATCTGCTTAATGCAAACCAACACTTACGGAGCTCAGAAGCCTGGCGCACTCAGGGGCAGAACGGCCTGGGTTTATTTGTGAGGCTCTCACTGCTCTGTCCATGAAAGCTAAGAAACATCCCAGCGTTTTTATGGCTCAGCCGTATCGACAGCGTTTACCTGCCCTAAGGGGGTTTCAAGCGAAGCGATTCTCCTAACTAACCTCTCCGCAGGGAAAATGCCAGCAACTGCAGAACATCCATCCTGCATCTGGAGCGCCAGAGAATGAAACGCCGTCACAACTTACTCTGAAGCACCTGCCTCTGTGGTGATTAAGCAGAAAACAATTCCACGCGGCTCTAACCCGGCGGGGTGCTGGGGGTACGGACCTCGCAGTTATCCGGCTCTAAAGTCTCGGGCTATGTACAGGGGAACTGAACACTTGCACTCCATCGCATCTGCCTCCCTGCTGCCGCGGGAATACCACTGCGAAGCCGTTACATAAAGCCAGCTCAGACAAAATGCAGGAATCTGGCAGCACCATTCAACAACGGCTAAATCTAAAAAGAGATTCTCCCTTTTTATTGTGTTTGCTTTAAATAATTCGTTATTAACAAAGGCTTGAGAAGAAGTAGCAACACATTCTGGATGCTGAGGTGCTGGGATGAGTGTGTTTGAAAGACAGCAGGCACTTCTAATTAAAGATACACTGAGAAGACAACCACCTAAGTTACAAATGAAACCACTGCTGCATATGCTTTTCATTTAAACACCAACGAGTAAAAAGATACATGCGGGTGTTATGATTCCTACCAGGGAACCCAAGCTGAAAGCAGAGAGCTCAAGCCGAGAGGAAAGGCAGGTGTCATTACATGAAGCTGAACACAAGCAAAACCATTCCATTCCACGCCTTTCTGCCACAGGATTTGGAGGCTTTACAAACACAGTCTTTCGGAAAAGAGATTGTTCCAATTCAAAAGCAAAAAGTAAATGAGATGCAGCTAACACCTTTTTCTGTATTTTCATGTGCACTGCATCACTTGGTCTTTTTGTCCCTTCCTGCAGCACTGCAAGCATCTATTTTACCGAAATCCTCTTCAACAAAAAAGAAGACAGAACAATCCAACACATCCCTTTTATTCATTTAAAAAACACGGAAAAAAAGTAATAGGGCAAGTTTTAGCAATAAAAAAGGGATCCTGCTTAAAAATCTATAGAACTTATCTAGCAACATAAACTGATTTCTTTGGGTTAGAGATGACCCCATACAAAACCCCAAATTCAGAACACTCACAGTGCAGGAGAGTCTGGCTACAGACCACTTTTCTACATTAGGTTAAACTCTTCCCTTAGATTCACGTATCCCACTGCTACCAGCCTCAACATAAGTAGAATACGTAGCCCTCACAGTAATATTTTCCCTAAATGGTAATGGACAGATTTTAGCTTTCAGATGGAAAAACACTCTGGGCCACGTCAGAAAGAACCGTAGGGTCACAGACACTTATGGCTGACTCTTTAGAGCAAACTTAGAGCCGACTGCACAGCAGTTATACAAGCAATTAAGAAAGAAATCTCTTATTTGGCATTTCTCTATCAATATCTCTTGGGCCTGTGACGTGAAGGTCATTCACTGTTAAGCAGATATAACATACGCCAATGGTTCTGCTTGGCTGAGATGCAAGACTTCCATGCTCCTGAATATAAAGCAATGAACAGTGTTTCCAGCTGTCCCTGAAAGGCCTCATCCTCTTCCCATCACAAAACTTGGCTCTTCAGCATCATCTTCCTTCTCCTCCTCCTCCTTGCTATCTTCTTCATCCTCCTCGCTGCTGACTTGCTCTTGAGATTGATCAGGTTCTAAAAACACACAGAGCGTGAATCGGTAACATATTCCCAAGTGTCTCCCTCGTTATTTCACAACAAAATAGTCTCAGGTGCTAAGTAAACGTGTATTGGGTCACGCTAATTAGTACGAATGGATAACATATTCCCACGCGTCTTCCTTGTTAAATGTCTCACAACCCAGTAGTCCCAGATACTGAGGGAACATGTATCAGGTTATATTAATTCTATCGAGCGATGCAGAGCTCACAATATCAAATCCTCCCTTGGAGGAATATTCCCTTACCTCCTACGTGCCAAGTCCATCACTAAACCACTCCCTCTCCCATGGTACGTTAGTTCAGACAGACGTAGTCGAACACTAAAGAGATGGATTATCTCACTCCCAATCTCACCTCGGCAGGTTGGCATGAACTTCCGAGTGTCACAGAGCACTGTGAAGGAATGCAGGCACTCGGAGGCCAGGGACAAGACTCAGTGGATTTCTACACCTATCCAAGCTTATGGAAACTCCACGAGGTACCAGGAACTTCTACAGACTGTCTGGTCTATTGCAAGTACAGAAACCTGTTAAGGTATCTGCGAGATCAACAAGGGTCACAGAAAACTCAAAACTACAGGACCAGAAAACACCTACTAGAAATTCAATAATGGATAATGGAAATTAGGTACGGCATAAAGGGGGACCTGAACCTAATAGCCATCCTTCTGCTCTTGTGCCTTTACTGTTCCCCAGACCAAGTCGCGGGTCATGCTCAGTTACACGCAGGATTTAGGATCAGCGGTCTGATGCCACCGCGTGGTCAGGTTCTGTACTTCCATTTTTATCAGGGGTCTGTACAATAATGACCTCATTTAGTGCCAGCCTTAATTCTTCACGTTTTTACTACAGCAAAGGTGAAAGAATGCAACTCGGAGGCTTTGTATATTCATTCGAAAAGGAAGATACATGCTTGCCTGCCACATCCAACAGATACCCTTCAATTAACTTGGAGAAACGCTCAGGTCTCAACCCAGGGCACAGAGAGCTCGAAAAAAGACAAGCCTGTTCTCAGTAGACTAAAGATGGCTATCACTGCCCTCAACCTCCACTGATTTTCAATTATCATCATTCTTTTAAACAGAGAGCCACAAACTGTAAGGGGCTAAGAGCTGTTGTAAAGACAGGGGAGCGTAGATTCCCGCTTCCTGAAGGTGACTTAATGTGCCGAACAAAACCACTCCAGCCCAGCAACTGGTACGTGGCAGCCCCATACCACAGTGCCAGTCCCTGAGCCAGCTCTCCTCTCTCCCAGCCACTCCCTGAAGGGATGGGTATTCTGTTCTGTTCACTCAATGGGAACAAGAGTATGCTGACTCAAATTCTCCTCCCGGTCACAATTCATAAACGAGTAGCTTTAAAAAAAACCAACCACAGAACCAACACCAAAACAATCCGCTCTGCTACATTCACCTGCCGTCACAAGTAAAATTAACCCAACGATTGATTTGCCCTCCCATGTTTATAAGGGAGGCTGGCAGCGGTTCAGCTGAAACAGCTCCAATTCCAAAAAGCAAAGCAGGAATAAGGTAGAACCATGGGGCAAGTCCCTGCTCCAGCAGAGTTGTCAGGAGCTGTTGTAACCTTACGACTGGCCGCAGTTTTCGTGTGCTAACCCACAGAGGACCGCTGTTTGAAAGAGTCAGGCAAAATATGCTCGCTGAAAGGAAGCGACCAGTGTTCCAGAGTTTGAGCAAACAGTTACACTGACACTGCTGAACCTTAATTTCCAAGACTGCAGGAGAACACAGGCAGTCAGGTTTTTCATGTTTATCTCTGTGTGAAATAAAACAGTCGTGGGGAACAGATGGCAGCAAGGTGGATCAATTTCTCACACACAAACTCCTAGCTCAGTTTCTTGCTGTCCAAGCTGTGCATTTTTCCCACCTGTTTTTCCCATACGCATTCAAAATAAACTTAAAAAACGAACTGCCTTTAAGAAAACTGCCCTTTTTTTTAGCAGATGTTCTAAATCTGTAGTTTGTCAGAACAGCCGGGGCAAAACATCCACAATCAACAAACTCAGATTCCAAAGTTAGCTGTCGCCAAATTTCCCTTAATAAAGGGAAAATATTCACAAACAGCAAAGATATTTGTAAGATTAAACCTCAACACAGACGGCTTTCAGAGAGGACTTCTGAAACATCAGTTAAAACAACAAGCTCAAGGCTCAGTCCTCCTACCCATGTACTGAGGGGCGGGGTGTGTGTGTGCAACAAACCCCTCAAGGCTTCAGTTAGGGAGCAGAACTAAGTCTTGAGACAAGAAACCTAAATTTCACTGACCTTTTTCCTGCTTCTTTTGCTCAAGTTTGTTTTTCTTAGCTTGCAGTTTCTTCTCTTTTAACTTCTGGCTATAAAGCAAAGAAAAAATAAAAGACTTGCAAATCCAGCATTGTAAAGCCTCTGCACAATCCTACGCTGCTAAAGGACAGCAGACATTAGAGACATCTTGGAAAGTCAGACTGCAGAAGAAAGGTTCCATTTACATCTGGCCTCAACTGAAAATCCAGAGAAAGCAAACAGAGAATACAGTGTCAAAACCCAGACTGCTGGGACTGAACACTGAAAAAAATAATTAAGCCATCACCAGTAATATATACTTTAATTGAAAAAAAAAAAGCAGCAGTGTACTTTGACCTTCGTCTTTGGCTGTGCTTAATCAATGTGTTGGGCCCTAGTGGGTAACATTAGGGGGAATGAGGGAATTTCAGTTCGTACGCCCCAGCTGTTGGCCTAGCAAGGGTAACCAGGCAGTCTAGTGGCAGACACAGGGCAGAGCAAGCTGGGATTCATGCTCCTCTCAACACCATCAACGAGTTCAGCTCGGGACAGAAGAGGAAAGGCGGTGAGGGAAGTTAGAGTGGCTCCCGCTGGGCACCCACACCACTGGACTATAGCAGGGGGACAAGGAGGTGTTTGAGTGTTTAGGCAGCATTTGCTGTTTGAGCAGTTGTTCTCCATCGCAGCCAGGGAAAAGGCAGCAGGCCAGATCTGGCTTACTGACCATCTGTTGGACCACACTGCATTAAAGGAAGACAGCAACAATGTCTGTGTTTTGCACTTTGGTGCGAACACGCCAGTGAGTCACCGCACAGGCCTTTCGGCAGCAGCTCTCAGCTGCGAGACGTAGACCCCTCGTTCTCAAAGAAGCAAGAGAAAGGCTGCTCAGGGTCAGACCTTCTGAAAGAGCTGAGCCACGATACCCTGCTATTTCTAAAAGGTACGGTGGACACAGGCTGTGGAATGTAAACTCTTGCATCACTGCATTAGCATTCTGACCATTTCTTGAGAGCATCAAGCTTGTAACTGTTTCACTTTCTCTAAAACTTAAGAGAAGGAAAGATTTCATATTTCTCAATTATTCCACGTAACAGTAGATTTGACCCGCCTGACATTGCACTGAGGCAGGCAGAAGCAGCTTCTGATTTTAACAATACTGAACCCACCAGTGGCCTCCAGGCCGGACTGGTCACACTGATGGTGTGTAGAGGACAGCATCGCGCCCGTCACACTCTGCGAGTCCAAACCCATACGTGCACCCATTTTTACACTTGAGCTGCTTGGTGGCAGCTCTTTCAGATATTCATTTAAGCCAGATGTATATACAAACCTTTCCTGACACTGTCGTCACAAATACGCAGTAAGGCACGTTGCAGTCAACACCACAGTGTCAGCAAAAGCTTACAGCTACCCTCAGAAACCCAACACTGACATTAACAAAATTAATTTCCACAGCCAGACTTCTCGGCTGATAGACGCAGGCAGAATGACAGCGTTTATCCAAAGCAGGCAGCTACAGACGAGGGTTTCCGTGTCACGCCTCCTGGGAACAATCTGCCCTTACCGCTTCCTTCTGCGTTTTGCTGTTTGTTCTTCTGCGATCATCTTATTCCTCTCCAGTTTCTTCTGGAATTCCTCATCTAGTCTTTGCTGTAATTGATCACATGTTATACTTCGGTCACAATCTCAGTTAAAATACTTCTTTTCAGAGCCATGTTCTTTTAGGGAGAAGCCTTTTAGCAAAATACAGAAGGGAGCTTTGCAAGATTTCGTCTGGCTACTTCTTCACAGAAAAGCCATATTGCTGGGAAGGACCTCTGTACAGACAGCATCTTTAACCTGCAGGCTGAGTCAAGCACTGTAGCTTTTAGAGGGAGGAATCCTCTCCAAAACTGATGAGAGGGGTTGGGCTTCTGCCCTAAAGAATGCTCCAGTAAAAACAAGAGCATAATGTAAGACACAAACATTAACATACTGATCGAAGGACTCCCCTTGGCCAAGAGTGAGTATAACAACAACGTGTGCCGAAAGAGCTGCTATTCTACTCAACCAAGACTTAAAGAGATCCAGGCTCTGCGCACAGGCACTTGCTTTGATTCTGTCTGTGCAAGAATGTCTTCGTAGGGACTTCCAGCCTTTAAAGCATTTTCAGTCCAACCCGAGAACAAACACGTTCATGTGCAGTCTTACTGTGTGCTAGGACAGCCACTGAACGGAGAAGATGGAGCGTGTCTGACACAAAGCACCAAATGTTTCAGGACTGACAAAGATGCCACATGTCCCATATTCCTACGTTTTCCCTCTGATAAGGGGCAGCTTGGACCTGAATTATTTGTACATGACTTTAAAAGAAAAAAAAGATTTGTCGTGAAGATCAAATAATCGGGGCGGAGGGGAATTACGAAGAGTCCCACTGACCTTCTCAGCCATGGCATCCATGAAATCTTGCCGCTGGTACTCTCGCCGACGAAGGTGTCGGTACACATGGAACTCCCCGCTTCCGGCTCCAGCACTGGAACCTACAATGAAGAAGAGTTAGTCTGCTGGAAAATAACAAACACTAGATGCTCACAAACGGTCATACATACACTTACGGCTCGCTGTAGTTTCTACTGGCCAGTTACTCCCCCCGAGAGAATCCAGCCTTCGCTGGACACTGAGGCAGTGACAGAACCAGAGATCAAATGCACACCCTGTTCTGTCATCAGCAGAGGTGAGCTGAAGCATCCTACCGAGGCTGCTTCTCACACAACCATAAAGGCCGCCAGAAAGGTGGTAAGCCCCATCATATTACACTTTCCCATAAAGACAGACACCACTGACAGTTTTTGACCGTTTCTTCATAAATGAAATCCCTATAGCGCTGTCTTCCTGGCGTCAGTCCGCGTGCTGAAGTCTCACAGGAGCTTTCAACATCGCACTCCATTCTACTCCTCTGTCGCCTGAGCCATTTCTCAATGCAAAGCACACAAATACATGTCTCAAAGAAGACACCTAGTAATTAAAACATGGCAGCTGGGACCGCAGCGGGGGTGCCCTTGATACCAACAAAATCCCAGCACGTCAGGTGCTCCCAGAAAAACAAGACAGTTCAAGTCAAGCACACAGCAAAGCTGTTTGAAAAAGCCATGAGGGAGTTACAATAAGCAGAACAATTTATTCAGAAGTGTATAAAGGCTTTAGTCCAAGATCAATTATTCTGAAATAAGAACGAGTCAGCCCCTAGAAAGGATCATTAATAAGGATGAAGATCCCAAAGAAAGACAGAACTTCTACAGGCAGATACTGTTTGTACTCCAACGACTGAATTTAATGCCTGCAGGTAAAGTGTAAGCAGAGTACTTGGGTCAGGTTCCTTACACAGCTCCCCTGACCACATACAGTCGTATCTCCTGCACGTGTCTGCTTCCCACTGCCCGAGATTAAGACTCAAAGCAGTCAAAAGAGGGACTTCATAACTGTACGTTTCCAGAGCACTCTCAGGTCTGTGGAAAGGGCAGATTTACTTATCATCACCAGAGCAGCAGCTTATTTCACTGCATGCAGTCCACTGCTGGAGTGCCACAGGCATTGTTCACTTCACATTCTGACAACAAGGAGAAAAGCAGAACCCACGAACCAAGTAAGACTTGAGAAACCAACTCTCGAAGCACATTTCCTACCTCTTTTCTCCAGCAAAATGAGCAACAACAGAAAATTGTCTCTGGCCTTTTCTGTTAAACACTTTTCTAAGTTCAATGCAGCTGACTTTACAGTTATCTGAAGAATAGTATCTTTACCCATGACATCTCTAACAAACTCTGGGGGAGGCCGTGGTGCCCATTCATTCAGTTTTTCAGGAATTGGTACAGTCTTTTCCTGCAAGAACAAATGAACCAGACATCAGGATCTTCCAGGAGCAAAGTCTGCAATTTTAACACACAGTTGAAAGGTGCTGTATGTCTGACAACAGCCTCTTCCATCAGCTGACAGATCTCAGGAGCACAGCCGTAGCAATTTCCTCATGCACAGGGATCAGGAGCAGGCAGAAAACGAGAATCGGAAGGTATTCCCTCACGTTCAGGCCTGCAGGTCAACAGAGCCCAGGAGGATTAGGGGTGTCTGTGCTCCTTTTCAGTATGGAAACTAGAAGGAAGCAAGTCAGCACCTCCAAGCACTCGCAGAAACCCAGTATACTCCCACTACCATTAGTCTGGGAAGAGATGAAAGGTATCTGTGCACCTTCCATGCCAGATCTACGGGGGACATGTAACAGCAGAGAAGGGAGAACACACGGTGCAAGGTCAGAGGAAGAACACTCCAGCACACACAGGGTGAGAGTCTCCACCTGGCAAACACCTCCTCCTCAGGACGAGGATCGAAACACACAGATAGAGGAATCAGGGTCACCCTCCCGCCTGCCAACCCGAATTAAAAACAGCAGGCAGAGGGCAGACCAGCTGGCAGAGCAACCCTGGGTCCCCGGAGAAGAGTCTCTCCCCTCACACTGCCCGGGAGAGATGGATCCTCTCCCCTGAAAGCAAGCCAGGGTTGGGGGAGGACGGTATCCCCCCCTCACAGACCTGAGGAGGAGGGAAGTGGTCCTGTTCCCTCCCAGATGAGGGGAAGAAGCAAGGAGGGGGTCGGTCCCTCTCCCCTCAGGGACCCGGGTCGGATGGGTCCCTGTCTCCTCACAGACCTGGGGCGGATGGGTCCCTCTCCCCTCAGGGACCCGGGGGCGGGTTGATCAGTCCCTGTTCCCTCAGGGACCCGGGTCGGATGGGTCCCTGTCCCCTCAGGGACCCGGGGGCGGGTTGATCAGTCCCTGTTCCCTCAGGGACCCGGGTCGGATGGGTCCCTCTCCCCTCAGGGACCCGGGGGCAGGAAGATCGGTCCCTGTCCCGTCAGGGACCCGGGGGCAGGGGGATCGGTCCCTGTCCCCTCACGGACCCGTGTCGGATGGGTCCCTCTCCTCTCAGGGACCCGGGTCGGATGGGTCTCTGTCCCCTCTGGGACCCGGGTCGAATGGGTCCCTCTCCCCTCAGGGACCCGGGGGCAGGGGGATCGCTCCCTGTCCCCTCACGGACCCCGGGGAAGCGGCGGTACGGGTCTCCCTATCACCTCGCGGACCCGCCGCAGGGGCAAAGGCCCGGCGGGTGCCCTCACCGGGTTCCTCATGAGCCGCTCGAGGCGGAGGCGCTGCTCCTCGGCGGCGCTGCGCGGGATGACGAGCGGCTGCGGCTCCTTGCGGGGCCGGGGCGGCCGCGGGGCCGAGGGCGCCGCCATGCTCCAGCCGCCGCCGCGCCCCGCCCCGCCCTGACGTCACGCCGCGCGACGCGCCCGGCCTGCGGGGCCGCCGCGGCCTGTCATGGCGGCGGCTGCCGGCCCGCGGGGGCTGAGTCGCGCTGCGAAGGCAATGCGCAGCGTGGAAGGGTTTCCCGGGGGGAGCGGGCGTCTCACGGGCCTGCGAGGGTCCGGCGGCACGGCCGGGGGCCGTCAGGGGAAAGCAGGCTGCGGGCGAGGGTGGCTGCGAGCCCTGGCGCGGCCTTGCTGGGGGCTGGAGACAGCCCCAGCCTCGCCTCTCCCTGGTCCCAGCTGTAGCTGTGAGGCCTGCTTCCCCCCAGAGCTGCGTTTGCTGGAGCTTTGACCTCCCCCGGCCCCTCGAGTGCGTTCTCCGTGCTGCAGGGAGTGCACTCAGTCTCCCCCCGGACCCATTAGTCAGCTCCAGCATCTGCCACGCTGCAGCCGGGCTTTGGGTTCAGCCCCCACGGAGGGTGAAAATTCAGTGCATTCCGCACCGGCACCCTCAGCCCCGCCAAATCCCTTCCCCATGACGGTGTAAGCGATACGGGACTTCCTGGTGCCTCCCCAGCAGGCTGCTGCACCATCTGTTCGTGTCACTTTGGTAATTAACCGGCGTCGCCCGCGGGCTTTGTCCGCTGACAGTGATGAACGGCGGTGCGATTCCCCACGGCGTAGCCTTGCCGAGTGCTGGGAGAGGCCGGCAGGTAGTGGGGGGGCACACTGCACCGTCTGCGTTCGGATTCACATCTGGGCTTTGCAGGAACA
Organism: Rhynochetos jubatus; assembly: GCA_027574665.1. Lineage (NCBI taxonomy): Eukaryota > Metazoa > Chordata > Aves > Eurypygiformes > Rhynochetidae > Rhynochetos > Rhynochetos jubatus. The sequence continues at coordinate 5,311,393 of CM050668.1, read as the reverse complement.
GTGCCTGGACCGGCTGAGCGCTTGTAAACCCGCATCCACGTTTGTTGGCGGATGGAGGAAGCTGTGAGTGGGGAAGAGGAGCTAGAGCTGGCTGCGATACAGGCTTCCTCTGCAAGCCAAGTATCTTGTCAAGCCACCACGACCCTACAGAAAAGGCATGGCATGTGCTCGGGCCGTGTGTGCGTCAGAGAATTAGCGAGTAAAGGTCAGCTGCAATGGAAGAGGGGCATAAGCCTTTGTGTAGTTTATGGAGATAAGCTGGGGCGGTGAATCTGGGCTCCGTGTTTCAGACAGCTTCGTGCTGTGCATGTGGAGAGGGCGACAGAAAGGGGAACAGAGGGGTTGGGAATGGCTCCTTCTGAGATTTATAGGTCACTTGTGTGAGCTGAATGTATTAAGCCTCCATGCTTTTCCCCATTCTGTGCAGAAAGTCGGAGCTGATCCTCAGGTTCGGCCCTATGTTTACAAAAGACTTTTCAACCTCTACTGAGGTTGCTATGGAAATCGCACTAGTTTGTGCCTAGTTTGTGTTTGTCTCACCAACCTGATTTGTAAAAGAATGGCGTGAATTTATGGTTGGCTGAGTTCCCAGCTGGCCGAGCTGGCCCTGGAAGGCTTCACTGCAGCCGCAGCCCTGGCTGGAGCCATGCAAACAGCTTTCCCTGTGCTCTGTCCCAGCTGGCGAGCTCCTGTGTCCGCAGCTTTCCCAGCCTTGGGTCCTCTTCAGCCCACCAGGACAGAACACAGCGCCAGCCCGTACGCCGCCCCTGCCAGGCAGACACCAGCTCCGTTTGCAGAGGCTGGGACAGGCACATGCCCCCGTCCCCTCTTGGTCACTGCAGAATGGGGTTTAGGAGCTGTGGGGCTGCAAATGGATTGAGTTTCCTCTTTCTTCTGCTCTGCTGAGTCCTGAGCACAACACAGACCAGTTTAGCCCACGAGCCCGTAAGGTGTCACCCCATTTCTTCCTCCTTGCTGCCGTGGCCACCTCTCCAAAACACAGCTTCCAAAAGTGGGGGGTGCCAGTCCCCACGAGAGGAAGGCAGAACGGCAGCCGTGCCTGCAGACATTGCGACAGCCCAAGGGCCGTGCGGAGCAGCTGGGCAGCTCGATTCCCTTGCCCGAAGCGCGGCTTGTGCCAGCAGCAACTCACAGCCCTGGGAAACAACAGGCAGTTGCCTGTCATCCTACGAGGCCCACGCAAACAGCGTGGGGAAAGAGGCCTGGAAGCATCTCACTCTCAAACTACACGCCCAGGGAATTGGTGCAAAATCCTGATGTTTTACGCACATATTACTTTAAAAATACATCTATCTGGGGAGAGGGGACAAGACTAGCAGTGGGGCTATACAAAAATAGGAAGCGTTTCATCATTCCGTTAAAAAATACAGAGCTCACGAAATCAGAGTGCTGGGCTGGGATCCAGGCAGGACTGGGCTTACTGGGGCAGGGGATTTGCATTAGAACAGAGAAATGTTTTCATGTTTCAGTGCAAACCAAGCACAACATTCAGCTCCCTGCGCTGCATCAAAGCAGCTCGTTTGTGTTTCAGAGCCGTGGCGTTCGGGGGGGCTGTCTTACCAAAGGGATCCCTCTGGAAGCACTGTGATCCTTTGCTGAGAAAGACCCTGTGTCAGGCAGGAGCAGCCGTGGACAGCCCGGACAGCCGTGTGAAACGCGCAAGGCTGCGCTGTGGAAATCCCTTCATGGTTTTGCCCTCTTCGTAGCGCCTGCCGTGGCGCAGCTCAGTGCCAGCATTCCTGCGGACCAGTCCTGCTCTGGCCCGGGGCAGAGGCCATCGAGGGCACGCAATCCAGCCCAGCCCACGCACCGAGGCCGCTTTCCCCGTGTTTCACTACTAGGTCCCTGCCTTTGATGGAAAGGGCTGTTGTGTCCTGCCCCCTGCCCTCCCAGGAACCCTGTGGAAGGGAAGGAAAGTATGTTTTCCAGCAAGACTAATGCCTTAATTAGTCAATTTGTTAATATGCTGAGGTGTGAATGGCTTATGGTGAGGCAGGAGGAGCAGCTGTCCCACAGGCACAGCCCCCCGTGCCTTGCGGGAAACAAAGGAGGCCCCCCCCTCCATACGGAGGGGCTGTCACCCCCCAGCTTCTGATGGATGAGCTCTCCAGGACCGGTGAACAGGCTCTGGAGCGTTTTGGGGAGGGAACATTTTTGTGAATGGATCACGACAGAACCGTGACCTGATTACAGAGCGGCGCAGCTCCCTCCACACCCCCAAAAGCCATGTGTTAGCTGAGTCTGGAAGCCGTGTCTGTCACGCTGCTTAGCTGTGACAGTACAGTCTGGGACAACGTACCGGTTTTCCCGGGGGATCCTCAGCAGGGGAGAGCACACTCGAAAGACAGGCAACGGTGGAGTGTCAGGCACAGCCTCCCAGGAGAGACAAAGGCAGGCGAGGGGGAATGACACGCTATGGAGACCTTGGCTGCTAGGTGATGCTAGCACAGGCCCCTGGCAAGCGAGGTGCATCTTCCCTCCCCAGCGCTGCCAATTCACCCTTACCTGCACTGCTTCAGGATGGAGGCATTCCGAAATAACAGACTGGGAAGGAGAGGAAACCCTGGCAACCCGGACCCATCCTCCACCTCCCTCTGCTCACCAGAGTGAAAAATACCCCGCTCCTCCATCCCCGGTGCACTAGACCAGCTCCACCGGGCAGAGGGGTTCTGAGCCCAGCCCCAACCGCCTCGGGATAGCGATGAGGTCTATGCACATGTGACATGACAGCATCCTCCCTCGCTCTCTTTTTTACGTAGCAAACCCAGCAAAGCCCCGAGCTCATACACTGTCCGTTTTGCAAGTGATTTTATTTTAAAACTGGAACTCGAGTTCTCCGTTTAACAAGTCCCTTTTTTTAAATAAAATTAATTTATTCTACAGAACAGTAAACTCTTCCAGACTCTTCCCTATTTACAAATTAACATTTTTGCTTGCAGATCACTGCTTTTCCCCTCCTTTTCCTATCCTGTGATGCAGAAGGTGAAAAATCAGCCATGTGAAAGTCTCTAAGGCAGTGCTGCCGTCCACACCCCCCTCACCCATTGGGACCTCAGTGAAGAACAGGAGTGACAGTGTCTGTGCTGCACCCAGAGGTCCCCCCTCATTACTGTGTGCATGAAGGAAGCAGGTCTGCGTTAGACCCATCCACCGAGCGCGTCTGACCTCTTCCTGCTGCATGGGCTGCTCCAAGCTGGGTTTTAGCTGTGCTGAGGAAGGAGAAAAACCCCCATCAGAAGAAACTGCTCCTGCTGCCCTCTGAAGAGCCATGTGTCTGGGGAGATGGTGGCATTTGCTGCAGGAATGAGATCCACCAGCCCTTGTCCCACACACCCAGGGGCCAGAAAGGCAGCTCTCACATCGCAGGAGGAGGCAATGAGCCTTGGAGATCTTTCCCTGCCCTCTTGAAGGAGAGATGAGTGGCTCCAGCGCTGGGGACATCCTTTGCTAGCTCAGGAAAGAAGGCACCTAAAATATTCAGAGCCATCCCAAACCTCCAGTCAACTTGAAGGGGTTTTTGAGCTATGTTGTGGCTTGGCTCCTCCCTCTCTTTGCACTGAGCTGTAACTTCTATCTGGGTATGGTGGGCCCTGCTCTACCCAGAGACCTGTGCAGACACCTCAAAGCCACCTCGCTCAGTCCTGCTAGCACTGTCACCCAGGCCTGGCAGCCGCACAAGGAGCCAGAAGCCCCAGTCGTGGGGAACACAAGCTCCGTGAGGCAAACCAAGAGGGATGCGCAAGCACTTTGCAAGCAAAGCTGCCCTTTCAGCGGGTCTCCCACCCCAGATGAGGCACACAACCCCACCAAGCAGCCTGGCAGCCTCGTGCATACCTGGGCACAGCGGGTCTCTGCTCTATGCTCTCTTCCAGGGCTCACCTCTATCAGGGCATCTCCTTCTTCTGCTACAGACGCACATGGCTGCACTGGTCTATCAGAAAGCCACCCACAAACCGTGACCACTGCAGTGCCTGATCCTTCCCAGCAGCAGGGAACCGTGCTGGCAGGGTTTTACATCTGCCTGGGGGGGGACAGCCATCGGAGAGGGCAATCCTGTCACTGCAGTCAGCCTGGCCCCTCCGTGTCGGCTGGCTGTTCACCTGCCTGGCAGCAGCCCCATTCCTTTTGCTCTTCCTGGGCATTTCTATTTCTCTAAGAAAAAAAAATAACCTCCAATAGCATCTACTGAAGAGATGTAGTGCTTCCATTCCCGGGAGCCCTGCTGAGCACCGGCCCCTCACCCCTGGACACAGACCCCAGCCTCTGCCTGACCCCCCGAGACATCCCGAATGACTAACAACCGATGCAAAGTGGGGGTGTCGTCGTATTTTTCCAGGTTTGCCTTGAGCAAAGGAAAGCGTCGCCTTGCTGCAGCAGAGAGCAGGCAGAAGGCTGGACTGACGCCCTTGCGGACAGCAGCTTAGGTTTTTGAAAAAGCAAAGAAAGGGAGGAAGAAAGGGCTTATCCAGGGACTCTCTGGAGGTACAGCAAGGAGAGAAAGGACAAAGGAACAGAAACGGCAGGAAAAACCTTCCTCAAATGCGATTCATTAAGCTCTGGAAAAACCCTGGCAGAGGGTGGGAAATGTGCGCCACGGGGGAGCCCGAAAGCCAGCCCGGATAAACCCTCACGCCACTGCAGCCGTGCCCTCTCGGGCACACAGATCCGCATGTGCGGGAAAAGCCTCTGCATGGGGATCTGCCATTTCCACGGTCATCCCGAAACACCAGAATCCCTCTGCGGCCGGTCTGTGGGGCGATGGTGCCAGAAGGGATGTTGGCCACGCTGGGCTCTTGCTCCAGAGGGTGTTGTGCTGCAGTGCTTTGGCTAGAGAATGGAGCCTGTCAGCTTCCGGATGCCATCCCACAGCGGGCATCCCTGGGGGGGAGATGCAGGGAGCCTGGCCTGGCCCCGGGACAGCTCTTGGTCCGGAGGAAAAGAGAAGAGCCTGCAAGCTCCGAAATGGCACTGACACTTTCAGCCTCCCAAACCCACAGCGCTGCCCCAACCTCGGGGCTGGTGCCGCATCCAGCCAGGACATCGCCCACCGCTGACACGGCTCCCGAAAGCGGCAGGGAGCGAGAAGGACATCCCAGTGGGTTGCTGGTGGTGGCAGGAGGAGGTGGCAAGGCTGGTGCAGCAGTGAGGGGCACCGCATCCCCCCATCATCCAGCCCCTGGATGTGGGAGGCTCAGTAGAAGGAGTATTGGTTTTCCACGGCCCGGGTCCGGCTCCGGGCACCATCAGCCTCGTGATAGTCCTCGGCACTGGTGCTGGTGGCGGGGGCCTCTGGCCGGCGCTCGGTGCTGTCGCTGCGGCTCCGGGGGCCCAGGGCACCCTCCAGGCGGTGGTAGAGTGTGGGGCCGGTGACAGCGGGGGGCACAGGCACCCCCTCGGCGGGTGGTGGGGCTGGTGGGCCAGCGGGTGCTGTGCTGCAGAAGTAGTGTGGAGGCGGCAGCTCGACCCTGCAGCCTGGTGGCTGCGACACGAGGGCTGGCGGGGGGCCAGCATCTGCAAAGGAGAAGGAACTTGACCCCTTCAGTGCTGCTGGGGGCTCGGCCCTTACCCCGCCCCCCACTGGCACCTTCCCATGCCCACCCTCTCCCTTGCTCACCCTCTCCATCCTTGACTCCATCCTTCCCCAACCCTCCTTGCCCACTCTATCCCAGCACAGCAGGATGCTCCGAGCCCCGCAGACCCCTCTGCTCCTCTCCTGCTCAAGCCGGGGGGCCGACACCCACAGCCAGGGACACACGGGTCACCCAGCACAGCCCTGCTGCTGCCTGGTCCTCCCTGCCCACCTTCACTGGGATAAGGCCCACCTTGGTGCATCTCCAGGGCCACGCACACTGGCACAGCTTTACGGAGCGGGAATCCCAGGGATCAGTCCCTTTTAGGTCCACACAAGATCCCATCCCAACCCTCCACATCAGCTGTGCCCCACCCAGCTCCAGCACCTACCGGGCAGCGGGCTCTGGGCCATGACGTAGCTGCGGAGGGTGATGTCGGCCGCGCCGCCCGACTCGAGGGGGATGGGGTGCGTGTGGAAGTGGCGCAGCATGTCGAAGATAGTCTGGAACCAGAGGTGCTGCACGTGGCACTGCCCGCTCTCGTTCAGCGACAGGCGGAGGTGCTGCAAGCGCAGGGGGCCAGCGGGTGAGCTGGGGGTCGCAGGGGTGAGATTCACCCTTGCAATCAGCAGGAGCAGTCACCTCCATCAGCCAAGGGAGGTTTGCTCTAACACAGGACGAGTATTTTTTCCTTGCCAACCCTGCCCGCTCGCCCCAGCCCCAGGAGAAGTTTGACCCCTACGGTGACGAACGCTGCATAGAAGCAGCCAGAGAAGGGTGTCTGGGTGCAGCCGGTGGGGCTGCGGGTCCAACCCTGGTCACACAAAGAGCCTGGGGAAGCCCACAGTCTGCCTGAACTACTTCTTGCTGGGCTGGTGACAAGACTGGGCGGGTACATCTCAACCCCTCGCAGTGTCTGCCCTCTGGTAGCAAAGGGACTCGGCAGAAAACTACGCGTGGGCTGTATTTCTGTAGTGCAGCTGTGTACTTCGGGACCTGGAGCGGATGAGATGAGGGCAGGGGTGACGTGGCAGGCTATGCTGGGGCTCCCGTGGGGTATTTAACCTTATGGCAGCATGGCAGGCACTGACCCAGCCTGGAAAGTGCTGATGGGGGTGGGCAGGGTGCAGAGGGCTCTTGGGGGACAGGGGAGGTGGTCGCGAGGGATGCCCTACTGGGGTGCAGCAGGAAGAAGCCTGGGGCACTGAGCAGGGCTGGCACTAATATTCGGGGAGAAGCAGGGAACACCCACCTTCGCTTTCCCCTGGAAGTTGAAGGTCAGCACGTACTCCCCTGGCCGCGTTTCGCTCTGCCGGATGACGAACAAGCCGTGGCTCCGGGCACCCCCGAAGAGCACCAGCTGAGCCGCCTTGATCCGCGAGAGAGTCCCGTGGAACCAGGGGAAGTCGGAGAGGTTGATCTCCGCCTCCGTTTCATTGTCCTCCCCTGGCCGCAGGGACAGCAGGCTTTTAGGGCGCACCCGGACATCGTCCTCTCCCATCCCTTCCTCCTCTCCCTCCATACACCCCCAAGAGACAGGTTCTGGGGCCGTATCCTGTATCCCGGTACCTGCGAGATGCCCGCCGGTGGCAGGGGAGGACTCCAGCGTCTGCAGGAAGGTCTCCAGCGGGACATGGGTGAGGAGCTCCCCCAGGGAATCCCTGCCCCGGCCATGGGGTGCGGGGACGGCGGTGGCCGTGGCAGTGTTGTGAGCAGCAGGCAGGATACATCTGTCTGGTGGCCTAGGCACATCTGGAAGGGAATTTGTAGAGGGATGGACTCATGGCTCGGCATCATCAGACAAGGCTGGGGGCTGTCCTGCTCCAAAGGCCCCTCCGCTGGAGCACCCTGAGCTCTCAGAGACATCTCAGGGCTAGGTTATGGCTCTGGACACGGCTCAGGATGCTCCCTTTCAACTGCACTGGGTTTCCTTCCCCCAGTGCAAGCAGGATGGGGGAACATGGATGTGTCTTGGTGGGGCACAGGGTAAGGCTGTGCAGGTGGAGGCTGCTAGCTGGGAGCCAGAGACCCCAGTGCCTGCAGACAGGGACTAGATTTTCAACATGTACCAGCATCGACAGGGGCAATGTTGATGTCTTATGAGGTGGGCCACCTCCCCAGCGTGGGGGCTAGCATGAAGAAGAGGAAGGTGACAGACAGAAGATCACAGTGGAAGGATCTAGTGGAGGGTGTCCCTGCCCATGGCAGGGGGGTTGGAATTAGATGATCTTTAAGGTCCCTTCCAATCCAAACCAGTCTGTGATTCATCCATCCCCACAGCACCTGCTTCAGGCTCTATCACTGGCAGGATCTACCCACCCCAGGCCAGAGCTTGCCCCGGGAGATGCCCACCCTCCCCGGCAGGTATTTTTCCCAGATGTAGGTCCTTACCGTCAGCCAGGAACTCGCAGCTGCAGGAGGACACCCTGCCCGGCAGACAGGCTCCCTGCGCGCAGGATGCCAGCTCGATGTCGTCCCCGCTGTCCCTGGGGGGAGAGCACAGAGCAGATGGTCACACACCAGCTGCCATGCTGCAGAGACATGCACGTGGGGCACCTCCGCTCGCAGGTACGCAACGGGAACTCCTGACCAAACAAAAATCCACCTGTGAGCCGGGAGCTCATCCCGATGCTCCTCGCTTCCCCCCAGAGGGACTGAAGCACGCACAGCATTGAGAGGTGGAGCAGCTGGCAAAACAACGTGGCTTTTGGGGGCTGAGAAACCAGTATGTGGGGATGAAACCCTTGAGAGCACTGGCTACCTGGGTCACACCAGCTGGTCCTAGCTGAGGTATTTGCTGCAACCTTCTGGGTTTGGATGGCAACCTGTTACCTTGACTTCCAGCGCTTCACTTTGCGAGACGTACGGAGACGCACGCACGCTCCCACCACCAACTTTCACCCAAGGGTGCTTTCACTTTCACCCTCCGCAAAGGGAAATGCCAACCCACAGGAATTTCATCCCCAAAAGGCAGCAGAAAAACCCAAGCTGGGAGACTCAGCGTGAGACAGCCAGTGGGAACAACAAGAGGGGGGCCACAGCCCGTGCACTTCAGCACCCTTCTTATGCAAGCTCCCCCCCCCCCCAGCTTGCTCCACAGCCTATTTTTATCCCAGCCACCCACAGCACTCGGCTACTCTTGCTTAACGGCGGCCACGTGGGCGCAGGCAGCGAGGAAGCAGCTTCGTTAGCAGTAACGGCTCACGAGGGAGCTGCTGAATTATTTAGTGGCCAGTAACTGAATCAGCCATTGGGAGTCATTCAGCTGCAGCCGGTTAAAAACAAGAAGGGAGGAAGGAAAGCAAAACCAACAGTGCTACGCAGAAAAGCCGTCGACGGGTGCTCCCGCGGCGGCTCCAGCACGCAGCCCTTGGCAAAAGCATCAGGAGCTGATTGAAAATTTGTTCTTGGCACCAAGCGTGTGCGTCGGTGTATTAAACAGCTCATTATTATTTGCTCTTGGAGTTCATTATTATTTGTTTTACAGTCACGTCCGGAGACGAAAGCGGGGCTGCGCTGGGTGCTAAGCAAACAGAAAAGGCTGGGAGGCTGCTGGCGGCAGAGCGAGGGGCTGGTGCAGGGCTGCTGGCGGCTTCTGCAGCGGCTCGAGATGAGCACGGCCGCAGTGCTCAGCTCTGGCTGGAAAACCGGCACCCAAACACACACTGGGAGCAAAAGGGGTGCGTTTCCCGGCCTTGCCTCTGTCAGCAACCCAGCCTCAGCATCGCTTCTTGAATGATGTATTTTAAAAAAGCAGCAGAAGGAGCACAGATCTGGAGTCCATTAGCGCACAAGACGCAGCTTCTGTTGTGAGCAACCCTGCAGAAGCCGAATGCCTCTTTGGCACAAGGGGCAAAGGCAGCTGGGAGGCAGCTGGAGCCTCTCCAAGCCCCTGTTCCAGGTTTCCTCAAGGTATTCACCTCTACAAGCTTGGGCACCTTGTTTTTCCAAAATTGTGCCAAGAAGGGTGTGCTGGGGTTTCCCCGGAGCCTGGAGAGCACCTGGGCTGATCCTGCCTCCCCAGGACCGGCCCTGCCAGGGCCAGCTGAAGGGCAGCAGCACCTGGAACACAGACCTCCCTACCACGTAACCCAACGCATGGGCTGATGAGAAACCAGATGAGAAACTTTGGCAGAGTTGTTGCGACTCCGATGGCAGCACTGATACCATGGTGATAGAAACATGAATAAATCGATTTCACCAGCAGAATCTTAAATATACCATCGATGCGGGACTGGAAAAAAAAGAGCATAAACAGCCAAATATAGTATAAAAGCTTCAGAAGTGGGTGTTAGGAGATTCCCATGTTGAGGGCTGTTCCTGGGTCACCTGGCCGAGGTGACACGCAGCAGGAAAGGGTGAGGAAGCAGCTCTGCGAGGCTGCACCTCTGACACACACGGGCTGCTAACTCTGCCTCCAGACTTCTGCTGATGCGAATCAGGGACTTTCTGTAACACCTCGAGTAGTGACACTTGCATCAGGGGAACTAAGCTGTGCTGGGTGGCGAGGGCAGCACCGCAGCAGTGAGCCCAGCCCCCGCGCAGCACCTTCCTCCAGCGAGCCTTACCCGGGGTCGATGCAGTCCTGGATATCAGCCACCCAGGAGTGCTTCTGCAGGGAGTCGATGGTCTCCAGGATGTACTCGGCCCCGTTCTCCACCTGCAGGCAACGTGGGACAGCGTCAGGCTGTGGTTGGGGTCCTGCCACCCCCCTGGGGTAAAGAACACCCCATAACCCAGCCAGACCCCCCCTGTTCACCTGCTGCTATTAAACAGCACCCTGGTTGAAGAGGAGAGGACACGTGTTCTTTCCCATCCCAGCAAAGGGATGCCGAGGGGTGACCCACAGAGCTGCTCTGATGTGTCTGAGGGTGGCCCCTGACCAGAGCTGGGACACACACACCACCACCCCCCCCCTCCATAGTCAGAAAATGCATCACAAGGCTTTTACAGCCTCCGTGGCAAAACCACACGTGGCTGGTGGCGCCAGGGGTGCAAGGCACCACGCACCAGCACAGACAGCATCCCACACCTCTGGGGTGCCTTGGTGTCCCCCAAAAAACAGCTCTGCACAGGAAGAGCAGAAGCCATGCTGCCCTCTCGCTGCCCCAAAACCCTGCCAGACCCTCAAACCCAGTTTAAAACCTCTCCTCTCTTTCTGTCCATGAAGCTTCTGCTTGTGACAGGGTTGGAGAGAAACCCACTTTAACAGGAAAAAATTAAAATACAAATCAGGATGCAAAAGAGCCTCTAAAATTACAAGCCCAAAGGAGCTGGGCATTTCTGGGGCCAGGGAGGACCCAGAAAACCCCCACATCAGTAATGGGGCAGCTGGGCAGAGGGGCTCAGAAGCCACCCCATGCGATGCTCTGTGCCTCTGGCAGGTTTTCCCCGCATCCCTCCCGGGCCCCTTATACATCGTGTTCCCGAGCTGGCGAGGCAGCCCTGACTCCGGGAGGGTATCACATTGCCAGTCGAGACAACCTCCTAGCAAATTAAATTAATCACAAACAACTGAATCACTGTCCTGAAAATAAGCAGGGTGTGCAGGGAGCGGTGCCCAGCGCCTGGGCTGAGCAGCCATCCGCTCCCCTGCTGAACCCCAGAGCCGTGGACGGGCCATCCCGCCCCGAGCGGAGCTGGAGGGGAGCAGAGATCCCCCTGCCCCGTTTTGTTTAAGCAGAGGAGCCTCTCCGGCTTTCCGAGAGCAATGCACGAGGCCGGCGTGGGAGAGGGGGCAGAGCATGACAGTGAGCGAAGCACGTGCAGGGTTTGGGTGTTTTGCAAGCGCCCACTTGTTCAGTGGAAAAGAAAAAAAGGCACTTGTTTGGTGTCTGATGGGCGATGGGGACATGCTGCCTGCTAATTTTTAGGCAGTTTGGCAGAAACTATTCCAGCGTGGCCTCCCTGAACACGACAGTGGCTTTTCCAGCCATCATAACCTGCCAGAGCACGGTGCGTTGCGTGCGAAGGTTGACACAGGGCTCGACATCAACCCCGTACGTGGGAAGGCAGTGGGGAAACCACAGCACCCAGCTCCCTCTGATCCGTACTCCAACGTCGAGGGGTGCTTCACCCCCCGCCCCATGAGTCCAGCCAGTAAAAGAGCAGCATGAAAGTCTCCCAGAAAGAAGGGCTGGGGCAGAAAATGAGCTACAAATAATGATGGATGTTGGGAATAGGGGAAAAGCATCCTGTGCCAACAGCTGTGAGGAGAGGGCAAAGGCTGGCTGGAGCAGCAGGAGAGGGGCAGTGGGAGGTGGGGAGCCAGCTGAGGGCTCAACGCCCCGTTTGCTACCTCGGCTCTCTCAAAGGGTTGATTGCAATCAATTAACCCCGCAGCAGGGCCAGCAGCCTGGCCAGAAAGGGGCAGGAGCAGGAAGGTACAGGGTCAATCAGGCATTTTCAGACCAGCGGGGTTTGGAGCATTCCCTGAGGTAATTAAAGAAATGGCTGAGCCAGCCACAGAGCTGTCAGTAGTGGGAGTGGAGAGAGCATGTCTGGCTCCAGAAGCCGGGAAGAGGGCAAGCCCAGAGCCACCCTCCAGCAGCCAGAGAAACTAACCCTTCAGAGGCACCCAGGAAGCACCCCGGAGCAGAATCCCCCAGCCACGGCCAAGCCCTGTCAGACCCTCCTGCACCTGCTCGTGACAGCCCTGGGGATGGGGAAGCAGTGTCACATCCCTGGCCCTGGCCACACTTTGGGCACTGATGTGACACCCCAGCAAGGGGCCGCAAGACACGGTTAAGACGAGACTTGTAAGAGGATCTAGAAAACATGATAAGTAGCTGATGAGCCACATTCCAAGAGTTATCGATGGTTAATGGTTATCGATGACTAACGAGGGATAAGCTCAGAAGCTCCTTCACATCAAGGACTCTCCCTGTGCGTGCTGCTCTTCAGTGATTACGACAAAAGCAGAGAGAAGATGCCTAATCAATTCACGGATGACACCACGTTGCAAGTGCGTAGGAGGATGAGACAAGAATTCAAATGAACTCGTCCAAGCTGAGAAACGCTCTGTGGAAGAAACAGCCCAAGCCAGCCCCTAGCTCAAGGACACGGGTGAGCTCTGGGCTCACGCTGATTGCTGTGAGCATCTGGGCTGGGGAACCGTGACTCTGGAGTGGTTCTGCAAAAAGCATCAAGGGGTTACACAAGCCCACAAGCTGCGTGTGAGTCAACAGCGTCATCGGGGTGTGAAGACAGCAACTGGATTGACTTGGGCTGGGTAAAGAGGAAGAAGAAAGGAGAAGCAATCAAAGGAGAAGAAAACCTTCCCATCTGCTCCTGGCCGTGGCACCATGTACACTTTGGGGAACACCCTCTCCAGAGTCCTCCAGGAACATGGGGAGGACCTTGGGCTTGTCAGTTTGAGAGAAGACGACACATGAGGTTGGTCTCTGAGGAACAGGAGACAACATCCATGGTGGACACTGGCTGCAGCAGAGGTTGAGGCTGAACAGCAAGCAGCCCTTGGGGCAGGGAGGATGCCCTGGAGGAGACTGCCAGGAGAAGGTGTGGGACCTTTACAAGGAGCCAGGTTTGGTGGAGAGTGATTTCCTGCAGGAACATGTGCTGGGGCCAGATGGGCTATCAGGCACAGGGGCTTTCAAGAAGCCAGGCTCAATTTTGTTCCTTCTCTGCTTTCACAGTTTTCTAAGCTTTTAAGCAGGTTCATTCAGCCAGGAAGCTCAGCCTCTCTGCTGTACTTTTGCCACATGCTTTTAGGGAGAAGCATCAGGGCAGAAGGAAGACACAGAAATCCTCAAAACAGTTTTCTTCCCCCACGTACATGTGCCACCTCCCAGCTGGGCAAGTCCAGCAGCTCTGATGGAGAGTGCGAGTCCATTAGCACGAGCAGGGAGAGTCAGCCTCGTTAGCAGGAGAGAGCCTCCATCCCCAATGAGCCATCCATCATCATGGCAGCACACCGCACCCCGAGCCAGGACCCCGCGAGACAGCCCCCCTCTGCCGTGACAGGCTGCTGCCTCTCAGCAGAGCAGGAGGGAGCATTCAGCTAATTAATTGCATTAGATGGAAAACTCCAGAGAGACTTTTCCACTCTCTGCTTGTGCCCCCAGACTCACGTAAATTCTTCCCGGAGAGGGTGGGGGGCACTGGGACAGGTTGCCCAGAGAAGCTGTGGGTGCCCCATCCCTGGCAGTGTCCAAGGCCAGGCTGGATGAGGCTGGGAGCAACCTGGGCTAGTGGAGCGTGTCCCTGCCCATAGCAGGGGGTGGGACTGGGGGGGCTTTAAGGTCCCTTCAAGTCAAACCATTCTATGATTCTATATGGGGTGGTTGATCCCCAGGGCCTCGGTGGCCCCACACAGCCATTCCCAACGCCCTGTGCCAATGAAACAGCCTCCATGTGCCACTGATCCAGGGCAGCTGCATCAGAGCATTTCCCCTTGCACGTTGTCTCTGAACACTAATTTAATCCATCTCCTGGTGACACGGAGAAGCAAAACCCCATGGTGGAAGCCACGCAAACAGCTCCCAAAATACCTGGGCATCAGGTGGAGGTTGTATCATTGTTTTGGGAGGCACAACCCGGAGAGGGGCGGCAGGGATCCCACGGGGAGCAGGAGTGCCATTGGCATCTCAGCTCTGAAAACCAAGGCAACGATGCCTTCAGGGACGGAGCATCCCTGCAGCAGGGGCTGGCTGCGGGCACAGGCGGGGTTCCCCGTTGGGATACGCACAGCTGCCGCCCTGCTCTCACCTTCAGGACGAAGGTGTTGTCTTTGTCAGGCATCTCCAGCGGCATGGTGGTGCGGACCTCGATGATGGCAGACAGCGGGATGCTCACCTTGGGTTTGGAAGCCTGGGAAAAGCAAAAAAAAAAATAATATTAAAATGAATCAATCAATTAAAAAAAAGTGGCTCAATCAAATCAAACTCTCCTGGGGGACAATGCAGCGTGGCTGTCGGAGAGGCAGGATCGCGGCTCAGCCTGCATGGTTATTACAGGGGGAGAAGGGGGGAGGGTGGAGCATTGATTTCCCTCATGTGCCTGATAACTCCAAGCTCTTTTAATTAAACCAAGAGGAGGCCCAGTGGAAGATAGGGAGGTTAGTGCATTTAACTGCCAACCCTTCTCCTTGCTCCAGCACAGGCTGATACGCCAGCTCTGCCAAGACCACTTGTTCCTCTCCTTTTTCATTCCTCTCCCGATGGGGATACGCCACGAGTGAATTGTGCTACCTGGTGGGGATGCTGCCTGTGCGGGAAGCAGCGCAGGAATACGTCCCGTCTAGCCAGCGCAGGAGCGGCATTGCAACCGAGCAGCTCCGACGCAGCAGCCTTAGCCACGCGGGGAATTTTAATTACATTAAAATACAGAAAAATTAATTTCCCCTGGGGCCCCCGGCACCCGCCAGAGCCTCGATGCGGGGGGCAGGACCCGGCGCCTCCCACTCAAAGTCTCTGCTGAGCAACCAATTCCCCAGACGCTTGTTTTAATTATAACAAATCCCCCCAAAGGAGCCTGCGGAGCTGCTCCCCGGGGCCGATCCCGTCTGGAGCTCCAGGATTCAGAGCATCCTGACTGTGGGAAGCAGAGATTTAGTCACCAAAACCTGTGCGTGGTACCCTGGGTGCAGGTTACCAACAATGGGTTCAGTTCCCATTTCTTTGGAGGAGTGGGGTGGGGGGGAAAAACTCCAAGACAGAAGAGGAACTGCTTTTTCCCCTCCGGGACATTTCAGTTCCCCCAGCCCCGGGGCCCAAGCGCTGCCTCTTGCCAGGCACACCTTGGCCCTGAGGGGCTCAGCCCTGCCCCACGGATTTTCATCTTGGTGTTTGCACCGGAAAAGGTCAGAAAGGAGGAGGCAGCTGCTTCGAAAAGAAAGAAAATCGGGTGTTAATTCACCAGCCAGCCAGAGAAGGGTCTCCTCCAGGAGGGCTCTTCCCTTCAACGGTTTAAAGACATGAGCATAGTTTTTGTAGGGCCTACACAGAAACAAAGCTGTGGGCTGCTGAAGCAGAAAGCAGTTTTCCTCCAGCTGTGCCAGACTGGTGCCACTTTTGCAGCTGAATCATTTGCCAGATGGAAAGCAAGATGGGATGAGCGGAGAAAGATGTAAACCAAAGCAGGGTGTGATTATAACAGAAGAGCAGACAATGTTCATAAAAGTTGCCATAACATGATTTCAGAATTGATTTTTAGAGGCAAATCAAGAGACACTAAAAAAAAAAAAAATTTCCCCTGCGAGCGCTCTCGTCAATGTTTTAAGAGCAGCAGTTGTTCCATTTTAACCCGAGATTATTGCTCCCGTGGTGTGGCTGACGTGCCCAGCTGTGCCCACCGGATCCTCTGCGCTCGATGCCATGGACATGGTGGTTTTCTTCCAGCCAGGTCTCGGCGGTCCCTGGGCTGAGGAAGTCCCGAGCTGGCTACCAGCGATGCACACCATCCGTACCAGTGCCGAGCCGCTCTCTATGGAGATGCACTTGAGTTTGCACTCACGTTTTCTACTCCGTCAAGAAAGCTGTGACAGTTTGGCGAGAGGCATGGACTAACACCAGCAATGCCAAGCTTCGTTTTGGCCTCAGAAAAATAGAAAACGCTGTTGAAAAATATGAACTATCCTGCTGTCCCTATGTATAATACATGGATCCATCCCTCTGCCAAGCCGAGGGTTACTGGGGGTTCAGCACCCACCGAAATCCATGGAGTGGCAGCCCCGAGCACCTGGCTGGCACGAGGGCTCGTGTTGGCTTAGCTTTGCTACCAGGGACTGAAACACAAGGGGGAAAGGCCTGGAGAAGATGAAGTAAATGAGATTTTTCTTCCCAGTGTTTAAATAACTGGAGATTTCATTACCAGCACATACAGCTAGTAAAGCCCCAGGGAACGGCTTATCATTTGCCCTGTGCTCTTCGGAGAGGAGAACGCACGGCACGGACAAGGAACAATCACAGCACAGTTTGGCAGCGCAAGGCATCCCTTCGCTTGGCCCAGGAGCAAAGGCGGTTCTGTGTCGAGAACGAGACTGAAGGTCTCATAATCCACATTTCTTCATCAAACCGCTCCAGCACTCAGCCTGTCCCCCAGGAAAACAGGGACAATGCTTCCCTGCATCGCGTGCAGGGGGGATGCGTGTGAGAAGGGGGGGAGGATGTGCCGAGGACACACCGCAGTGAAAACCGGCTCCGGCTTTTGAAGCTTTCATCAAAGTGACAGAAGAACAACAGAGCCAGGCAAAGAAAAATGATATTGTGGGCAATAATAATAATAAAAACGAGCATTTCTCTGTCCAGGAGGGTACGTAGCTGGGGCTGTCCGAAAGGACAGCTGCAAAACGCACCCATGGCAGTGATGCTCCATGCCTGGGGGGCCTCACTCGCATCTTGTGTCCCCATCACCAAAAGCTGCATTGAGGCAGGGCTTTGCAGGTGTAAAATTATCCCAAATGAATTATTTTTTAAAGAAAAAACACACCTGCTTTCAGAAGGTGGCGTAGCAACCTTCTGAGGTCTAAAGCACAAAGCCCAGGTGGTGATCCCAGTGTGCTGCTGCTGCACAAGCCACCGGTCAACCACACGTGTCTGCAACACGTTGGGCAGAGAAAAAGCCCTCTGGATGGCCTGGACACCTCATTGTCTTGATGGGGGAATGAGCTTTTCCATCAGAACTGCTGATAGTTGGGGGCTGAAGGAACAGGCAGAGGCTTCTGCATCTCTCCCAAGGGGTGTGGGGAAGGAGAGGACTAAGCTCCGGTGAACAGCAGCAACCAGGGCTTGCAGGTTGGATGGGTTCCAACCACGTCGTCCCATCCATTCACATCTCAGCCACACAGCACCAAATCTGGGATTTCATCCCAGCTCAGCAGTGGAAAGAAGAAAAACCTCAAGCAAAGCCCAACTGCTGCTTGAATTTCTCAGAAAAACACCCCAGCAAAGCCAGGACTTACCTTTGGAGGCACATAAAACTCGAGGAGGAACCTCTCTCCTTCCACCTTCACCGCTTTCCGGAGCAGGAGGCGGCACTTCTGCCACTGCGAGCTCCCCACACAGTTCGTGTCGTCGGCCACCATGTAGCGCAGCGTCCCCTCCCTCTGGATGTCCACCAGCTCCACCTTGGAGGAGGGCACCTTGGACAGGCGCAGCTTGTGGGTCCATTTCTCCCGTGAGTCCCCAGGCTCCTTGCCCCCGGCTGGCCACGTCTCCCTCTCAGCTCTCCGGCTGCCCGGGGCAGCCTCAGCGCCCGGTTCCGGAGAGGATTTGCGATGCCACATTTCCTTCATACCGTCCACCACGCACAAGCTCATGTTCCTCAAGGAGAAGCCTTTCTTGAACTTGGGTTTGGCGGCAGCGTGGATGGAGACGTCCTCCGAGCTGCGGGACTGGCCGTAGGAGGACACCTTGCGTGCCTGCGCCTGCTGTGCCGGGCTCAGGTACCGGCCGGCACCCAACGGGGTGTCCATGCTGTCCAGGGACTCGGTGGACGTCTCCTCCTTCCTCGGGGTGACCTCACGGCCGTAGGGGACGTGGCAGTTCTGCAGCCCCACGAAGGGCACGATGTTGTACTTGGTGGGGGAGTCGGACACGAACACCCGGCTGACCTCCAGGCTGAAGATGTCCAAGAAGTTGGTGGCGAAATGGTGGGAGAAGGAGGTCTCGGCCCCGGGGGTGTCGTAGTGGGGGTTCTCCTTCAGGAACTGGCAGAACTTCTGGGCGAAGTCGACGGCCGCCGCCTGGGCGTGCAGCTCGCAGAACTCCCTCCAGTCGGGGAGCGGGGAGGAGGGCTCCTGGCACAGGGCATCGCCGTTCATGGCTGCCCCATTCCACCTGCCAGCAGGCTGCGGGGGCAAGGGGACAGCGTGAGGGTGGGCACGGACACGGGCAACCCACCCTGCGTGGCCATGCCCCCCACCCCAAGCGGGGCTCACCTCCCCACCCCCAGTGATGTAGGAGCAGGTTTGTAGCCCCGGTGCAAAGGGAAACGCAGTGAGAAAGTGGTTTTGTGCTGTTCCCTCTCCACCTCGTACACTGGAAAAAATCTTGGCCCTGGCAGCAGCCATAAATTGTACTTATTTTACGATTATGACCATGCAAAAGCATTATTGATTTCTCATAAAACCGCTAAGGAGTCCCCGACCGGAGGAGCCCGGGGGATTCGCCTTGAGGATTTCTCTCGCCCGTGTGTTCTGCCTGGGCACGGCAGCAGCTCGCCCATGGGTGAAGCAGCACCCAGCATCCCAGCAGGACCCACATGGATTCACAGGGCAGCACCCTCCCCTCCACACCCAGAGGCCCTTCTCCATCCGTATTTCTGCCCTGATCCTTTGCCACATCAGTTTTGTCATTCTGTTGGAAGAGACATGTGGGAAGGGACATGGATCTTGCTTCTTCCGTTGGCAAGAACCAAGCCTGACACACTCCCAGAGCCGCTCATTCCCAGGCTTTATAGCCCAGACCCTCCTGGGCCAAATGACGTCTCATCTGGGGTAGGCACTGTCTTGTGTCCCCCCCACCATGGCCAGGCCCTCCCTGCCTGGTCACATCTCTGACAGACCGAGCTGAGCTGCTGGAGATGCACAGGAGCTCAGCCCCTGCCCCTTGCCCTCCCCACTGAGCGTTGGGCCCCGTGGCGTAACAGATAACCCCGGGACAGTTCCTCAGCAGGGGCCAATGAGTAAGTAGGGTACAGGGAGAAGAAGAAGCAGCCAGACCCAGGAGCCCACCCGAAGTTGAAGGGAGCTGGAGACCAGACCCACGTGCCCACGGGGGAAGCACCACTTTGCCCTCCACACTGGTCCCTCTCCCAGTGGTCATGGGCCACACGTACATCCCTGGCTTTGTGTTTACGCTGCACCGCCCAAACCTCTGCCTAGCTTTGGGCAGCTTGAACCACCTCCCCGGGGAGACCCCAGCAGCGATCACAGCTCAAAAATCACCTCCCAGTGCCAAGACTGCTTGTGCCTTGCCCAGTGAGCAACTGGGGCACCACTCAGCCCACATCCCCAAACAGTCCGTGTGTCCAGACACCCCTCCTTCCCCCCCAAAGACAGCGATTCGGCTAATCTACCCCAGCTGGGAGCCCAGGGGTGCCTGTGGCTGCCACGCTCCGGACAGGGACCATGCCTGGGGAGCCAGACTTCTGTAGCCCAGATTTTGCTGTTCTCCATTCACAAAGCAGCTCATTTGCTGGCGAGGAATTACTCCTGCTAATAAATCACATGCAGTAACCCGCCAGCAGCTTACATGGCCAATAATTAATTACCACTCAGATGAACTGCACAAGCCATGGGATCGGGGCAGACACTAGGGACTGGGCTAACCCACCCCTCGTCCTCCAGACCCCAACTACATCAGTCACCAGACCCCAGCTGCACCAATCACCAGACCCCAGGCAGGATCGAGCCCTGAAGGTCATGATCCAGAGCAGCGGCCAGAAGCCGGTTGTCCTTTCCCCAGCATATCCCTACGGAGATGAGATGCTGCCTGACCTGCCAGCACAAAACTTCGGAGCTCTCCAGCCTCTCTGTCCCTGGAGGCAGCTCTCAAACCCCCCAAACAGGGAGAAACTCACACAGGCAACAGAAACACTCAATGGAAAGATAAACCCTGCGTTGTTTGAGAACCAGAACTGGGGGAGCTTGGCTCCTCTGCTGTCTTGGAAGGACCATGCAGCTTTGCCCTTGGCAGCATCTCTGCCCCACGCGTGTGGCATCTTCCTGCTTTCGAGATGGGGGTGCTGCTTGGTGCCCCAGCTGTGCCAGGGCGGCAGCGAGGACAGGACACACACACAGCCATCGGGGACTCGCACTGACCCCTCACACCCTGCAGTGCCGTCACCAGTCCCTGGCAGAGCTCCGGCCCCTGCAGAAATCCCCGGCAATGCTCTCCCTGGCATCACAGGGCTTCCCCAAGAGCCGAGCGGGTCCTGCTCACAGGGATCCATGCCAACTGGGAAAAGCCCCATCGCTGCAGTTTAGGAGCAGTGTCTGAATTTCACCGAGACACAGCAGGAAAGCAGCAGAAAATGCCAAGCTGTTTGTTACCTGCCCAGCAAATGCAATTCCTACTTATCCATCACCAAGCAGAGAATTTAAAAGCTCAGCTTGCGGTGGTGGCTACTGCCCTTTGGCTTTAAAATTCAGAGCGCGGCTCGCCGCCACCCCCCAGGAGCTGCCCCGGCACCAAGCAACGGGCCAGGGGTATTTGGTCTCGGGCACAGAAAGGGAGAGGATTCCCTGGCAAACCAAGCGGCGTGGCGAGAGCAAGGGAGGGGGAAAGGGTACAAAGGGAAAAGAGTCGAAAGGGGCTTGGGTGAGAATAGAAAGCCCCACTGCGATGGGTTTCATTGCATGGGCCAGAAGGGAACAGCTTGGCTTTGCCCCAGGGGGGTTTAGCCCCGGGGCTTTGCCCCACATGGATTGGGGGAGGGGCTGGGGCTACAGAGTGGGGCCTGCCTGCCCGAAACTGAGGGATGGCAAGCCAAGATGCAACTCTGAGAGATTAAGGGAAAAAAAGATGGAAAAAAGAAAAGGCAGTTCCAAAAAGATAAAGCCCCAAACAAAAAGCCTCACCACCCAGGCACCACAGCCAGGCTCGGGCTCAGACACGCACGTGGAGGCATCACAGCATCTTCCTTTCATCTGCACGGGGATGACAGACTTTAAAAGGCCAATTTATAAAAATGAAGCCTAGAGGAGAGACACCTGGCAGGTCTGATGGGGTGGCGGGGGGATTACTAACCCTGTGTTCCATCTCCAGCCCACCCTGGCCCAGAACAGGTCTGTGAGCCCCTGGCCGGGACCCCTCAGCAGAGGCTGGGAGCAGGTGGGGTGCTAGGGGCAGTCCCCCGGGACGACAGAGCTACTGCCGCCCCGGCACCCACCCCGGCACGTACACATTCACCTGATTTCTGCAGGAAGCAGGCTCCCAATTATCTGCATAGATTTACCTTTCATCTTGGTGCCTCCGCTCCCCCCCACACCAACCGCACTGCCCCACTTCTCGAAATAACTTATCATGCCACAGACAGCATCCCCGGGCAGAGCGATGGAAGCGAAGCCGAAAATAAGCTCAAGATGAAAATAAGCAGCAAAATCTGCGATTGCTTTTTGGAAAGCAAGGGCCATCCGCTTCCAGCCCAGGTTACCGAGGGTTGCGGCACACTCCCGTGCACCATTTGAAGGAGCCAGATCCCTTTGGAGGTGCTATCTGCCAGCCCAAGAGTCACAGCCTCGAGTGTCTGGCCTGCGTTACACGAGAGGACAGACATGGATATATCAAGCGAGGAGGTTTGTTGTCTAAGGGAAGCCAGAGTGGCAACCGAAACATCGGGCTGGTGCTGGGCTCCTAAGCCCCCGAGTGCGCAGGCACCTCCCGGGGCAGAGCTGTGCCCTTCTGCCACTGTCACTCGGTCAACATTTGAGAAGGAAGGGGAAAAAAAACCAACCAACAGGCTTTCTGGGGATCGGCCAAGCAGAAACCCAGGTTGCAGTCGCGGGCGAGAGCCAGCCGCTGGCAGCGACGTTACGCCAGCCTCTCCCAATAAGGTGTGCCGTGCATCCCCTGCACCTGCCACGTGTGCTGGCACGCACGAGTAGAAAGATCTGAAAGTCGAAGTAGGCTACTGACCTCAAGAAGAAATGAAATTTAAACTGTCAGCAGACGCGCAGGAGACCACGACAAGGGCAAAAAAAAGTCTCCGATGAAACAGGAGTCAGGGAACAACAACAAAACCACTGGGATTTGCTGAACTAGAGATGTGGGGAGGAACCATCATCTAATGAGGTGTTAATAACCCGAACACGCAACGCCGGTCATGAGATAGCCAGAACAGCCAGCCCAGCACTTGCTCCGAGGGCTTTATTTAAGGAAACAACCCTAATAAAGAGATGTTTCCCTTCCGCCTGGCGCGGCACAGCCAGCCTGGGCCAAAGCGATCTGAAATTCAGTGGGGAGAAAATACCGTCCAAGGGAGGATGTGAAGGGCCAGTCTGCATCCCTCCATCGCTGCCGTCACGGGAGAGCTCCCAGGTCACGCGTGTACCTGGCTGGGAGCAGGGAAGGGCAGGAGAGGAAGAGTCTGCAGGGGAAAGGTGTGCGGCACAGCCCCGGCTCATGGGAAGGATGTTCCCGGCTCGGTCCCGGCTCCCCGGTCCAGCAAGCTGCTTGGTTTCCGGCAAGATCGATGCCACTCAAAACCCTGGCTGGTGATCCCATGGGAATGGCATGAGGAAACCCATGCACCTGTTCCCCCAGAAAAGCGCCTGACCTCAGCACGCTGGGCCAGGGGAGATCCCCGAGTCACGAGCAAGTTGGAGAGCAAGGCGACACCTCCCCGGCCCTGCTGCGAGGTGATGCTCCTGGCAGGCAGGCAGCCCCTCTGGCAGCTCCAAACAGATCCTGGCACCCGCCTGCGTGGCCCAGAGACACTGCCTGCCCTGGGCAGATGGGCAAAACAGCTAAAAGCAGGATAGAGACTGCCCTCGGGGGCAGTGGGGCAGAGCGAGTAGCATGCGGGGCTGAGCTGATGGCAGAAGGGAAGCAAGCGCATCGTCTTTCCAAGCCTAAAAGGATGGGGGACACATCAGCCACGGAGCTGACGTCCCCCCTTCCACAGCAGACACCTGAAGCATGCGAAGACCAAGCAACCTCCTCCCCAGCCTTTCTTTGCCACCTCGAGGAGCTGGGAAGGGTCCCCTCAGGACCCCTCAGAGCTTTAACCAGGCACAGGGGCTGAGCTTAGGAAGGGAAAGCTGTAGGGCAAAAGAGCAGAAGTTATCTGCTCGTGTGCGTTACCCATCGTTCCAGACCCACTCGCCATCCCCACTGCAGCCCTGGGGTGGGAGAAGTTGACTGCTCTCCGCACTCTTCAGTGCTCCGTGTACTATTTATACCGTATGGATCTTAAATCAGACCGGCTGTCTGAACCATGTAGAAATGGAAACAATCTTTGTTCCTCTCATTTACAGCCCATCCCACTAAAATATTAATTGAACAGCATTTTGGCCTCAAATTTAATGGTCAAACCACCTTCCTTGAAGCAATCCCCCAGTAAATGCGTGCTTTGACTCCCTGCCCAGACGCACTACAGGGTCATCTGGAGCCTAGGAAACATGGGTCCGGAGTGAAAAGGCTTCTCAGGTCCTTTTCTGCTGCCCGATGAGGGAGCCCTCCTCCAGCCGCAGTGTTAGCTGGAGCGGCTCTCAAACAGATGCCCCCAAAGCACCCAGCAGCGTCGGATGGCCATTTCCAGGGCAGGCGCTGACGGGAGACATCTTCAAAAGAGAAAACGGGCAAGAAACGGCCCTTTTTCCCCCTCTTGCACGTATGACCCACTCCCAGCCAGGACCCCGGCTGCTGGGGGGGGCATACACACTCTTTCCCACAGGCAGCTGGCTTGCCAAGACCAGCCAGGCAGAGCTCAGGGGCAGACCCCCAGCAACATCCGATTTCTCCTTTTCTCACTATTCTGAACAACTTCATATCGCAGGGCTGTTTCTCCTCCTCCTCCCCAGAATCTTCCCCAGCGTACATTTTACCCCCCGTGCTGACAGCTGCTGGAAACTAAAGGCATGTTAATAGACGAGATCCACTGCACCTTAGATAATCTCTTCCCCAAGTAATTCCACCCAGCTTGCAGGGAGCCACGCCGCCCGCCCGCGTGCGGGGCTGGAGCATCACCCAAGCCCATTAGCACGCCGCTGATGGGGGTTACACCGGCGCAGAACCTGGGGTCCCCAACCTCACCCGTGGGAAGGGGACATCCCTGGGGTGCAGCGATGTGATCCCGTGCAAAGCATCGCTACAGCTGGGCATCGTGAATGCAGCCTGGGGCTGGCAGGCGGCGTGCTGTGTCCGGAAATAAAGCAGAGGCACCCCCTCAACGCCCCGAAAGAAAAGCTGGCTATTTCTTGGACCAGTAAAATTGACCTCCTTTACCAAATGCTCTGCTTTTTTAATTTTTATATATTTTTTCAGAGGCTGCCGTGACTTCCCTCTTGCTTGGGTGCCACCTCACCTGCCTCTCTCCGGCCGGGGAGATTCCCACAGAAAAGTAACCAGTCCAAGGTCTATTTTTAACGCCCACAATAGCAGAGCCTCCCAAGAGGAGCGGCCGAAGCCCTGTCCCCAACCAAGCAATCTCACATTTCCCTCGCTAAGCCTAGGTTTCCTTCCGCCTCTCGGCCCACAGCAAAACCCTCCTCCTCCTCTCGACTTCCCATCCTTGTAAAACTATTTGCACATCCACCTCCAGGCTTGGCCGCAGCGGGTGCCGCGGGGGCACGGTGCCACGCGCACGCGTTATATATTAACTACTGACCTGGTACCTCAAGGCAGACCCTTCCCAGGCCCAGACATGCCAAATAACGGGAGATTTAGCTGCTGACTCAGCAACCCCTGGATGTACCTGAAATTCAGGGGATTTAAAGAAAAAGCCCTGCACATAAACCCAACGGCCGTTCCCAAGACAAGTGTAAACTCTTTAAAAACAGAGATGACTCTTGGCCTGTAGACCGCTATGCCATTAAGGGGCTCCTGGGGTGTTTTTGGGGAGTGAGCTGCATGGGTCAGTGGTGCAGGATGCCCAGCAAAGCCCATTCTGATGCGGTACAGCACAGCCATCACCACGTGCCTCGTCCTGGCAATCCCCCTGTCGTTAGGGGAGAGAACCCCCCCCCCCCCCCCCAAGACTGTTTTTCAATTACAGCACGTGCTAAACATGGGATAAAGTTACTCAGATCCGTATGAAATTTTCTTAGGATGATTTTTACCTTGCAGATCTGATTCCCCACACACATCCCTGTCGCATGCCCACCTGCAAACAGCGTTAAACTGCTGCCTAATGGTATCTGAGCTCGGGAAATTCAATTCTACCCAGCGCCTTACCCCGCACTGCTACAATCGCTGCTAATTGCTTAAGTGGTATATTAAGCAAAACGCCTCATAAACATTCCAGTGGGCTTTGAACCCCTCTCCTCAGATGATGCCAAAACACCCTGTTACGGCTGCCATCCCCCACTGGAGATTTAACCTCAAATATCCCTTTTCTCTCCACTGCTCACCCGGGCAGACAGCGCTTCGTACCCAGCGTGGTGGCCATGACCACGAAGTAGGGATTTACAGGCTGTGTCCGACTTCTCCGCCAGCCCTCCTTCCTGAGGCTCCCGAGCAGGACCTGCCCCACTGCAGTGCTGTCACAGCCCCTCTCCTGCCCCAGGGTCTGGTGTGCCAAATTGCTGCCAGAATCTGCTGTAGCAGAGCACAGACCTGCTCCCATCTTCCCAACAGGACCCTGGAGTGGATGCACACTGGTTCCCTCTCCTGGTCCACCCTCTCCAAAGCACGGCAAGCATCTACAGGCATTGATGGATGCCGGGCTGCAGTTGAGTCTGGCTCCAAGCTGGGGCCCTGCACCCCCCTCAAGCAGATTCTCCAAGCCCTTCTGGTTTTCCCTTCAACAAAAATCAGGTCTGGGATGCAGTTTTCCCTTCAGGGATAACCTCTCCTCCTCTCCGCTGGGATTCAAACCTGTAATTCGTGGGAGTCAGGGAGCACACCGGGCGCTCCCTGCAGTGGCAGGGTCCCCGGTTTCCCTCTGCCAGCCTCCGCTCACATGAGGAAGCAGAGCACCGAGCCCAGCACAAGTCTCCAACCCTTATCCCACCACCTCTCCAGGGCAGGGAAACCGGCCAAGGGCAAGCGAGTGCACCAGCGTGTGGGTGTGCTGGGAGAGGAAGGCTGCCAGGAGCGGCTCAGCTGGCCCTGGGGCTGGAGGAGAATGGGAAGGCAGCACTGCCCCGGGGCAACCAGCCTGATTCAGCAGGGGCAGATGTGCAACCATCATCGGGTTTCTCTGCCTGCCATGCGAAGAGGAACAGGAGGAGGAAGGGCATTAGCCAGCAACATCCTCATCACGAAGAGACAGTGATTTATCTACAAGGAAGGCCGAGAGGAGGTTGGACAAGACCACCCTGCCATGAGCAGATGTGCTCCCACCAGCCCAGGGCGGGAGGGGACAGACCTGATGGTCAAGAACAGCAGCCAGAGGAGGTAACCCCCTGCAGCCAAGCAACCCCGGTACCCCTGAGCCTACCGGAGGGCTCGCGCCCCAGGAAGGCAGCAATTGTAGCCCCAGCACCTTGCCCAAAGCGGGACAGGGAAGGCTCCATCCTGCAGCCCCCAAGACTGACTTATCCCTGTGCCATCGAGTGGGACAACGGCCGCCTCGCACTGGGTCAGACGGCGGAGACCGGCGGGCAGACCCACACCCTTCTTAAACACGTGTCAACAGGCTGGAGCACCCCGGCAAGAATCCCGCAGCTTGGTTAGAAACAGGCCGTTCAGCGGCCACCCCGGGGTGCGCCGCAGCGTTACAGCGGTGGAGAGGCACTGCCAACCCACACCGAGGGGTGCCAGCGGGAGGTCAAGGATCCCATCTAAGCCCATCTCTCTGTGCCAAGGCAACGGCCGAGGGTCCCGGGGTAGGAGGGCTGAGTGTTTCAGAGGAGCCCAGGGTGGTTTAGGGGCGCAATCCCTACTCCGAAGCACAGCCCCAGATGCCAAGCGTTGCAACGCTGCTCCTTCTCCGCTCCTCTCCCAACAAACCAAACCAAAAATCCGCACGGAGGGAAGGATTGAGTAATCCACTCCAAGAAACAGCGGCAAGGCCTCCCAGGGATGTGGGGCAGGGGCGCACAGGGCGGTTTTACCTCCTCTCCCATTCAGTTCACAGGGTCCCCGAGGTGCCCGCGGCGTGGTTCTTCCAGGTCAACTGCATAACTGGCGAATTCCATCCCTGGACCCAGGGACCGGCGTGACTCGGAAGAGCCTGGAAGGCAAAGCTGTAGAGGGTCAGCCCTGCTGTGCTCCGGCCGGACCGGCCGCTCCGGCAGAGCCTGGACATAAGCAGAAGGGCCCCGGAGAAAGTCCCTCTGCTTTCCCGAGGCCTTCGCGTGATGCAACCCAGCCTCGCCAGAGCCGGAGGAAGCACAGGAGCTGCGGTTGCCCCACGGGTGTCCGCGGAGCCCCGTGGGAACGGGAGGCACCGGCTGCCCGGGCGGGCCCGGTGCTGCTCTGCCCGTGGCTGGAGGGGGAAACCCTCGCAGCCCACCCAGAGCTGCCTGCAGCCCCCACGCAAAGCCCGAGCAAACAATAACGAACCTAAAACCGGAGCATCCACGCGGGATCGTGCGCGCTCCCCGTGCCCCCGCCGGAGCATCCCCCACCCCCACCCCCAGCCGCGGGGGCTCCGGTCCGAGCCCGGCGCGTTTCGCCTCCCCGGCGCGGCATCTGCCCCCGGCGCGGTGCCTGCCCCGGGGGGGCCCCAGCACGGCCCTCCCTGCCCACCCCCCGGCGCTCGGGGCCGGCCGGAGGAGCGGCGATGCTCACCGGGAGGGCGAAGGAACCGGCCCGGGGGGGGTGGGGGAGGCGGCGGCAGCCCCCGGCCCGCCCGTGCGGAGCCTCAGCCCGGCGGCTCGGGGAAGGGGGCGGCTCGGGGCAGACCCCCGGCTCCACCCCGCCGCAGGGGCGACCCTTCCCGAGGCGGGGGTGGTTGGGGGGGAGCTCCGCGCCCCCGCTGCGAGCGGAGACCCTCCCCCGGGCAGGGAGGATCCGCTCCCAAACGGGGGCGGGGGAATTACCAGGAAAACAAGGGGCCTCCCCCCTCCCCCGCCGCCCTCCGGTACCGGCGGGATGCGCTCACCCGGCCCCGCTGCTCGCTGCTCCCGGCGCGGCTCCCGGCGGGCCAGCACTGCCCGGCCGCCCCCCGCACCGCCCGGCAACGCCGCCTCCCGCCCCTCCCACCGCCTTAAAGGGCCCCGCCCGGCCCCGCTCCCCCCGCCCTGGCCCCGGGCCCAGTCCGGCCCTAGCGGGCTGCGACCCACCGGGCCGGGGTCCCCGAGGGGGGGCTGCACCCCGCGTGTGGGGCCGCCGACCCCACGGTCTGTGCTGGGGTGACATGTCTGCGGGGGCGCCCCAAACCCCCGGGGGCACCCCAGATCCCTAGGAGGGCACCCCAAACCCCGGGGGAGCACCCCAAGCACCCCCCCAAGTCCCGGGGGGGCACCCCCATGCCCTAAGAGGGGAAGAGCAGCGTTGTCTCGCCCCGTCTGAGCCCCAAAGCTCATTTCTTTGCGCTGCACCAGAGGGGGTGTTGGGGTGACTCCCCGGCACCCCCACATCTGCGTGGGATGCGGGCGGGGGCTGGCACTCGCCTCCTCTGTCCCACCAACGTGTTTATGGGGCCCATCTCCGGGCACCCACCTCCTGCCAAGGGGGTCAGGGCAGACGCGTAATCCCCATCTTAGCGCGGGGGGGAACCGAGCCCAGAGAGGTTTAAGTGATTTAGTCAGGGGTCACATTACCGTGGGCTGCTCCCCCCCCCCGGACCTCCCCCCCCCGGACCTCCCCCCGGCATGTCCACGGACGGATAAGGATGACTCACCAAAAAAAAATCATAAAAAGAAAGAAAAAAGGATTTGCAGGAGGAACAAATCCTTTTTACTTCTGATAGCACCTGTAGGATTAAGACAATGCTGGTTATGTAAGGGGCAGACGGGGGGTGGGGTGGGTTTTTAGTACTATTATTATTTATTTATGATGCTTCCTTGCCGGCCTCTTACCCTGCAAGGTGTGATCCGGGCAGATTTTGGGACAGGCTGCTCTGGGGGCGCTCAGAGGGCGCAGCAGGGAGATTTCGATAGATATCAGGATAATCTAATCTTCCTGATTAGATGTCAGGAAGAAATTCTTCCCAGAGAGGGTGGGGAGCACTGGGACAGGTTGCCCGGAGAAGCTGTGGGTGCCCCATCCCTGGGAGTGTCCAAGGCCAGGCTGGATGAGGCTTGGAGCAACCTGGTCTAGTGGAGGGTGTCCCTGCCCGTGGCAGGGGGGTTGGAACTGGATGGGCTTTAAGGTCCCTTCCAACCCAAACCAGTCTGTGATTCTATGAAACAAGGAGAGAGGGTGGTTGTCGGGCTGCGGCACGGTGACGCACTGTTTGCTTTCTCATCCCCGAGGCCCCTAAAGCAGAAGAACCCAGCATCTTCCTAAACCTCTTTTTGGTGTGTTTTAAGCAGCAGTGAGACGCAGAGCAAGGGGGGGTTGAAAAGCACCGTCCAGGAGGCATGACTGGGGCATGGACTCTTGACTTCTCTCCTTGGTTTCCTTATCGCTGGTTTTGTGCTGATTTTGGGTGAATGCCCACACTCCTGCTTCTGACTAGTCATGATTTCCTTTCCCAGGGGTGTTTTGAGGTTGAATTAATGCTCACCCAGAGACTGCAGCCCGCTGCTCAGCGTGGGTTACCCTGCACAGACCACCTTTGCCCAGCTGCCGCAGCCGCTGATGTGTGTTTCCACTCACCCCCCGCCTCCCACAGCTTCTCAAAAACTCTCCCATTCATATACATTTTTAAAGAAAATACACAATCAATAGTCTCTTAGGCTGGAATTTCATTAAGGGTTTCGTTGCACTCGCTATCGATTGCTGGCAGGGCTGGGAGCCACACGCCGTGGGTCCGGCAGACGCGGCCGATGCCCTGCCCTCCTGTGCTGTGGGACCAGCCGGACCATCTTCTTTGGGAAAGGACAGCGGTGGCAAGGACATCCCTGGGTTTCATGCCATCATCGCCGGCCGGGCAGAGAATCCGGCTGGGTTGGCAAAGGGGCTGGGAGGTGCTGGGGGCAGAGGCGGTGCGGCGGGGGCAGAGCCTGGCAGGGCGTGCTGAGACCCACGGCACCCTGTGCTGCGACCCACGGCACCCTGCGCTGCGCCAGCTCGCGGCCCCATCGCCTGCAAACCCACATGAGCAGCACTGCAGAGCCTCTGGGAACCCCGCTCTTTGCCCCTCTGATCTCCACTACCACACGAGCAGCAGAAAGCCCAGCATCCCAGCTAAACTCCCAGATGTTATTAAACATCACCCGAGAGCAAAACACTCTGGGAGCCCAGGGAAAGGCTGGGGTGCTGGGATTTCTCCCACGAACCAGGATAAACGCTTTGCGACTGCAAACGCTGTGGTACACCCCCGGCTCTCTTGTGCCTTCCCTCCCGTGGGTTGCTGCTGGTTTCAGGATGTGTAGAGCAAGGTTGGGAAGCCTGGCCTTGCCGTGAAGTGCCAGGTAACCTTGTGGGGCTGCAGTTAAAAAGACAACCGGGCTATCAAGTGTGGGAACACACAGTTTGCAATGCTGTTGGTCAGTCACTCGAAAAATCAAGTGAAAAATCCCAACCTTCAAAAGGGTTTGAGGGCTAATTTTAGGTCGGTGCCTTGGCCAAAGGGATTTACAATAATTGCCGGGGTGAAAGTTTAACTTCTCCTGCCACTTTTCTCAGCGATCCCCGAGGAACCATGCTGCGCTGCGCAAAGACCATCCCCCGTCCAGCTCCCCCAGTTGTCTTTTTAAGGGTTTATTTTTAAACTGAAGCCACAGGCCGCATGGAACAGGCTGTAAATTCTTTACAAGTCCCACTGCGTAGCCAGTGGGAGCTCCCATGGGTGGCGATGGGCTTTGGCTTGAATCCTTGGCCCCACGTTCTGGCCCCGCTCATCCCTCTCCCATCACCACAGACATGGCACTGCTCCCCCCCGGACACCGCCATACCCATTCATCACTAAACCCTTTTAACAGGAACCACGACGCGAGCAAAGCAGAACATATTGCTTGTAGAAACACGGCCTTTCTGCTACGCTAAATGATTTAAAACTGGTGGTGAATAAACCTAATATCTGCTCGCTTCTGCCAATTCTCATTACGCCGGGACTCCCTCGGAGCTATTAGCTGCCTTAAAAAATCGCTGGAAGGAGTCGAGAAGCGGCGCAGCCAGCGCTGGGGAGGGCTGCTGGCAGCCGCCCGGCTGGAGCGTGACGTGCCCTTGAAATCCTGTGCCCGGAGGCATCCGGCAGCCAAGCCGTGCCAGCTCCGGCAGCGTGCCGTCCGCCACCCGCGCCTCCCGGCAAAGCCAGTTATTTTTAATTTCACCGCCTCCATCCACGCCGCGTCCCGGCGCAGGCGGGGGGTTGTCCGGGGAGCGGGGACCGTAATGCTCTTGCAGATTGTCTTGCAAAACCCCAGTGATGTGGGTTGGCAAAGCTGCCAAACCATGGTGGGGAGAGAGGGGTGTGCTAGGGTGAGGAAAGCAGGGGCAGGAGGTTCAGGGGTTTGTTCAGCATCCCGGGAAAACGCTGGAAATGGAGGTGGGAGACCTTCGTGGCCGTGGCACGTTGCAGCCCGGCCAGGAACCTGCTTTCGAAAGCGTTTCATGGCGCAGGCATGGCAAAAAGCCGGGCGTGTATGCGAGCTGTCAGCTGGGCAGATGGGCCCCGGGCTTCTCCCGCGTTGTCACAGCTGCAAATTGTCCAGGAACAGTCTCTAATGAGACGTAAAGGAAGGATTTACTGGAGAAAGATGTCACAGGGACGAAAAGGGAAGGGGGAGGAAACCGGGAGAAACAGCAGTTTGGTTTTGTATTTGTTTGTGGGGGGGAAATTGCTTTAAAATGTCCTTTGGTGCATTAGAGACGGCGAACAGCCAGTGACAGCCCGGCCGCAGGGCTGGAGGAGCCTTCTCCCGGGGATTGTGCTGATGTGAAGACCTTGACATGCAAACTCCTTTCTCCTCAACACCTCCCACCCCCCACCCCCGACTCAGGACTTACCTGTGAGAGGGAGAAAAGCCCTTTCCTTTTGGCACAAAGACACAGGCTAAAATTCCCTCTGCAACCTGAGCTTTCCCTTTCCCTGCTGCCCAGGGTGCCTGCGCAGCCCTGGTTGAGCGACGCTCTCCCAGGATGACCCTCGGAGATGGACAAGCCCAACCACAGGCCAGAGTAAAGCCAGCCCAGCTGAAACCCTCCTGGGGAAGGATGTACAAACAGAACCAAACCCCATCCTCACCTTCCCCAGGGGTGACCAACGGAGTTTAGATGGAGACAGAAAGCACCGGCTGAGCGGAGGAGCCGTGCAGGAGCGCGGCTGGCCAGCTTGCGGCATCAACAACTCATCCTGCATCCTTCTTGTGTGTGCACAGCCTGTCCCTGCCGTGTCCCGGCTCTTCTGCACAACATCTCGGTCAGGATTGTGTCCAGCGGCCTCTCAGTGTTGGACCCAGCTGGGAAAGGAGTAATATTTGGGGTTGGTGAGTCGGGAAGGAGTGCGATCTCCCGAAAACACTGTCAGGCAGAGAGGGGGTTCAAGGCTCAACCCTTTGGCATCCCTGGCAGTGCTGGGAGCGGTATTAGGAGCAAAAAGAGGGTGTCCAGCTCGGTGTCAGTGGACATGATCCACAGCTTTAATTTTTACCATCCTAAAGTGTTTCTTTCTGCCTCATCTTGATGTTTCCACTGGATCCTGCTGGGACAGAGCTCACCGGACCCCTCCAAACTCCCCATCCCCACACCAGCAGGATGGTATTTGCACTCACCCAGTGTCTCCAGGGAGCGCGTTCTGAAGAGAGGTGGTTGCATTCAGAAACACAACGTGTCCTCCGAGGATGTCCCTCGCGAGGGTGTCAGGCTGGGGCAGCCACGGGAGCCTAGTGCCGGTGCTGCTGCCGCTCTTCTTCCTCCTGCCGATGCAAATGAAAAGTGATGCTTTTTCTGTGCTTAAACTTCCCCTCCGTGCCCGCTGGCAGGGCGGTGGGTGGAGAGCTCGCCAAGCATGCAAGGATTTGCAAGCGATGCGGAGCCCTGCCCTGGGACAAGCACCCAGACGCTGATCTCTGTGTCGGTGGGACATGAGTGTGTCCACACCTGGGGCTGCAGAGCTGAACCCAGCAAAATAAAAAATCCCCCAAAAACTCCAGCGTGATGGCTCTTGCCCAAAGGCTCTGCCTCTTTGCTGCTCCCCACGGCTGTGCCTGCACCGCTGGGGTGACCAGGTCCATGCCCCTCCTTGTGGGACAGGCACCTTCGCTTTCAAACTGCCCCCATTTCTCCTGGAGCAAGGTCAGAGCCTAGTAGCTACTCATATTGCCTCTGAAAGATCCTTTTCCTTTGTGCTGTTCTGCTTTGCTGGGGCCATGGTTGAAAGATGGTGTCAGAGGTTTTGTTTTGCCTGGGCAGAGCACAGGGCAGGAACCAGCCACGGGAGGAATCAAAATCACAGGCATCAAAAAGCCTTCCCACACATCCTCCGTGGCTGTGCTGTGCTGGCCCGGGGAGTTCCTGAAGCAAAGCCCGCCTTGCTGCAGCAAACTTCAGTCACCTCCTGCAGCTGCATCGATTTGGTGGGCTCTGCTTGGGGACAGGCTTGCGACCACCACTTTGCCAGCCCTGACCCACAGCCAGGATGATGGAGCTGTTCACTCCGAGGACCACAGGACCACATTCTGCGGCGCAGCTCTCCCACAGGGTCTGTCCCAGGTCGGATCCTTCCCTGCTCGCTCTCCCCAGGCATCACACAGCCATGGGCTTCCTTCATGCTGCTGCTCCAGGCTCCCATTTATCCCAGCGGTCCCTCCTCTCCGTGCCCATAGCCTCCAGCTGGCGGAAGCCAAACCCCTGCAGATTTCAGGCATACAGAAAGGACCTTTCTCGCTTGCAAATGCTCCTGCAACAACAGCTCCTCATGCCTGGTGATGGAGGGGAAGCCATGCTGCTCCTGCCAGCGAAGGGCGATCTTTGCTGTGTGGGATCCTCTCCCTGGCATTTCCCACTGTGCTGGTCTTTCATTGTGGTTTCCCAGGGTTTTGCCTTTCCTACAAACTGGAAAACGTCCTTCTGGCAACCTTGGCTTTGAACCAGTCCCACGCCGCCGGGTCAGGCTGGCCCCGGTGTTTCCGCAGTGCAAAGCTCTCCCGGCAGCAGCGCTGAATGCACGCTTGCACGTGTATTAAAATAAAAAAGCATTAAATATTAAAGGCAAAACCATCTTTGCCTGGGCTCAGAGCAGCTCTTAAAAATGTTAGCAGCTCCAAAATCCCAACCCTTCCTTAGCTTTGAAAGCTTCTTCCATCTTTTACCAGCCTGTGGGGAGCTGGCGCGGGGTGTGCAGCAAGGCTGGCGTGCGAAGTGCCTCCGGAGGAGATCCCAAAGCGAAGCCACGCACGTCATGGCAGCAGCTGGGAAATTCCTAAACCCTGCAAGCCTGCAGGGACAGGTGTGCAGAGGGGAAGTGGGAAAAAGCCCTGGAAAATCCCAGTTCTGGGCCAGGGCACTGGGAGGTGGTCAGTGAGGGCAGCCCCCTCCCCAGCCCGTGGCAGGCTGTGTCACCCCAGAGGAGGGTGACACCACGCCGGGATGGGACAGGTCCCATCCTGCTCCCACGCATCGGGGAGATGCACCAACTGCCGTGCAGCCTCAGCAGCATCTGCTTGCAGGGATGGTGTTAGGGATCCTTCCATCAATGGGGACCCAGGGGTTGGCATAGCCTGAGCTGCTGCTTATCCGCTGCAGGGGAATGGCGATGCTATTCCCGCTCCCGCAGCGCCTGCCACCCCCATCCCCTGCACCTCCCTGGCGGGTGGGGTGCTTGGTGGAAACGGGCTGCAGAGGAGACAGCGTTTGCTGGGCAAAGCAAGGTTTTGAATCCCAGGAGCCCTTTCCTGGCTTCTGAGGGGTGCAGCGCTGGCTCCCTGCATCCCGGGAAGGCCAAAGCGTTTCAGGGACATCAGAAGGATCATTCATGTGGGTCCATACCAGAGCCTTCCTCTGTGCTAAATATCCTCCCTGTCTCTAAAACCACCAAGAGACTATTAATAAAAATACTGTTCCCTACAGAGCCCTTGCTTTCCCCAAGAGACCCTCATGGGTGGCCTCCACTGCTCCTGCTGGGGCTGGGACCCACGGGAGCACCATCGCCCCGCAGCATTGCCCCTCCAGGACGGCAGCAGCAGGGACAGACAGATGGGCTCAGCCTGGACTTGCACTGGGAGAAGGGGTTTCCATAGCAATGGACACTCTGGCTGAGATCCTGCATGTTCAGGGCAAGGATTTGGGGTGGGGCACAGAGTGAGAGGGGCTACCCAGGAGCTTTGCACTGCAGGTGGTGTGCTGCTGAGGTGAATCCATCCCCCGGCCGGCTTGGGGACCCCGTTGTCCCTGGGATGGCTCCACATCTCATAAAATCATGCCTTGCATCGCCTCCCTCGATCACCCACCGTGGGTTTTGCAGGATGCCTGGGGAGATCCTGTCCTCCTGGGGGGGTCACAGCATGCTCAGCCCTGCAGGGACCCCAGTGCTGCCAGCCCAGCCATGCTGGGGAGCTGGGGGGCACAGCCAAGCCCCATTGGGGTGTGCCTGTTCCCCTCCACCCCCATTCCCCTTCTGCTATCTGCTGGAAGGCCACGTGCCGGTGCCCTTCGCTGCCGGTGGGGACAGTTATTCTGGGCAAGAGGAGAGGTCAGCGGAGGTTGTGCCAGGGCTGCGGTGCTGCCTTCGACCCCGGCACCGCTCCTCTGCGGGTGGGAGAGCCGGGCTTTGCTGCTGCGGGATGCGCTGTGGCTTTTCACCTCTTTTGTGCTCCAGTGCCCTGTTCACAGGGGCAGCGTCTGTGCAGCGGGGACAAAGCACCAGTGCAGGGGACAACGCACTGTGCGATGGGGACAGAGCTCCATCAGTGGGGACAAGGCACAGAGGGCGGCTCCATGCAGACACCCTTGGCCAGGGACGCTGCCCACCCCCTTGCGGTAGTGGATGGATGAAAGCAAGGGGCAAAACGGGTCAGAAGGGATGAAAAGGATGTTATTTCTGCCAGCGTGGGTGGGACCTACCTCCCGTCTGACACCCACCCCATACCCACAGTTGGACCACGATCGTGCCGTGCCCAAGCCACCCACGCACCCCAGCAAGAGCGGGTGAACCCCTGGGGCACCCATGGCTCTGCCTGGCACCGGCACCTGCCCCGGGCTGGAAACTCCCCCACGGCTGGGCACAGCTTACCTGCAAAGCCAAAGGCAGATGCACACTTGCCACTGATGAGGCCGCATCAGCAGCACGTGTCCCTGCATCCCTCCCTCCCTTTGTCTTAATTCCAGCACATCTCTCGCCCTTTGGGTCACTGGGCTGTGCCAGAAGCCGGCACAAGCTCCAACTCAGCCGGTGGCTGACGGGCAGCGAGCCCTTGGCAAGGCCGTCTTCAGCGGAGCTGCTGGGGCTGAGCGGGCTCGCCGGCTGCCTGGGCTCTTTGTCTTCCAGGGAAACAGCCGCCCTGGGAATGGGGAAAAGAAACCGGCCACCCTGAGACACCACGGGGCTGCGAGCCGGGGTTGTTCCAATGAAGAGCCGCAGGCTGAGCTTTCCTACCCGGCACCAATGGCTGGGCCGGGCTGGCAGGCTGCATTCCCGGTGTGCCTTGGTGATGGATGGCTGGGGCATCAGTCAGGGAAACGCAGCCAATTCCCTTCCTTGTTGTTTTGTTTCCACTGCAACGCCGGGGGAGACCCTCACACCAGGGGCTGCGGGGCTGGCAGCTTGGGGGTGTCTGCTCCGTGCCAGCCAACGTTAAAAAACGTAATTAAGGAATAAGAGAATAACCCGGCTTTGCAAACTGTCGCACTGCCGAAGCACTGTCTGGAGGTGGGCACTGCCCTGGCCCCCCCATCCTGGGGCATCCCCAGGGATACAGTTGGGCAGGGAAGGGCTTTGCAAGCCCCCGTGGGAAGCAGGTGTTAATGGGGGGCAGTGGGACGTCTAAACGTCCTTGTGTCACCCCCGGCGTCCTCTGCCAAAAGCAGGGTTGGGAAATGAAGGGCTTGGGTTTGGCTGAGCCCCTGGCACGGGCTGATGTCTCCGTGGGAAGCAGGAACTCCGTGGGGAACAAGGACTCCGTGGGGAGGGTCCCTGCCCACAGCCCCTTCAACATCCCTAGCCCTGGTGCTCACCTTACACGTCTCGTTTACGTTTTCCTGCCTTAATGAGAACAGACTTTTGGGGTTGGGGGGGGGGGGGGAGCGAGGTAAATATTTTTCTGCTTCCTCTCCGAGCTGGAAAAGCCTGTGAGTCCCATCTCCAGGGAGACTCTGTAAATAAGGCAGAGGGGGAGGACGGGGGGGCTGCTCCATATGCTGCACCAGCTTTCGGCCCCGGCTTGCCATCAGATGTCTAACACAACAGGAAGCAATAAAACAGTTATTACCAGCCGGCACCTTCCAGCACGGCCGCATGGAGGAGCCTGCCTTCGCTTTCGCCCTCCTTGCCCAAGACACGGCTTAATAACGGGGCTCCCCTATTAACAGGGCTATCGGGGCTCCCGTATTATTAGACCGTGCGGCAGAGATGCCCAGCGCTGCTGCAGCAGGGCTCAGGACCACCCCACCGCTGAGATTTCGGCATCGAGGTAACACCGCTGTGATTCCCACGTGTCCCCATGTCCCTCCGCCAGCTGCTGTCACCTCTCGCACGGGACCGGGTGTCCCAGTCGGGGACGGCCACGTGGGAAGAGCACCGTGGCAAACGCACCCCGCCAAGGCAGTTCTCAGCATCGAGCCCTGCTGTCGTTTTTAAACCAACCCATCCAAAACCAGCAGCCCGGGCTGCTCCATCCATTGGAAAGGAATGAGAAGGATGATGGTCCGCAGGCCGTAAAGCCGTGATGTTCGCCCCGCGCTGTGCGGGCCGTGCACCCTTGGCCGGTGATTCCTGCCGTCTGGCCCTAAGTCCCGGCTGAACCGGAGCGTGTCTTCGAGACAGACGTTCAGCCTTGATTTAAAGGCGCCAAGTGATGGACATCCACCCCCATTTCCCTGCCTGCTTCCAGTGGATAATTAGAGCTGCTCTTCCAAAAATAAATGCCAATTGATCCCCGGTCAGGCTCCTGCCTCCAGATATCCAAACCCCTTCTATCTTATCCCCTTTTTTCCCATGCGGGCTGTGTCCGTGTGCTGTCCTGGCGCGACGGACCCGTCGAGCTCCCAGCTCTGCGACCTGTTTATCTGCCGCCTGTAGCGTGTACACCCTGAACTCACAGTAACCTGCAGCGCCGGGCGCGCTTCTCCGGGCGCTGGCTCTGCGTGTGTTTGTGCAGCTCCTTCCCCCCAGCAGCCGGCGGGGAGTCTCGCTAGCATCCTGCGCGCCAGGCGCTGGCTCCGCTTCATTCAGCTCCGCTCAGGCCCTATCGATCTCGCTTTTCCATTTGCAGAGCAGGGGCAAACACGGTTGCTGCCTGCGCATTAGTGGCTCTGGAGATGCGTTTCCAGCAGGAACTGGACCGGAGGGACGAGGCGCCCAGCCGGAGACCTTTAGAACAATCATATTATTTTTTTATAGCACTGCAACGCTTGCTGCTGCAGCTCGCCCTGCCAATGCCACCGCATTGCCCAGCTCCACCGAGCGTGGCCACGCACCGCCCGGGCTGCCAAGGCGTTCGGCACCTCCTCCACGGGTAGGATGGTGCGGGGCTGGAGCTAGATCAGGCCCCTCGCCGCTCTCCCCTGCCAGGGGGGCGGTTGGGGTACGCGCTGCAGCCGAAAATCAAGGCAGATCGGCCGCATCCTGGCAGTGATTTCTCTCCTGTCTCCTCTGCCCATGGCGAAAACTGAACTTGTGACCCAGATGTGAGCAGCCTGTTATTTCATTAGCCAGCTGGGCTTCCCCAGGAGCCTTTTATTACCATACAACCCCCCCTCACCCCCTGAAATTCAGCCTGGGTCTCTGAGATGGGATGGAAGATTCCCAGGTTAAATGGATATAAACCGCACAGGTTTTCTAGTAATTATTTTCCTGAATATCTGTCGATACTAATTAAAATCATCTCCCATAATCAAATTTAAAACAGCGAGGGAGACCAAGGGGTAGCTCAAATCCTTTTTTTTCGATTCACTCAGGGATAAAAGGGGCTTTCAAATCAAATTAGCAAAAAATCTCCTCCCCGCCTCTTAAAACAGGCAGGGACCCAGCAAGGGCCAGGCTGCGGGGTGCACTGGGGCTGCCCTCTGAACCTGCCAAAAACTGGGGCTCAGGGTGGGTGCGGGGGTGTGGGTCTATCTGGGGAATGGCATTTTGGAGCGGTGCTGCCCCGTCGCCGTTTCTCTCCTCGCCCGGCTGTAAGGAGAACTGAACCTGGCTCTGAGCGAGCGCATCCCTGGAAGGGGACCCAGCGAAGCTGGTGACACCGGGTAAACTGGTGATGGGTCAGGCGGGGCGTGACGAGTCGGCTGTACCCCAAACCCTGTGCACACTGGGACAGTGAGGGCAGCCCTGCTCCTGCTCCCGCCAGGCATGGGAGGGGTTTGTCCTGCCCATAGCTCTTGCCCGAGGTTGGGGCTTCTTTCACTGACCCGCTGCTTCGCTTTCCAGAGGGCAATGGGGTTCAGGCACAGCACTGCCAGCAATGCTGCAAGGTGTCCTGCCCCTGCCCTGGCCTTGCCAAGCTTGGTTGAAGGTGCCAGGAGGTGCTGGGGGGCTGGAGGAGACCCCCACCATGTGCAGGGCATCTTCCCAGGCACCAAAATGTCAGATTTTTGTTTCTCACGGGCTGTTCCAGTGCATGCTGCTCTGCCCGGAGGGACAAGGCTCCTCCCAGCGCCCTCCAGCCCTCCACCTCTGCCTGGGCCTTTCACCTCCAAGCATGCCTCTAGGAAGCAGCTCCAAAAACTTGGCTGAAGCACCGGCCAGCCACAGCCAGGCGCTGACCCGAGAGCCCCCCCGATTCGGGCTTTCCCTGCCTCCGGTCAGAGGTTTTTGGCAGCCAAAGCCGGCCTCTCGGGAGCAGCAGTTGTTTGCTCTCCGAGACACTCAGATGCCCCGTAGCTGCCATAAGATCGCGGGGAGCAAGCGGTGCATTGCCCCGGGTGCCGTGGGTGCTCGCTGTGACGCCCCGGGCGCACGCGGCCCCTCTCCGGCAGCCAGTGTTGGGGGTCGGCAGGAGATGCGGGTCCTTGTGCCATGCAGCCGCAGTGGGAGCTGTTGGAAGCCAGGAAACAGCGAGATTAGAAGAGAAAGCAACACCTCACATCTAACCCTCCGCCCTCCCCGAGAGGTTTTGGGACAAATTGCTGAATTTGCCATTTTTATTTTGCCTGGAAGGAGGCGATGGCTCTGCCCGAGGGCTGAAACCCGGGGTCCAGTAAAACCCAGGAGTCCTGTAGGGGGTCAAAGCCTCCGTCACAGCTCTCTGCCCTCTGGCCCCTCATGGTGGGGACATGGCTCTGGGCTCTCCCCAAACCCCCTCGCCTCGCCAGGCTGGGCAGAAGGAAGCCGTGGCTAAATCACAAGGTCAGAGCCTGCCATGCAGCCCGGCCCTGCCAGGCTGGGGCTGCTGGCCTCTCCTGAGGCTGGAAAAGCAAGAAAAAGGAGGATGAGGAAGGGGATCGTGACCAGCTGCCCAAAAAATTGGCCAGGCAAATTTCCACCATTCAACCCGAGTGCTTTTGCCAACAGTGGCGTGGGGATACACAGAATACCCCTGGGTTTGGAGGCTGCCTGGGTCAAGCCCCTCTGCTCCCTGTGGTCCCTCCTTCGCTGGGAGCCTCGCAGCGGGCCCACAGGGTGCCGTGTTCGCCGGCAGCTGGGGTGACGGCTCCAGCATGCGGGGACAGAGGTCCTGCCCTTCCCGGCACTGTGAGACATCACTGCCTTTAGCTGCTGTAATGGGTTTCTAAAATTAGCTGCACACTCTGCCCTTGGACTCCAGCAGGACATTTCTCAGTTGTTTAATATCAAAAGTCCAACAAAAAAAAAAAAAACCCAGAGAGGAAGCAAAGCACAAAAGCAATCCAGTCAATGCGTGTCTAAGTTTATTTTATCACTCGTCCCGCAGAACTCAACATCTATTTTAAGTGATTTATGAAGAGTACAAGTGTGAATAGCTGCAGAAGTTTTGCAATTCCAAGAGCAATTCATAGAGCTTCTAAAAAAAGCGAATTTAACCTTCCCAACAAAGCCTCAACAAGCATCCCACCCTTCCCTGGATCACGTTTCTGAATTACTGAGTTCAGACAGCGAAAACTCATCTCCCCCACATCTGAAGTGGATTAGTTTATGAAGAGGTCCCCGGCAGCATCACCCCCCTCGCCCCTCGCTGGCATCTCGCCCCGCGGTGCCTCCCTTCCGGACGGGCTCGGTTTACCCTGTGCCGAGTGGGACAGGTGCAGGTTGGTCCCTCGGGGTTTCTCCCTCCCTTCGATTTATGAGTATTTTACATTTTGCCGCGGGCCACAGCTCCTATAAATAAAGCTGGGCTGTTTGTGGCAGATGTGAAGCTGGTCGCTGCCTGCACGCTCCGTTAGAGGCCCCAGCTTCCCAACAGCGTGAATGTGAATAGATCTGAATCTGCAATGAAATATTAATTAGAAGCAACGCTATTCTGCTGTCTTCGGAGGGGAATTTTAATTGAGGACTACGCTAACAAGCTAATATCTTCCCGCACCATGCGGTCACAGCGAGCCGAGGCAGGAACAGGGGGTGCCGGGACCTGCTCTGTCTAATCAGTCTCTCCTATCGCCTCTGTCGCCCCAAATCAACCCAAATTAGCAGCCCAGTTTTCATCACCCAGCCAACCCGCCACCAGCAGTTGATTGATCTGACGTGTGGTTTCCTGCAAGGGTCGGATGTTGAGCAGATCAGGGTAACAAAGCCCCGTACGAGGCAGGTGCTGCCTGGGGTTAGGTGAAGCCATCGCACCCAGAACAGCGACCAACGCTCGGCGGAAACATCTCCGTGAGGGGAG
The DNA here is from genome assembly GCA_027574665.1 of Rhynochetos jubatus. Classification (NCBI taxonomy): domain Eukaryota; kingdom Metazoa; phylum Chordata; class Aves; order Eurypygiformes; family Rhynochetidae; genus Rhynochetos; species Rhynochetos jubatus. Next base: position 5,269,228 of record CM050668.1, on the reverse strand, counting down.
CCCGGAGCATCCCTGTGAGATCAGTCCTGCCCAGCAACACCTCCCTCCATGCCCGCTAAGGCCCAGCTAGCCGGGCTGCCCTCCGGCCACGGGCCCCGGTTCAGGAAGAGCATCTGCTGGTGCTCGGCATCACGGCAGGAGCTGCCGCAGGAGGTCCCGGGAAGCTCCTCAGGCGGGGCAGAGCCGAGCAACAGCCCCGTTTGGCTTGAGCGGCAGCGAGAAGGCAACGCGCTGAACAAGCCCGGCTTTGGGGGTGGCTGGTTTTCATCTGCCGCTGTCCCGCTTGCTCTGTCCGAGCCCGGCAGGACCGCTTGCCGTCTGGTAATTCAATAAACCGGAGCAAAATAGGAGTTCTCAAATATCACAGCACTTGAAAACGCAAGTTCAGGAAGTTGGTTTTTCCCCTCATTTCTGGCTAAATTTAGTCCACCCAGTATTGCACTGGACTCGAAACAGGATAGAAAGAGAGATTGCATCTGAGAGGAGTACCCTTATCTTGCATTTTCCATGTATTTGGGTAAGGACTGAGCTCTCTGGGACATCAGGAGAACACGGGAACCGCTGCAGCCTCCGAGGAGGACGGAGGAGGGGCTGGAAACCCCACGTCCTGCAAAACCACTCTGCGTTAGCTTAGGCTTCTGATTTCCAAGGGTGGGAGCTGGAGGGGATCGCTGCCTCCATCCTACGAAGCAGAAAGCAAAGCTATAGTGAAGCGGCTGGCAGGGAGCGAAGGGACACATCCTGCTGCGGGATGTCAGGGAGCCGGCTCCAGCAGGGTCACGTCCATCCGTCACTGCCACATGTTGCCCGCGGCCCCATCCTCGTGGAACTTGTGGACGTGGTCGGCGTACCTGGGGAAAGGGCACAGGCACGTTAAGTCGCAGCGAGGTCCCAAGCACTTTGGCGGCTGAGCAGGAGCTGTGTTGTTTCTGAGGACTTGCCACCGTAATTATCCCCACACTTTGCTCCAGCCACGGGCAGCAGCTCCTGGGAACTGCTCAGGGCAACTGGAGTCAAGGCTGGGCCTGATCCTGATCCCGGGGCTCACGTTTGGCGTTAGCATCCTCCCTCACCTCCCTCTCAGGGGCAGGAACTCCTCATGGGAAGGGATTTGGAAAACACCCGACCGAAGGCAGGTGCTTGCCCTGCTCCGTGCACTTCCACCTGTCCTCATTGGATTAAGGGTTTAAAACCCAATTAACTGCCCTCGTTTCCAGGACGGAAGTGCACCAATGCCCAAAAAATCTGCCGCAAACCCCCATGCTCCGTCCACCAAACCCGAGTGGGTGATGCTCCCGAGCCCCCAGGCCGGGCTGACCCAGCCGATCCTCACACCCACTTCTTAGCGCAGTACGCCGCACAGTCCCTGCCCACGCTCTCGCTCCAGGCCGTTTTGTAGAGCACCTGCAAAATAAGAAACGCAATCAGCTCTGCCTTTGCCTGCCCGTCCCTGCCCGTCCTCACCGCTGTGCCATCCCGTCCCTGCCATCCCGTCCCTGAAGCCACCGGCCCGTGGCTTTTGCGCATCAGGCGGAGCGACGCTCCGGGTAACCCGGCGTGTGTTGCAGGGGTTGTCCTCAGGATGGTCAGGTTGACCTTTTCCAGAGGGTTATTTCGCTGGCGCAGCGCTGCTGCAGCTGCAGTGGTTTGGGGTAAAGCGGGCACGCTCGGGGTTGCACACGGACGGTGAGGACTTCGGGAACGTGTTTTTGGCACGGGCTTAAGGAAGTTCACTGCTCGGTTTGGCTCCTTTTTACCTTCATGCCGCTGGGTTTCGACTTCAACGCCGTGGGCCGAGGTGAGGAGGCAGCGGTGGGTTTTGGAAAGAGGGAGAAGCCCTCCCATCCCAGGCTGAGGCATTAAAGCCCAGGGGTTTTGTAAGCCGTTGCCAGCTTGTCACCAGGGAAAAACTAACTCCACAAACACTCTTCAGCTGGCCTCCAAATCAGGGTTAACTGAAATCACAGCAGGCAGAAGGCAGCGGCCGGGGAGGGGTGACGGCTGCGCTCTCTCCAGGATTAGCAGCAAAGCCGTTTCTCCCACCGCAGGGATGGAGGGGCCCTGGGTTTGTCCAGTCCCCGCCGGACACACGGTGCGTGCCCAGCCCAGGCACTGCTGGGTGCTGGATTTCAGGCCCTTTTGTGTCTAGATGAAGTAAGATTATTCCAGCCATGGAATATTTATGAATTTAACTTTTTTTTTTTTTAGGTTAGAGCATTAAAGTTTAATGATGTTTAACTTTTTATTTTCCTTGCTCCTTTCCTCACCACAATAACACAAAGTTGGTTTTACCATGAGAAGATCAGGATAGAAATATTGTTCTGATTTGTCTTTGATCTTGTCCCATTGTTTAATTATTTATTATTTGGCTTCCCCCCTCCATCCGAAAGGATAAATAAACTCCCAGAAACTGTGCAAGGTTATAGGAGGTGTCTGCACTGCGACTGACTCCCAGGGGATTTGGGCTGGCTGAAGCCTCCATTCCTGACCAAACCTCCACTTCCAGAGAAGTTCGGGAGGTTCCAGCCCTAATGTACAATCAGGGAAATCTGGAAACTAGGGAAAAGCAGAGCGACAGAGCAAGTAGGAAATGCAGCAACCAGAGCTCGCACAGCGTAGTGCGGAGCCAGAGCTCGTCACCGGCGGGGCAGCAAACGTCACCCAGCTCCACCGCGCAGGTCAAGGGATGTGCCCAGGGACGGGAAGGCGGAATTGCGCGTGGTCCAGAAACAGGCCACGTGGGCTCATGGGGCCGTATCTTCCTGCTAAAATTTCTTACGCTGTTAGCTTCACAATAATTAACCAAAATTCTGCTGCCTGATGAGCGGAGGGCTTCCTTGCCTGCGTGCAGGGATAGGTACTAAATGTCCTAAGTGCCATGTGAGCTCGTGGCACGGTGGCACTATGGCTTTTTCCAGGCATGACATGAAGACACAGACTCCTGTGTCACAGACTTCCAGCTCCTGCCCTCAGCCAAGCCCGTGCCCACGTGAGGGTGGCCGTTCCCGCCCCGTGAAGCCAAGGGGGATATTTATTGGCACGTACACGTCTCCGCTGAGCTGTCTGCCCACGCTCCCAGCGCCCCGTGCCTTTGGAGCTGGTGATGTACCAGCTGCAACACACTCGCTTGGCATAACACCTTAAAAATGCAAAAAATCCCCCCGGATGGGATGCTTGCTGCCATTTTAATGGGGTGCCCACCCCCCTGTGGCCCCCACACTTACCAGGAAGACGAGGCAGTGCAGGAACAGGGTGTAGAAGAAGGCAACGGTACGAGCTGTCTTGTTGGACAGGATGAGCCGCCCCTGCAGCAGGAGCAGAATGGAAAATCCTGTTTTAATGTGGGTCAGTGGAAACCAGCGCTCCCTGTGCACAGGCTCAGAGAGATCCTGGCCGAGGTTGGGGCCCTGTTTGTGCCAGGCCCTACGTAAACACGCCGGTGAAGATGGGATGCTTTGCCACCCCTCCGAGCAGCCGCTCCCTTTCACGGTGACAGCCACAAGCGCATCTGCTCTCGGCCTACAATTGCCCAAATCAAGGTGAATTCAGGGCTGCGAACCACGGGGTTTCCCCCACTGATAACTCTCTCAGGGGTTTGTTTTGAGCTGCCTTCATCCCAGCTCTCTCCGCCGGCTCTGCCCGCTTCCCCCCGCGACAGCCCTGACTCAGTGCCTGCCTGCGGCTCAGCGCCGCTCCGGAAAGAAACCCCGGCAGTAATTAAGTCTCGCACATTTTTAATTCATGAGCTTGAAGAACTTGTGATTTGCAGCACCCCCTCACCGCCTCCTTGGCAGGGCAGCTGAGCTAACGCTAACGCCGGTGCCGCCGAAGGCTGGCCCTGCTGCACAGCCCTGCCTGCACCCCAGCCCCGCTGCGGGACCCCAGGAAGGGCTTAGAGGATGATTCCGTAGCCAGACCCACAGTGACGGGGCAGCTTCCCAAGCGCCCTGGCACTTTTCAGGGGTGATCACTCTGCACCCCAGGGTCTGCAGGCTCCTCCAGCTCCTGGCATCCCTCCAGCCAGCTCAGGTGAAAGCAACCGCAGTGCCATGTCATGGCTCCAGACCCTCCAGCACAGACCCACACCGGCAGCAAAGAGCCGGTAAAGTGGGATTAAAGGCTTGGTACGGTGTGGAACCCCCAGCTTTGGCAGCAGCGAGGCTGTGTGCTTGCTGAGAGCCGTACACACCCTCTGCCAGGCTGAGCACCTTGGAAAATTTAAGCTCTCAAGGATGCCAGTCGCTGCTGGGCTATTGATTTAGGTGTATTACATGCCAGACCCCCAGCTGCTCCCCCCAGTAACAGCCCTTCTGCTACATGGGGGAGGTTTGTGGCTGGGCCTGGTGGTCCGGGCAGTTCCCCTGGGTCCCACAGCTTGCTCCACTGCCCTTTTCTCAGGCATCTGTATTTAAGAGAAGGTCTTTACCCCTCCTTGCTCTCGCAAGAGCACACCTCCAGGTACGTGCTGCCTCCTCCCACTGCCGGTCCCCAGCATGGCTGGCTATCTCTGCGGGAGGGGCCACGAGGTGGAGGAGCATCAGTTGCCCTTGGAAAGGCACATAGTGCTGCTTGGGCTAAAGCAAAGCACCTCCAAAGTAGGGACTGCCGGGTGGACATTGCCCTGAGGGGTTTTGGAGAGCAACCGGGAACATGGAAACTCCTTGGGCACCTTCAAACCTCGCTAGTAACCTATGTGCAGGTTTACCCATCTCTCTGGCTCTGCAGGGTCTATCCTGAGCGACTACCCTCCACCTTTGCTAGTCCCATGCCAGCCCGCAGAGACGTCTGAGCTCGCTGGGTCCCTGTGGGTCCGGACTGTGTCACGCTCCAACCCCTCCTTTTGCAGAGGCCACTGAGCAGCAGCCAGACCCTGGCAATGTCTGATCCCTTCTGGCCCACGAGACTGGGGTCCTGACGGGAAAACCTCCGCGTCCATCCCTTCAAAAGAGCCAAAGTCAGGAGTAACCACAGCCGAGAAAAGCAGCTTATGAAGGACAGATCCTACCTTCCTACATAGCAACTGTTTATTCCTGCTGTAAAAGCTAGGGATTCATTATGGACATAAGCACATTCCCCAGACCGCCACGCGAGCTTCCCAAAGCTGGCATTAAAACCCACAGATCTCCCACCAAACCAGTTCTGGGCTGAAATCTTCTTTGCTATTCACGGCCACGGCGGAGGCTGCTGTAACAAACAAGATTATGTTCTTAAATATTCCCAAGGAATAACTCCCCTAAGTCAGTTTTTTTGTAAATGCCTTTCATTAATTCTCTGTGGTACTGGCACGCCACCCAATCCATATTCATGTTGGCATTTGCTTGGTTTTTATGCAAATGACAACTTTGCCTTTATTACAAGACATTTCTGTATTCCGGGGCGGTTGCAGACCAGCAGTCCCACATTAACCTCTGTTGCGCCGGACAGCCGGGGGTTAACTCAGCCAAAACCTGGTCCTGAGCGCGTTGCTAATGTCACAAACATGTCAGATCTCAATAACGACGTTTTTAGCTCAGAAAGCAGCATTCATCCCTGAGAGATGGCAGCCAATACCCGCAGTGGCAGCAGCCGCCCTCCTGCCCACCAGGGCTCAGGCGAGGACCCTCTGCTGCTGCAGACACCGCCAGCTCCCCAGTATTTTCCCTGATGCTTTTTTTGGAAGGAAAAAACAGAGCTGGAAGGGTCGGGGCTGGGGAAGAGGTTATTTTCCTGGAGAATGCGATGAGAAACCACTGTGTGCCCGAGGATGCTGCGAGGCAGAGCGTCTCCCCGGAGTGGGACCCTCGCAGCCGGTCGCACGCCTGCTCCCAGCCGGGTGAGTCTCTGTGTGGGGTCGGGCTGAGCTAACCCCGACTGCATGCTGTGTGCAAAGAGGCTTTGCCCCTCGGCCGGCCCTCGGCCGGGGGTGCAGCGCTGAGCCCCCCATCCATGTTACAAACCAGGGGAGAGGCATTTCCCACAGCCCAGCGCGCACCCCTGCCAGCACTGCCCTGGGGAAGCTGCGGGCACGGCCTGGGGGAGACAGTGGTTTGTGGTGACTCCTGAGACATAAGCTGTCCCCAAGCTCCTGGGCCGTTCCCTGACACTGCAGTGGCCTGGGATATGGCACTGCTGGCCAGACTGGGGCTGGGTCACCCGCTCTGGCCAGGACCCCCTGGGGTGCCGTGGGATGGAGTGGGGGAAAAGGGAAGGAAAGGGCAAGGGAGGAGAGCGAGTTCTCCTGCATCGAGTCCCAGCATGGCCCTGGCATGGTCCGTGCCCCTGCCTGAGGGAGCAGGGATGGCATCTGTCCCCCACCCACGGCCAAGCCCAGCAGCAGTGTTCCCTGTGCAGGCATCGGGCTAAAACCCTCTCACCACCCTCTGTGGCACAGCCCACTCACCATGCTCAGCGTGGCTTTGTCCCAGGGACTGAGGCTCAGGTACTTCCGCTGGCGTTCCTGCAAGGCACCGGTACAAGCAGCTGATTTTGAGGCTCAAAGGGCTGATTTGGGGTTTGTAAATCTGTGCCCCGCGATGCTCCCACCCCCGCCATACACAGAGCCATAGGGGACATCATATACGTACAATGGCTTTTCTTGTATTTTATTTTTTAAAGTGAATGGCATTTGAGCATGTTCTGTGCTCGCAGCGTGCTGTCCCTGGATTTCATCCGAGCGATGAAATAGTTTCCCTGAGAACCTTCATTTTCTGGCTGCTCCTTCCCTTCGACACGCCCGGACCACCTTGCTGCAAGCAAACCCAGAACCGAGCAAAGCCGCCTGCTCATCGCCCGCAGCGCGCCGCAAAGCCTCTCCCCTCCCTACGCCGGGCCAAGCCGCGCTCTGCGACGCCCAAACGCGGCCGGCTCAGTCCTACCCGGCTGCGGGAGGCCACGATCCCGTGGCAGAAAGAGGGGCTGTGGTGGAAGGAGCATGCCGGGGTCATACCTTCCTGCTGAAGGAGGAGAAGGGGTCCAGGCGCTCTTCGTACTGGGAGGAGTAGCGCTGCTCGGTGTCGTCCCTGCTGCCGCCCTGCAGGAGCAAAGGCAGGGTGAGCGGCAGAAGGGCCAGGCTGGTGTTGCTGCCTGTACCTGTCCCCACCCTGGACACCCAGCACAGGGCCAGACCACCCCCCTGGCCTCCCCTGAGCTGCTCATTTGGAAGAAATGACCCCCAAGGGATGGAGCACAGAGCCCAGAGCTGACCTGCGGGGCCGGCAGGATTGGTCCCCTTTGAAAAGGAGAAGCACAACAGGGGCGAGTTAACCAAGTCCCTTCTTCCACGGGGATTCCACCCACATCCCTCTGGTTTTTGCCTTTTCCATGAATTGAGAGTCATCTGTGTCCCCCCCGAGAGCTCCCCTGGAAACGCCGGGGCTAGTGCAACTCCCACCCCGCTGCTGGGTCAGGTGGGAGGGAGACAGGGTTTAGGAGGAGGAAATCACTGTTTAAACATACAGCTGTTATTAGCTGGGCAAAGGGCAAGGGAAATGAAGGAAATGCCGTGCAAGAAATGAGGCGGCAGCGAGCCCCGAGGATGCTCGCGCAGCCTCTGCATCCACCCCTGCTCCCCCTTCCTCCAACGCTACCTCTGCAGGTCACAGGGACCACAGATTCCACATCGTTCCTATCCAAAACCAGCCTGAGAACAGCACCAGGCCCGGTCCCGGTCCCTCTCCCCCAGCCCCGTGCCTCCCCCGGATGCTGACATTCACCCGGGTCTTTCTGGACCCGTTACCCCGTGCCGCTGGCTGTCCTGCCTGGCCACGCCAGCACGCTGGCCGGTGGCTCCGTTTCACCGCGGGTAAACCCCGCTGCACGCAGACCTTTAGCAAATATGCCCTTACGTGCCGCAACACGATCCACAGGTCACCGCGCCGTCGGGAGCCAGCGATGAGACCGGCTCCCAATTTAGGGGCGACGCGTTCACCATAGCCTGGCCTTATTGAATGATCTTTGATGATTATTTTTAACGTGTCACATGCCCGATTAGGTGGGGAATTACGCAATCCCCCGTGCTGCGGCGTCGAGGGCTTTTGCTCTTTAGATCATGTGAATGGCATTCAGGGGTTGCCTTGTGGCAGCAGATAAACAGGGATATGATCTTCCGCCGGAGAAACGGGTAAAAATGTCAGAGGGGCCGACCCAACGTCATCACTGAGACATAAATAAAAGAACCAAATAAGGTCCTTCACGGCTGTAGGAGTTTCCCGTTGCCAAACACTATTAAAATACCCATCAATAGAACGGACTCAGGCCAGCCAGCGTGGAAAGGGAGCAGCTCCGGGGGAGGACGGCAGGGCGAGGAGCCGGCGTTTGAACCGATGTCCCTTCCCTGGTTATTGTCACTTCTGCAGTTACTAGGAAAGCCCAAGGTCGTGGCAGCCCGGCTCCGACCAAGGAAGCGGTTGCAATGGAAAATTCCCCAGGCAGCAGCCTGACCCGCTTGCAAAAGCCCCAGGGATTTCCAGGGATGAACGCCCCGAGGGACACTGCGCAGGCTGCAGCGAGGTCTGGGTCCCCTCCCCAGCCTCTTCCCGTCCTTACTGGGATTACTGGGACAGTTTAGGGCTGGTTCCCGCTCTTCTGGGGACCAGCCCTGGCTGCCCAGGACAGCGGGAAGCAGAGCAGCTCTCTCTGCTGGCCACAAGAAATTCAGGGTGGTGGAGAATGAGCATAGGTGTGACAGGATGAATTATTTTTCAGTCTCTATCTGCAGGGATTTATTGCAGGAGGTCCTGATTTAAACGTTTGCTGCCGGGTCAGGCAGGAGCATCCATGGCTTGCCTGCTGGAGCATCATGCTGCTGGCAGTGAGCATCAAAGGGGTTTGTAGCAGCTTTTTCAGGGAGGAAATCTGAGCTTCTGGCATTAGAGATGTCAGACATCCCTCAACATAGTTAAAAAATGACCTTCCTGGCAGAGGAGCTGCGTACCTGCTGCTCTAGGCAGAGCACTGCACCCTTGTTCACCCCAGTTGTCTTCCGTTTCCAACTTCCATGCAAGGTGCATGTGGGTCGTGCAATTTCCCCATTGCTCCTGTACACGGAGGGGCTATATTTGGGGTCTGACTGTCTGTGTGAGCCCAGCAGGAGGATGGACGGACAGGCAGATGGACACTCACCCGGCCAGGGTAGCTCTGCAGGAACTTGATCTTCTCGTAGAGCTTGATGTTGTCAGCTCTCAGGTTGTCCAGCTCGCTCTGCAGCGCCTGCACCGTGTGCTGCATCATGCGGTTCTCCTGCACGGGGGGAGCAAAGGGGCTGTTAGCAGCGAGGCGGGGGGAGGACTGGAGGGTGGGGGGCAGAAGAGGGGGTGATTCGGTGCACCCAGACCCAGATTTGGTGCAGTTCCCTCTCAGTAATTAAAATGCCCTGGCTTTGAATTAAAATTGCTACCAAATTAAAATTGACCCAGCTGCCGCTGGGGCCCCCAGCCCTGAACCATCAACGAACCCAATCCCTCCACAGCTGAATAAAACCCGGGGCAGCGTGTGGCTTTGGGCTGGCCCCCCCGGGAGGCACAAAGCCAAACTGCCGGCTCTGAAGGGGTTATTTTGAGCTGTACTTCACTCTGTAGAGCTATTGGGTTTTTACCCCAAACCGCATCGCCTATGCGCTTTTCATCCCGCACCCCCAAAAGCTGAGCCAGCGGCACAACTCCCTGCGTTGTGCTGCTAATAAATTCCCTGCAGGTCGTTCAAGCAGCCAGCTCCAGCCCGCAGGTCCTGCGCCCCCAGCGTGGCCGCCCTCCCCAACTGACGTACCCCCTCCAGCTCCTGGTTCCTGGCCCGGAATCGTTCCCTTTGGCTGGAGATGATGGAGAGGAGCGAGTCCACCTGCCCCTCGGGGATCGAGGCGCTGGGGGATGGCGGGTGACCTGCGGACAAGGCGTGGCGTGAGGGACGACCTGGCAGATGCCCACCACCCACCCTGGAGCAAGGGGGCTTGCTGGAGGTCCTGCCACCGACACTGCGGGACCTCAGGTGCACCCAAGCACATAAACTGTGCACAGCTGCTACAACAAGAACTAGCTTTTACGCTTGTTCTGGGATTTATCCTGGGAACGGACAGGTTCGCTCCCCAGGGAAGACCAATTGCATTATTTGGCGCAACCCATGGCTGCCTTCCCGTGGCCCCAAGCCTCCCAGCCCCATGGCTCCTGCAGCAGCCCCAGTGCCACGACCAGCCCCTCCAACCACGCACTCTTCACTCCCGTCACTCCTTGCAATACAGGCACCCCCAGTTTGTACTTTCTCATCTTTCAGCCACCCCAGCAAAGCAGGGGCTGCTCGCCCGTGCCATCGCCAGCTTGCCATGCCCGGGAACCCCATTTTTGAATGCCCCACGTGGCTGCCCCCCACAATGGGGCTCTGCAGGTGCCCAGGGGGCTGCAGCCATCCCTCCCTGCTCTGCCTTCCCGGCAGTGGGAGGCAGCTGTGGCCAAGGAGAAATACGTCCCTGATGCCGTGACTCAACCGGCTGCACAGAGGAGCTATTCATAGCACAGGATGGGTTGTTTGGCTTGGTGGGACTGTTGCCGTGGTATTGTTTATCATGTGTTTTCAAAACCTTTTGAAACAAAAAAACAACAAAAAACCCCCCCAACCAGGAAAGGAAGTGGGTTTTCTTCCAGAGGAGCCAAGCGTCATTACTTTGATTCATTTTCTCCTGCAGACCTTGGAGCAGGAGCCAACCTAACGGAAATATTTAGCTCGTCGGCTCTGGAGGGGTTTGGTGTGGAAAGAGCAGGAGTTAAAGTGCGGAGTGTTTGGTTCAGCCGGGGTTCACCGGCTCGGCAAGGAGCCGGGCCTGGCACGTGCCCGCTGCACCGCCTCGGGAGCAGCCGGGGAACCGTGCTGAGCATGGAGGACCCGTCACTGGCCCCAGCGAAGGACACGCTGAGCAGGCAATGCTGCGCCTGCTGAGGAACATCCTCACACCACCATCCCTGGGGAGGTGAGCACCCTGCCCCCGCTGCCAGGATGGTACCACCAGCCCTGGCTTCGCGCCCACCTCTCACCGTAAAACAGCGCTGTGGCCTCCTTGATGGGCTCAGGTATCTTCTCCAGGCTGGGGACCGCCGCACCCTGGGCAGCACAAGCAGAAGGGATTAAGAATTTCCCACCTGCCTGAAGGTGTCTGGTCAAAGCAAACCCCTCCCAGGCCCTGCTGCTGCCCCAGCACCGGCAGCCTCGTTGGAAGCATCGCTGCCAGAGAGGCACCCTGCAAGGATCAAGACTGAGGCAACATTTGAGGATATTCAACCCTCAAACCCCATCCTTTCCATGGGAAGAAGGAGGGCTGGATGCTCCCTGGATGCCACCACCCCGTCCTGTGCCAGTACCATCCCACTGCGTGGGCACGATGCAACCTTCTGCTTGGTGAGTTGTGAGAGGGAAAGAAAAAGGAGAAAACAAAGAAGAAAACAAACAGAGGCGATAAAACAACTCCCATGCCTGCTGTTGGCCCCTCCGTCAGCGACAGTCAATCCCCAGGGGGATTTTGAGTGGTCCCTGCTGGCTGCCAGGGGCTGAGGGCCGTGGGTCAGGGTTACCTCTGCATCCGGGCGATGCACAGCCGTCAGGGCCTGGATGGTGCTGAGGTCGTGCTCCAGCTTGGCGATGAGCTCCTTTTGGCCAGCCAGCGTGGAAACGGCCTCCGTCAGCTGGATCTGCAGCTCCGCACAGCGCACTGGAAAACAGAGCCAGAGCTGTCACCCAGGGCTGGCCCGAAACCCTAAATTTTGTCAAGGGAACACGGAAAATCTGAGAAACCTTGCTTTCTCCTTATTTCTGGGGGCAGCAGGAGGGACCACACCAGCAATCCCTGCTCTGCTCCAGGCAAAGGTGACCAGGGCTCCAGCCCACCTTGGTGGTACCCCAGGGTGGGCAGCCACCCCCAGGCAGGACCAGTGCCACATCCCGCTGCCGGAGGCAAGGTGAGCCTGCTTGCACTGGCACACTTCAAATGCATCAGCAAGGTATTTGTGGCGCCCCAGGGGTAGCTGGCAGCATCCTGGCTGGGCAGAGTGGGGCAGACATGGAGAGGGGATAAGGGGAGCAGAGCCCGTGAACTGATCCCTGGGCCTGGGCTGCATGGAAACGGCGCGATGGAGGTGGGTTCCAGGAGCTGGGACTGGCACACATGGGGTGGATGGCTGCTTCCGGGGGTCAGAGTGGGGTGGAGGTCTCCCAGGAGGGGCTCAGGTGGGACCAATCCTGCCCCCCAGGCACTGGGTGAGGCTGTGCAGCCCCCGCCATCCCTGCTCGGCCAATTCTCAACAAACGAACCCTCTTTCCACTTCCCCCCCCCCCCCGAGTAAAACCCACACCCTAAACCACAACAGGCGCTGGCTGGAATGCTCCAGGAGCACAAGAAAAGCCTCTCCTTCCCCTCGTATGACCCCGGCCCAGATGCGAAGCAACGGAGAGACGTGTCGGGGCCAGAACAGCTACAGCGAGAGGCGCGGGACCAGCACCGCAGGGCAAGCTCCCGGCTCCGTTTGCAAATCCATCTCGAAACACAGAGAGTCAGCAAGCAGGAGCCCTCTCCTGCAGCACATCTACTTGTTTCACCTTTCTCCCTCCTTGCCAGCAATGTCTGGGCCCCTGCCTGGCTGAAAACCAGCCCAGATCAAGGTTCAGACCCCGCGTTTTGCACCGCCAGCCTCTCCGACACAGGATACTTCCCTCTGTGCCTGGATTTCCAGGTGGGTGAAAGCTCAGGTCCCAGCTGTTCCAGTCCCTCCCTGATAATTCCCGTTGTAATTATTCCCGTGAATTCCAGACGGCTGGAAGGCAAAAATCCTCATTTATCACCAGCCAGGGAGCAAGCAGCTCCAAGGCTGCCTGGGGAGCAGCTGCACTGGGGGAGAAGCGGAGCCGACTCCTGCACCCGCGGGGCCCCTACCCTCTCTGAAGACTTCAGATGAGAGGTGCAGAGTGTGTGCAGCTCAGCTCCTGCTCAGACAGTCCTGCCGGGCTGGGAGCCGCCCCGCGCGCCCCAAAACCGCAGCGGAGGGCGTCCTTGTGCGGGGCTCGATGCCCAGCAGCGCCGGGCCAGGAGGGCGACGGGGGCACAAAGTCATGCCGGAAGCCAACGCTGCTTTCCCACGCGGGGACTTGGCCAGCGCAAGTTTTCCCCCTTTTTGCTGGAAACGCAGTTCGTTATCCCAAAGGGACTGAGCCTGCCTGCAGGGAAAGAGCCGACACATGTCAGGGTCTATGCAACAAGTCCTGTGGGGGGGTTCAGCCTGGAGAAGAGGGGGCTCAGGGGAGACCTGATCGCTCCCTACAGCTCCCTGAAAGGAGGGTGCAGAGAGTTGGGGGTCGGTCTCTTCTCCCAAGTGGCAAGTGATGGGACAAGAGGAAACGGCCTCATGTTGTGCCAGGGGAGGTTTAGATTGGGTATTAGGGAAAGTGTCTTCACTGAAGGGGCTGTCAGGCACTGGAACGGGCTGCCCAGGGAGGTGGGGGAGTCTCCATCCCTGCAGGGAACCGACGTGTGGACACGGTGCCCAGGGACAGGGTTAGTGGTGGGCTGGGCAGTGTTGGGTTAACGGTTGGGCTTGATGATCTTAAAGGTCCGTTCCAACCTAAAAGGGTCTACCATTCTATGCTTCAGACCCAGCACATGGATTTACATCCCCCCCCTCCCACCTATTAACGTTTTACAGGCCCCAAACTCAAGGCTGAGGAAGGAGCCGTTGCGATGAGGCACAGTCCCACTGGAGGTCACTGTTTCTCCAGAAATACAGAATCGCCTGCTCCAAACATGGGTGGCCTGATGCAAAATATTTGCATTAACAAGATTTGGAAAGAAGAAAACCTCTTCCCTACGGTTAATTATTTAATTGGCTGTCTCTTTAAATTGCATTAGAATGTAATTGGGAAGCTATTACTAGCCAAACACGAGCTGTGGGGCCCGATTCTGCACAAGGCAGCGCTGATCACCCTGCAAAGGGCCCGATGCTGTGCTGCACCATGGCAAGGTGCAGAGCAGAGGGTTGGCGGGGGCAGGACATGCTCCCTGCCTTGCACCCTGCCAAAAAATCCCTCCGCAGAGCTTCGGTATCCTGCTGAAGGAGCTCGGAGCCCTGATTCCATCTCCCAGGTTTCTCTCTTAAATGATCTTTTTGCTGAGGAAAAACTCACGGACAGAGTTTTTTCAGTTTGCTCAGGAAAAAAGGGTCTCTGAAGAAACAGGTCTCCCAGTTTTAAAGAAATCTGTGTCCTTCCTTCCCTTGGGTTGCACTGCATCGGCTTTGGCCAGTCGTCTACAAACCGACCGTGAGACGGAAAAGACTGGAACCACGCCTAACACTGAAAGCAACCAAAATACGGAGCTCCTCTCTCATCTCCCCTTCAGTACCTCTTCTCACAGTTGGGTTTTGGTGTGTTTTTCTTTTGAATCATAACTTCCTCTTTTTGAGGGGGCAGTGGCCACCCACGAGCTCATCCCTTCTCTGCCAGCCACCCTTCCCCTCCCGCAGCGGGTGGACGGCAGGTCAGTTCTACCATTGAGATGGAGCAAAAGAAAAATCTGCCTTTGTCTTCCCTACGCTGCTGTGCTGGGAAGCCCCCGCCCTGACCCTTCAGGTCTGCAAACACCTCAAAAGCTGCGCAAGACGGAGAGGCGCTGCAGAGGATAACGGGACAAAGAAGGCGAAGCCCTGGGGAAAGTGGGATTTTAAATCATGTGTCTTTAGACCCAAACTCCCTCGTTCCTGACTTTTCAGGCAACAGAGGAACCAGGCCTGACACTGCCCTCGCCTTACGGAGGAACGTGCTGAAGGGCAGCAACCGGGCAAGCGAACGCGGGCAGAAGTCACCCGCCCTGCCTGGTGCCACGCTGCAGTGCTGCTTGGCACAGGGAGGTCTGGTTTTCCTTGTCTGGTACAGAGAAAACAAGCAGCTGAGAGTGGAGTATTACTGAAAAGTATCTTCTGCTTTCCTGGGAGTCCTTGGGAAAGTGGCAGAGCAGATGGGAGCTGGACTGGAGAGTTTCGCATGGGGCGCTCGCGAAGTTCCTAGACAGCAGTTGGCTGGATGAACTCTCCTGGATCGGGGTTGTCTCAGTTCACAACCCCTGTGACACTGATTCTGATTCCCAGCCTGGCAGGCCAATAACACATCAGTCATTAGAGAAAGTTGCCGTGGACAGGCTGCCAGGACTTTGGCATAAAACCACCTGCAACAAACACGGGCCACGAGCAAGTCCCCAGAGCAGCCCCTCAACTTTGGCTTCCAACCGCTGGACTTGAGCCAGCACCTTACCGCCACAGCCGGACCCTCCGAGGGAATCCTGGGCTTGAAGAGAAGCACTTTTCAGGATGATCAGCCACCAGCCTCTTCCCTCACACCCTTTACATTGGACCAAATCCTCAAACCTTTTCAGTACCGCTGAGCATCCAGCCTGAAGAGATGCCCAACAGCAGTGGGGAGGGGGAGCAGGCCCTCTGCAAGGAACCCACCGCTTCGCAAAAGACTGGTCATCCAGCAGGAAGAATAATGTTGGTAAGGCTCCTGAAAAGCATCATATCCTGCCCAAAACTGAATGAGTGATTAGAGAGAGCCTCTGCTCAGAGAGGATGCTGTAAAGAAGACGTCTGTCCCGGGAGGCGTACCTCCAACGCCCTGCCTGAGGAGCACAGCCGCAGGTGACACCGAGACGCGTGTTTCCGAAAAAACGGGAAGTGTCTGTGCGGACAGGCCGTGCGATGGGACACAAAGGCGTGTCACGCGGAGAGGAAACCAAACGGTGCTAAACTGAGAACGAAAGATGCAGACGGATCTCACGCTTCCTTCACTGCGGACAGCACCGTCAGTCTTGCGCTCCTCCCAGACTGCAAGTTAAGATCCTCGCAGTGAACATCAGGAGAGAAGTCCCGGAGCCCCAGGCTCCAACGGGCATGTTCGTGGGTAGCTCCGAGCCCGGCAGACGTAGGGGCTCAACGGGAGCGCCTGCGAGACAGCGAGCCCAGCGCTGTCACGGAGCAACAGCAACTTTGACTCCTGTAACAAGCCCCAGCAATTGGACTCCCTTGGCAAATCATCCAAAATAAACAGCATCTGTTTTCACAGATGGAGAAAATTAAGACATACTAGCAACTTAGTTGGAAGTTATAAGGCCAGACATAAATAAATGAGAGGCAATCTTTCCATAAGATGGTGGCTTGATTACTGAGGATACAGACAGATGAATAAATCACCTTGGGGTGAGATAGGCTGTAACTTGCTACGCATCCACGAGACTGGAGTAACTGCTCATGTGTATCCTCTGAGCCCGAAGGAAACGAGAGGTAAGTGGTATTGCTGAAGGGATCTGCAGGGTAGGAGCACACACATGGGCAGTTACTGCAAATTAGCTGATGCTCTGCGAGTTCACACCCTGATTTGCCTTATGGTAACTTTTTAATCTCTCTCCATTACTGTCTGGCCTCCTGGGATTTACATAACTGTAAAAACATAAAACAAGCAGAGAAGTGATGTGGCATGCTAGGAGCTTCCTTTGAAAAACTATCCTCTCAGAAGTCAACCGAAGTGCATGGAACCAAGCACCTTCCAGGGTTTTAAGGCTGTTTTATTGACTGGAAGGAGGATGATGCTAAGATAACTAAATCTTGGAGTACCTTGACATGAAGGCTGAGAAACCCAGGCACAAAGCTGGAGGCTCACTCAGCACAAACACTGGTGTCCGGGTGTGTCAGGACGAGGAGCAGGAGCCAAACTGGGTCTGCCAGGGGTCCTTCGATTTTCCCACCTCATTCACCCACGTTGGGCTGCCCTGCTGAATGCCCGGGTTGTGTTGGGGGGTTGCTTAGAAGTTGAAATGGTCCTTCTTGCCCATGCAGAAATAAGCGCTAAGGCTTTTTGGCATCTCTCTCCCATGAGACTTTGCAAGCCAACAGTCTTACCTCCAGTTCTACCTGACGCCAGAGCTCCCAGGCTTATACATAAATTAAGGCACAATTTCAGGCTCTTGAAGTACTTGGCATTTAGCTTTTACGGAAGCCTGAAAAAGACAGCACTGTTATTGCCCAAAGCCCTGCTCCCCTTCCAGAAGAATCAAAGGGGGATGACTTGACTCTGCGCTTTGTAGCTTAAGGGGGGAGCGGGACACTGTCCATGCGCTGCAAATTGAGTCCTGGACGAACCAGGGGATTCTCTCTGTCCTCTTTTTGGTCTAAGAAGATGCCAAGGTCTGAGCCAAACTCCTTCCCGCAACAGGAAGGTTGTCAAGGGCCTGTCAGTGTTGCACATCTGGGTGCTCTGTCCTGACCTTTTCATAGAGCGGGACAGCATTTCTGCAAGGGCCAGAGCTGCGTGGGAGTCACTCAATCTGTCTCACTTCACGTAAAGCCTTTTCCTTGGGGCCTCCGTTGCTGTGAGCTGTCAGTAGGCTGAGAAACAGGACAAGGCAGAAGGGAATGGTGTAATATTTCTTTGCTAGAAGGCATCAGAGCCCTGTCTCTCAAATCTAGCAGAGTCCTCTGCCAGAGGCGCAGATCTGTTCAGAGGTAAAGGCTGAAGAGCAGGTTGTAGGGCGAAAGCCCAGCTGAGCCATCTCCTGAGGTACACCACACCTCAAGCAATGAAGAGACATCACCATCACCTGAAGGGTGCAGGTCCTTCCAAGAATCTCCCCCGAGTGAATAAAGATATTGGAGATCAAGTGTTCCAGAGATCCTAGCAACACTACGGAAGTCACACCAAAAAAAATGGGCTTTTGGGACATTTTAAAAGCATCTCTCCAGAAATGTCTAGAGAGGGAGGGAAGGTCAGTCAGCTCCAAGAGCAGCTGAGTAGCCAAAATTCCTGGATTACGTTAGTCTGGGAATCAACAACAGCAAGCAGGCTGTCCTTGTTTGTCACCTCCATACCCACCACAAGATCATTCTCTGGTCACACCTCTGCAAGCTTTCTAACGGGCCAAAACCCAGAAAGCAGATGATGAACAGAATGACGACATCTCTGAAAGCCACCTGCAACTCCTAGCACAATCTACCTTGTCTTTAGCCACAGTTACCAGCCCCGGAAAAGCTCTGAGAATGGAGAGGTTGCTCTAGGGACACAGAGGCTGTAGGAGAAGACATTAAGAACCTTCAGCGACATCCCTCAGGGATGAATGCAGACGCGCAGTCCTAGACGGGCTGGAACTGGCACCAGTGAAGGCAGCAAGAACAGCTCTTCTCACTTGTACTTTAGCGTGCTGCCAAAAAGACAAGGAAGAGACAGTAGAATCCAGATCACATCCAACACCCTGCGGACAAAATCTGAGACTTCAGCTGCCCAAGCGACAACGGGTTGGAAGCACAGGGAAAAGGCCTCTCACCCTTGCTGCCGTCCTCATTGCAATACACGAGCACCCTGGAGTGCCCCGCAGCCCCTTCCACCAGCGCCCTTAGACACGTCTGTGGAAGCGGCCTTGGGGAAGAGCAAAACGAGCTACCAAACCGCAGCGAGACGGGTGCCTCGCTACCCAGCAATCTGGGGTTCTCTGCCAGCTGCCGGCAAGATTCCTGCTCCCTCCCCTCCTTTTCCCCCCTTTTCATGATGAATCTGGAATTTTGAGGACCTGCCGAGAAGGGAAGGTTTGAAGGATTTCTCCTTCCTTTTCCTCCTGGCCCAGCTGCTCCAAAATAAACAGCCCCCAGCGGAGAAACACAGTGCTGCTTAATAAATTCACCCTGTAAGGATAGAGATTTCATGGAAGAACGGATTATTTCCAAGGGTACTAAGATAATTACATGGGTAACTAGGAAGAGTTCAAGAAAACAGTTTGAATTTTCTTATCAGTTTCCCATAGCTTGGAGCAAGATGAAAATAAAATGCTCTCCTGTAATCAAATCCTGTTTTCTGAAGCCCTGCGTTGGTGAGTACCATCTCGGCACCACTTCCATTAAACCAGAAATACTTAGAAGAAAGCGATATGGGAAGAAGCGGGGCCCGAAAGAACAACGCCAGCTGCTGACAGTGTTCCTTCCCGATGGGAACGTGCTGCCATGGGAACTGATACCCCCTTCCCACTGACTACCTCCCGCTGACTGCGGGGCAGGAGCGGGCCCACGGCCAGTACCTGCAGTGCCGAGGTGCTCACCGGCTGCTAACTTACTCCTGCTCCTAAGGATGCAACGAACAGGGATTTCTCCCGTTAGCTCAGCAAATGCCTGTACTACAGCCGACGTAAAACCTCACCCTTGTACAGCCCCTAAGTCCAGCAGCCGCTGTTTACCAGCGGGATCAGTGGCGACGCACAGGTGCGCCCCAGTGCTGGCCAGTACGGGTCCGTGGGAACACACGGCGCACGCTTCCTCTGAAAAGGAGATTTTCGGCATCCTCTGAAGGGCTACCAATGAAGCGATCGTGAAAGATCCAACTATCTCCATGGAAGACCACAAGTATCTGCTCCTGACTTTTGGGATGCATTCCTGTGGTTCTGGTTGCCGTCCCAGTTTCCCAGAAATGCACTTCTGGAGATTTAGGCTTGAGAGGACAGTGGGTTTTTATCCTGGATACATGATTCCAAACTACAATGACCCCCTCCAGCTTCTTAGGTACCAGGTTTCTGCTTTCACAAGTATAACTAATAATCATCTATTGCTTATGACCACGTGTCTGATTTTCGCAGCGCAGTGCCGATACCCACGTACCTAAAGAGAAGCGCAGGTTATAAACAGACAAACCAACTTCAGCCCGAACACTGGAAAAGTGTAGATGTTTAGCATCAGGCTAAAACTGGTTATCAGAGTCAAGTTATACAAGATAATGCCATTTATAGCAATCAACAGTTTGAGCAGTCATGAAATAGTAGGGAAAAACCAGGTAAAAGTAGAACCTCTACGTCCTGTGGAACAACCTGTCACAGACATTTCAAAAGCAGAAAACACACATTTATAAAGAAGCAAAGGCAATAAATAGCATTTTCGATACATTCCGAAGAGTATCCCACCCACTCCTGCAGAACCGGTGACGGCTGAGGTTGGAAGGACACACCGGGGGCAGGGGCACTGAGTCGGGCCGAGTGCTGCTGCACCAGGGCACCCGAGCCCAACCGGAGGGACCCCGGCCGTGGCTGGAAGGGACAGCCCGGCCCGACTCCCTGGGCTCTCTCCAGGACAGCCAGCCTTACATTCTGGGCCGGAACTAGAGCAGATTTTCAGCCTGGCCCTCCAAAACTCCTCACGCCACTCTGAACATGCCCGAACCAACAGGAGACTCGGCCTACACGGAGGCACACGACACAGGGGCTTACGGGAAAAGGATGTGTGTGCAGCGGGAGACAATGTAAATAATGTAGGGCCCTCAAAATAACATCCAGTTCACAGTTCAAAACCCAGACAGGAGCACACCAGGTAAACCAGCAGCGCACGGGCAAGCACACGCACACACGCTCTACTGAAACCCAGAGGATTCGAGCGAGAGCTTCGTTCTACTCGTTTTTAACGCGGAATTCCAGTGACGGATTAAAACCTTACTAAACTTCAAATTCTAGACTCTGTAAATACTGAGTGTATTTATAGGAAAAACATCTCATGAGGCACTAGAAGAGGAATTTATCTTTATACAGTATCTGTACAATCAGCGAGTCAAATAACCGGCAGAATTCCTTCACGTTTTCATTTCTGAATGCAAAGCACTCCTGACCTCAGGCACCTCCAATCTACATTTTTTAAAATGAGCTAATACATCATTACGGTGCTCAGAACAAACCCCCCTTGCAGTCTCAGACCCCAAATACATCTTTTCTGTCCACCTCCCACCGACTGCAGCGGGAATCGTCACACTCGAATTTCACTGCGAAAAGGATACAGTTTGGAAATCCAACAGTTCAATTTAAGGTATTAAAAACATTCCCCTCTCCCCTAGAAACTGGTACACAAAAAGCGAATTTTCCTCCCCTGGACACAGGCACATCCCCACCAAAGCCAGCCCCTTCGCTCCCCCGGACACGACTGAAAGAGTCAGAACCACCAATGTAAATGTTTGCTGCTTGGACTCAGGTCTCACCTCAATAAAAGACAGCCCACGCGTAATTGTGTTTGTATAAAAGATATTTACTTCAATTATCACACCTAGGGTGCTAGTGAATAATAATAATAATAATACATCGTGTGAGTTTCATACAGTGATATTGCTTCTCCATATCATATAGGGACCGTTGTACAGTGCTGAGAACAAACATTATATGGCTAACCAAACAAAGACAGAAGAAACAATGCCATTCTGCTGACGGAGGGAGCGCTGCCCTGCTACTGCCAGCCATATAAACTCTTACTTTTATGTTTAAACAAATACCAAGAAATAAAATGTTACAAAAGATGAGTCACAGCAACACAACGTGGGCTTCTCAAA
Source organism: Rhynochetos jubatus (assembly GCA_027574665.1). Classification (NCBI taxonomy): domain Eukaryota; kingdom Metazoa; phylum Chordata; class Aves; order Eurypygiformes; family Rhynochetidae; genus Rhynochetos; species Rhynochetos jubatus. The sequence continues at coordinate 5,247,898 of CM050668.1, read as the reverse complement.
GCTACTTGTACAAAAAAAAAAAATGACACTTTTTTTTTTTTTTTTGGTCAATTGGGTCTTTGTGAGGATCTCTTTTTTTTTTTTTTTTTAAATCCGTGATTGTGAATATAACAAACAAGCTCTAAAAACATCTAAGACTTAGTGCGTTACAGAAAAAATATAAAATACTGCTAAAAATGTAAAGACACCACAATACACTGGGGTAAAAACTGAGCTTATTATTAAAAAAAAAAAACAACCAAAAAAAAAAAGTTCTCAGGAAAAAGTACACCACTTTCTGTTTGAGTTCATCTTGTGCTGTGTTAGTAGTCGGGGCATTTCAAAGCTCTGCCCATTATCATGGCAAGTAGTTATTGCACAAATGCAAAGAGTTAAATTTTTAATTAAAAAAAAAAAAAAAAGAAACGCACGCAAAGGGACATGAGGGAAACAATGAAAAGAAAAACCCAACAAACCCAACGACACCCTCCCCCCCCCCCAGCCAGCCTCCATCTGCTTTGGAATTAACGTCCAAATCCGTACATTTGACATTCTCGCAGCATTTCCAGCGAGTGGGGCGCGCGGTGCCCGCTTTCGGAAAAGGGAGGGTAGAAAACGCTTTTCAAGACAGAAATGCATAGAGTATTGTGAGAGGAACAACCTTTTTGTTTGGCGGAGGTTATCCAATAGCTACCGTAGGGCTTTTTTTTTTTTTTTTCTGCCTCTCTCTTTTTTATATTTTCTTTCAGCCTGTGCCAGAAGGAAAGAACCTCGCGTGGGAAATTCATCCGATGGTTTTTAGTGGGACACCCTCGAAAGGCAAAGTGCAAATTTGCTTCCACATCCACAGAAGTGGTGATGTGCCCTGCAACTAGCTCAGCACCTCCCCATCTCTGCCCGCCGTCGAGGGGCGACGGCGGGCCGGCTGGGCCGGCGCTGACCGGAGGGCCCTTTGCGTCGTCCCTCGTGCAGACGCGCGCTCCCCCGCCACGAGCGCAGGGGGAACTTGGAGCGCAACGGTTTTCAGTTTGGCTTACGCAGCTTCCCTCGCGCTCGCTCCGTGAAGCGTTACCAGGGAAAGCCTGTCCGAACGTGTTTCGACACCACAAGAACACCGAACGCCTCCTCCGTGACAAAGATCAATTCACAACGTGTAGTTCCAGAGGTCACACCAGGAAAAGTTGCTGCTGCACAAGGAATTGTATTTTTTTTTTCCTATTTTTTTTTTGTTGTTTTTTCCCCTTGACCAACTTTGAATGAGAAGAAAATCAGCGCTGAATGCAGAAATTCAAACATATGCCAACAAAGATGAACATCACAGGAAACCAGTCTCTCATTTTAAATTAACACTCTTGAGTAAATCGCAACGTACTTTGACAAAGGGGCACTGCATCTTCATGAAATTCTCGGTAGAGGCTCTAGGAGGCTCAGGGTACTTTCTCTCTCTGTATATTTTAAGTCTCTTCTCTCACAACTGAGGTTTCTTACTCTCAGTCCTAAATTATTTTAAAACTATTTAAATAATATTATTTATTAGGCATTTAGATAAAATACTTTTTTTTTTTCTCCTTAAAAAAATGATTGCTCTAGAAAACACAACAGGGGCACAATGATATGGATACTACGACAAGCCGACACCACCCCGGCTCCATCGCTGGGATAGCCCAAACTTTCTCCAACGTCCGTTTCGGGGATATGTATACTCCTGTTGTGTTTATATCAGACAAAAACAAATCTCAAAAAAGAAAGTGTTAAAATTAATCTCATAAATAGGAAATATTAGATTGTTTTCCTAATTACCAACCACCTTTATGTATTCCGCCTTATGATGCTGTAGAGAGAGCAAGCTTGGAGAGTAACACACAAGCGCTGGTAAGGGCTGAGGATGCCGGTGGGTGAAAGCCTGTTCTTTACAAACCCAAATTAAGACTGGAATGACTAGACAGCGCCTCGCCACCCAGAGCCGGCACGGCTGCGGGCAGGGAAATGAGGACAGCATGCATTACTAATGGCACAGAAGGATGTGGTCGCAGTTAGCCACGGCTGAAGTCCACGAGTGTTTCTTGAATGCTGACAGACCTACGGGTACGGCGGGTGAGCCTGAGCCTTACGAGCATCAACGCTGCCGGGCGACGGTGGATTTTCTAACCCGAGACCCCAGCGTGCTGCTGGAGACAACCCAGAGGGATATTTTTCCTCTTCCCCCGCCAGGAACCTGAATTCTCCTAAACTGGAGCCTGTGCTCCCCTGTGTTCGGCAGCTGGGACACGAACCTCCGAAGGAGAGCGGCTATTGCACAAAGACTGAACGCACAGTGTTTGAAGTGCTCGTTAGCCAAGGGGCAACTCATGCCGGGCCACTGGAACGCTCCTTGACGGGCGTCTGCTTCCCCCCACCCCAGTGAAAAGCGGCTGTGAATGCTGCAATCTAGACCACTGTGCTTTAGATTATTCTCCATGAAGAGATTAGGAAATAAGGCACATAGCTTTCCAAGTGGAGAAAGTTTGTTAAATAGTCAATTTTAGGAAGGTAGCACAACCTACGAACCTAACGGGAAACGCGGTAACGTACAGGATTTTGATGACACGCCTACCGGACAAAAATAAAAATCATTTCAAGCAAACCAAAAATCTTTCCCACACAGAAAAAAAAAATACTAAAAACCCATGATCTCCATCTCTCTAGAGGCGGCGAGAAGGAAACGGAAGCCCTGACCAAGGGAAAAGGAAAGGATGATACAGACGTGGCCGTGCTTATTCCCCGCACGCCTCCTCTACAAACCAGATGCTCAAGTACTCCCCGTACAGCCTGTACTCGCATCCAGAGGTAACCAGGTACTTTGGAAACACTTTTAAAGCTAGTAATAATTTACCCACATACAAATAACACACCAAAATAGCACGGAGGGTCTAATGTAAGCTAACAAAAGCCAGAGAAGTCTGATTGAAAGACTGATTGTAGAAAGTATTTTTTGTAGTTACTTGGAGATAGGATTGTGCTTCAGAGCAAGTCAAGTGCCAAGTTTTATTTCTTCTCCTGAAAACAGATGCTTCGGAGAGGAACAGCAGAACGGAGAATTTCTATCTCATGCCTAAGAACACTTGAATTTTCAGCTCAGGCAGAACAAGAATGAACCACGTACTTTACTTTGAGACTTGGCTTAATTTACTGATCAGCTGGTTTTGCGTTTCAATAAGCTGCAAATGGCTTTAGTGCTCCCCTGCCTGCTGTAGGAAAGTCTGTTTTACACGTGTAAATAGCTGGCATATTAACTTCCTGCAAGCTGTAGCAAAGGAAAGCACGATGTTGCAGACGAGGTTTGACCCTTCATTTCAAATTACTTGGCTTTTGCACATCTCAGACCCTTGGAATTATTTTTATGTATTCTGAACGTGATCTTTCCCCTCCTCGTTAGCTGAACCTGCGTATCTCAAACAATCCCATCTCTCAGATGGCTAATCCCCTCTTTACAACAGGGAACATCTCTGACAAGTGGGAAAACAGCATCCTCTACGCATGAAAATAGGTACTGGTTTTAAGCCCTCACTCACCTATGCCCCACACCATTTCTTGAGTTTGGCTGTAGCGATTCTACTGCACCATCAAGACCAAGCACGTAAGTACTACATACACAGAGGGGCTCTTCCACACTGGAATCGGGTACATATACACGCTGAACAACTCCTAAAACCGCTAATGAATTACCCGCACGCACAGAAGAGGATAACGCGACTCAACGCCGTTAATCTTGTTACCAATAGAGAGATTGCGCCGTTACGACCATTACCACAGAATTACACAGTAACTATGCAAAAAGCAGCTATGTCACCATAACAGCAGGAAATTCCTGTCGTGACTCTCCATTACCAAGCGCCTTTGGATGAAGATTGTGCTACCTAGTACAAATACCTCCAAAATTCAAGAAGAGGTCAAAGACACGACCACATGGGGACTTCAGGCATCTCCACTTTCGCTGTACTGTTTCCTGCACTATGTCGTTATGGTGAAGAATTCAGTCCTTCTCTGCACTTGGCTGTTTCCAAATGTAAAGAAACTGAAATGATGTTATGAAACCAGCAGTTTTATTACAAAGAAATCTACAGAACTGTGTCAAAAACCTACTAACATCACTGTGAGTAAAGCAAGCTTGAAAAAGGGCAGCAGCTGTCCATCGGATAGCTGGACAGGGAAAGATACAATAAGCTTATTAATTCTTTTAAGAGGAGGCATTTCCTTTTAATGCACTTTAGTGCCAGAATATGTTTGCAAAGAGCAACGAAAATCAAGCCCGGGAATCAGATCAGGCTTTTTCCATTCACAAAACAGCTGTAGAAACTCAGACTTCATAGATGGCCAAGGACTTTGGGTTTGACACCGGGTGCCAGGTTCTGGGAAAAGCAGGTGTGAGGCCTCCGTCAGCCCTTGGCTGGACCAGAGGATGCCGGTGAGGAGCTCAGGTTCAATGAATGACTTTCAACTGGAAAATGACCTTACAGTTAATAACTTACATTAAATATGCCACGGTACCACTTGGCTGGGGGGGGAAATCATCCCTGAGGAGAGAGACGGCACCACTTACATACCTGCTTTTAAGGCTTTTTGAAAACTTAAGTGCACAGGCCTAACGCTAACCTTCTCCAAAAGGATAAATTTCATCTTCAGAGCATAAAATCTTTTTATCCTTGCATATTAATAGGGTAGGGTATCGTACATGACCTGGTCATGTAGGACAAATCAGTCCCTAGGCATAGCATAAAGGGCTTTTCTCGCTATAAAGTTCAAGATTAACTGTATTTTATATATGGCACAGTCAATATATCCCACGGAAGAGATGAGGAGGAAAGAACAAATGGGTGAAAGAGTATTTCTGCATTTTGGAGCTCGCATACATGTGTGAAGGAGACAGGGACTGCCACATCACTTTCCAAACTAAGTAGGTTGAGCCAAGTAAAGAAATTCGGATCTCGCGCTTTCCATGCCAGCGATTCTCCTCGCAAGCTAAAACCACCCGGCAAGATTTTAAACGGCTGGGAAGAAAAGTCGTTTGTTTGTACAGAATTTTAAAATTATCTATTTTTTAAAAAAATAAATTGATTGTATATGCAACACGAAGGAAGAACACGTTGATGTTCAGTGGGGCGACAAAGTGCGAGGGGAACGTCGCGGGCCAACACGTGGGCGAACGGAACACTGCTTGGCAGCTGTTCTATCTGCGAGAGGTAAACTGGGAATACGGGGCTCTAAGCTGCTCATCTCACCAGGGCCAAAACTGCCACTCACTCACGGGAAAGACTTGATTTGGTTGGAGTGAACGTTAAATCCAGCCCCCACCTAAGAACCAACTTTTCTTCTGTTTCTGATAGTCTCCAAGAAACGCTCCGAGCTCAGCCCTACAGGGTGGCTTTAAGCCAGAGAATCTCCTCGGATACGTACACCGGGGGAAGAAGAAAGAAGAGAGAATCTGAGAAACTCACTGTTAGAACGAGACAGCAATCAAGTAGAAAGAGTGCCCTCCATCTGCATGTTGACGTGTCACTGCTTTACCTCCCGTTCGCAACAAATCGCTGAGATTACCGACCTCTTTGCGCCCTGGCTAAAGGCACTGCTCCAGATCACTGTGACATTTCAGTTTAAATAAATCCATTTCGGATTTAAGTGCAAAGAAGTGTCCAAACCCCACTACTTTATTCGTGTAATTCTCATAACTTATATTTGGTCAAAATGTGGGTGGTGGGGTTTTTTTTTATTTATTTTTTCTGTTTCTCGCCCGCCCCGGTTTTGCCAGGAGCGTTTTTATTTCAGCTTTAAGAATACTTGAAATGAGCAATTTTAAGGTGGAAAATGACAGACCCCTGACTGCAGCTGTGCCCGTGGGGACTGCAACCACTGTCAGCATTTCCCATTATTTCATTACAGTATTTTGTCAGGCTTCCCTCAATCCTATTTTATGTAAATTTATCAGCTTTGTCGTTTGAATTACCACCAGAATGATGCACTTCTCTGACTTTCTATTCCTCCCATTAAAGAATTGAAAAGTAGCAAGTTTTGAGTAATTGGATCAGAGACTATTGCATAGAATTCTGTCGTGTTCCTGAACCCCCTCCTCTACACCATTCCCATATGAACAAGTTACATAAAAATAATGCAAAGATCTTTCACCTAATGAGAAAGGCACATCAATTTCTTTAACCGTACGATAGATCTTTCCTGTTACAGCAGGAGTTTATAACTAAAGGACTCACTAATTCACGATATGGGCAGATAGGAACTCATACAGGTTCTTTTCTCGACTGGCTCTATTTATGGGCATTTTACAGAGGAATAAATAAAATGGTCAGATTTGATGGCACCACCAGCAATTGTAATCAACTGCATTTCCGCCAATAAACGTGCAATTCTGTTGTCTGACATCTCCATCCTCACACATGGAAGCGTATCGAATATTGTGCTGTATGACTCCTCTGCCAAGGGATGCTCTTCCCTTGCTTTTAGCAAACAAAGTATTATGCTTTTTTCCGTCCCACCCAGAGAGAAAACGTGACCATTTTAACTGCCGTATAAAGGTATTCCTGGTAAGATAGCCTGGGCCCTTCATCCACAGCTTTACTAAGAATCTGGAAACAGAAAATAAAAATGCTTTTAAGGAACCTCAGGAGTAAACAGGCTCTGGCACTACAGATTTTCCAAAAACGACCTGTGCTCTTATCCACCAGGAAAAGAAATGCCATCAGCGAGGGCCCTGCTGCCGCGCTCTACAAAACGACTGCCCCGCGAGACGAGCCCCACGTCACACGTGCCCCAGTAGCGCCTTTCCCCTCCCTGCGTAATCAGTGACCCAGGAGCAAGAAGCCACTGCGCTACTCTTTGGCATTTCTTCTCCAACTTGTTATCCTCTTAATGAAGTAAAACGTCATCCCGCTACACGTCCTCCTAAAGGCGTTACTTTCAAATGCCGCGCTGGATCAGAAACACAGCTAAAATCTTGCAGTGTTGCCGGAGCTCAGTCTCTAAACCGGGGAGGTCTCAGCCCGTTTGGAAAGCCAGTAGGTAACTCATCTCCCACAAGAGAATCTCAGCAGTACTTCAAGCTAATCCATTTTACTCCCCACTGAAAGAGAAAAGCAGCCGTGACCTTGGCTAAGAATCGGGAACAGACAGCTGGGAACATCACTTAAACTCTCCGAGCTGGGTCTGAGGGTGCCCGTCTGCCCGCGCCCTCAAATAAGGTGGTCACTAAGGAACCCAACGTGACCCCCGGCGCGATGGCCGGGGTCACCCCAAGAGCATCTCAGCAGGCTAATCCACATTCAATGCAGATCGTTAAATATGAAAATACAAAAGGAGCTAAGCCATTAATAAAGTGCCAAAAAATGTAGGAAATAGACAGCATTTTATTTGATTAATTTTAGAATAGATACCAGTGACAACCCTTGGCAGGATGGAGTGACTTCTGACTTATGAATGCTGTCTTTATCCAGCAGAAATTACATGATTCAAATGTAATAATGGAGCTTAGAATTAACAGTTAGTGTTATAAAAGAAAGATTTCCTCTAGGGCAAGCTACAGATAGGGATTTTCAAAATCATTACAGCATTAAAAACTGGGCAGCCGCTAAAGAATCTTCAAGAACTAGTGGAAATCTGAAAAGCAAAACAAAAACAAGCAGAAAAAAAAGATAAAGATATAAGTTTCAAGGCACTTACGTATTGCTTATTAAGAAGAGAGATTGACCTTAAGTGCTGCATTTGTGTTCAACCTGTGAATACAGTTCTGCTGTCGTACAATGCAGCAAGAGCTCTCAGTAAGCATCATGGAATGCAATCATATAGACACAGGCACAAGAACAGTTTGGGGAATCTTAATTTAAAAAAAAAGTAATCGTCAAACAGAAAAACACCTCACTAACGAGAAAGCCGAGAGTAACCACTTGACTGCCTCAAGCACCTGGATCTCGAATCAGCAGAAAGCAGACCGGCAAGTGTATTGCCTAGAAATAATAAAAAACAACCCAACCTGAACCGAACAACAACAAATTAAAAAAAAACCAAACAAGAAAGTAAGAAAATATCTGCGCCTTCCAGTCAGAAGTTTTGCTTCTTGGCTGAAGACACATCTCGTTACGACTCGTGTTAAGGTATGTGTGTTTTACCAGGACGTGCATTTGTCGATGGAGCTGTGCTTTGCAAGTCAAACCAGGACATGGGTCAGATACAGAGAGGTTAACACTTTGCTTCACCACGTTATTTCCCTCGCTGGCCGTTCCCGCGGACTAACTGCGCTCCAGATAAGAAGCCGTAACCGCTTCCAGCACGTGCTGTCACATACTGGTGTCTGTTATTACAAATCGCCTCCTCAGCTCATCACAGAAAGGGGCAGTTGCTCTCTCTGTTCCTCATTTTTAGTTTTGCATCACAAGTCCCCAATTACCCAAGGAGGTATCCTGAAACCGCTAGCGGTAAAATTAGGAAATGAATCCCTGCCTTTCAGCCTCCTAGAGCCTTCTTGTCTTAATCATGAAAAGGATTGATTTTAGTGTACTGATTCTTAATTTGTGAAAACTTGCGCTAAGTGCTGCTGTTGCATGTTAAGAGACTGTAAATGAAATACATAAGTTCTAAAATATCATGCAAGAAATGTGGTTTCACATCTTACAGTCAAAAATCCTACTAATGAATTAATACAAGCACACTGAGGTGTAATATTGGGAACATACCTTTAAAGTCGGAACTCCTCTCCCCATCCCTCCCTCCCCCAAAATCAGAAAAAGTAATATTAATTAAACTTAAGAAGTAATGAATGCACCATTAAAGTGTCATCAAAAAGATGCTGACCTAAGACAAAAGTTCAATGATACACAATACGGTCAAAAAGTCTTCAATCAATAATATACAGTATGACAACTACATCTTGTAAATTATACCCAATACTGCCGGCAGTCTATCCCTCTAAAGAATATTTGCCCCCTTTCATCCCTTCCTAACAATCAGATAATAAAATACAGCACCTATAAATAAGCAAAAAAAAAAAAAAATTATATATATATATATATATTTTTATATATATATATATTCCGAAATCATCTATTGTTAGTTTTAAAGATATGGCAATAAAGGAGTCTAAATTAGCAAACTTGTAGAAGCCATAACTGATAAAACAGCTTATTGAAAAAAGGTGGCAGTAATGCACTCTATGTGTGCACAAGTACGTAAGAAAATACACAGACGTATAAAATTGCACGCGCGCACACTCACACACACACATCCTTCCACACACCTCTATGCTCACGCATATACATATAGACAACAGGAGGAGTTAGAGACAAGTTAGAATTGGAGTTGTACTTTGATCAGCCCTAACCTGTGCATAAAATCATGGAAAGAGGCTGTATTTCTGCAGGGCAGAATGGTCTAGACTGGGACTTGCGAGCGTGAATGTTTTGGTTTGGAGTTTGGGCTGCTTCCGTCCCGCTAAGAGCCCGTCTGGTCATTGCCACGTACTCTTTGTTTTCCACGCAAAAATCAGCTTCCCACAACTAAAACGTATTTAAAATCAGTGCTTGCGGTGGGAAGAGTCAGTCAATGGCCACCAACAGCAGGAAAAGGTCTGTGTCTGAGGCAGCTCCAGTCCCCTCTTAGTGGTGTGTGACAGCAATCGTACGCGTGAACTACACCTTCACCGACTCCAGGTGAGCTGAGCAGTTCGGGTCACGGAATACGTCCCCGAAGTAGCAGGCTGAAATGTTACTGGCCAACGTTTTTTGAGCGATCTGTCTTTGCTGAAAGGGAATTCCGTACGCTAGGAACCGAGTGAAATGATCAAGTACATGCTGTTTCTAAGTTGTCTCCTAAACCTCCCAGATATGAGGTCTGATCAGCGTGCTCTGTGGTTAGAGGTTAAAAAGCAGATTATAAAATACCTAGATTCAGATTTTTTTTTTTTTGTCCTGATTTGGCCTAAAATGGAGTGTATTAAACAAATTCTGGTCTGCAAAAGACCAGAATCAGTTAAAGCTATGAAACAATGTGCACTACGTGTCAATATTCTATTTCACTTACAAGAAAACACTAAGTCAGCTACCACAAATTAAGATATTTTCCTGATGTGACTTTTTTTTTTTCTGTTTTGTTAAAAAATATGTGGAGTAAATGTGTTTTTGTATTTTTTTTTTTTAAATTCAAAGTTTCAAACAACAAGATTCTTTTCTTTTCTTGAAAATATGTAGGAATCCAAACTAGTGTGTTTAGAGTCGGTTGACTGTGCAATCTCTTAGTGGCAACTGAACAGCTACAAAAAACTTTCTTTTTTTTTTCTTTTTTTTTTTGAAAAATCTCCCCTTTTTTCCTGGTTTAAGAAGATAATAGTGTATTATCGCTCTGTAGCCATTAGATGGCAGATAAAAAGCCCCCTTTTAATATGTGGGTTTGATTTTTTTTTCTTTTTTTTTTTCTTTTCTGTTTTTCATTTTTTTTTAAAGCCCACACCAAAGAGGAGGGCACAAGGCAAAGCTGTATGAGTTATTCCAGAAACTGTGGAAATCACTTAGGGCAATAATAAAAACACTTCAGGGTACAAAAAAGCTTGACTACACATTTCAGTTTTCTTCCTCGAAAACACAAACATAAATTGGGCTTAACGCTCCTTTTTGTTTTCTATATGCACCTTGGCCTATGGCGTTTTTGCCCTGTGGCCCGCAGGGCGGATAAGTGCGCAACACAATAAAACCAGTAGAGGTCCAGTTTCACTTCCCAGCTCTCCAGAGTTGGGCGAGTTTAATCTCAAAACTCCCACTCGACGGCCTCTTCCCGACTCGCGGCCTTCTCCAAGCGGTGGATGATGTTGTTCAAGTTCGCCGCTTTCTTTTTCCTCAAGGAGCTGTCTCGCGTGTTCCTGGAGCTCGCCGCCTCAGAGAAGCCGAACAAGCTCTGGAGAGAGTTGGCTTTCTGCGAGCCTGCGGCCGGCGTCGAGCTCGTACTTGGCACACTGGAGATTTTCTCTGAACTTTCTTTTGACTTGTAGGAGCTCTCCCCTGTAAGGACTGAGGTGGAGGCAGCTGAGGTAGAGGCATCCCCTTCCGTGGCAGAGTTTGGCAGTGTCTCCAGAGCTTCTCCCGGGCGCTGCGATGCCGGCGGAGAGCTCTGGCGCGGTGCTCTGAGCCTGCCCTCGTCGTCGGTGTCCTCCAGGCTCTCCGCCTGGATCGCCTCCGCTTTCTCCGAAGACCTGGCGCCTTGCAGTGCCTCTTCCCCCGCTTCGAAAGCCGACTCCGCGGGCCCTCCCTGAGACTTTGTGGTTGCATTGTTGTACTCATCCGCCTCCGGGCCACTCGGCTTTCCTTCAGGCGGGCCTTCTGCGTCCACGCCGTCGCAGCTGTCTCCCTCGGAGCTGTGAGCGGCCCTGCTGCTTCGGGCGGAAGGAGAGTCGCTCGACCCAGCCTGGCTCTGGCTCCCGGCTTGGATCTCCTCGATGAACAGCTCCCGGCGGATGCGAGACCTAGGAGACGGGAGAGGGATGGTGAGTGCCGGGGGTCGCTCGGAGCCACCCTGCTCTACCAGATACGCCACCCAAAACGCCCTTCCGTAAGACGTCGTTTTGTCTCGGCTACAGGACAGCCGCACCAAGCTGGGTCAGGGGACACGCTCACACCCTCCAACGCAAAGGACTGGCCGAAAAGGCCTTTGGAAAACCGTGAAATACTGTCGAGATGCTCTTACTTTCATTTTCCCTGGCCACAGGCCCGCTGCGAAGCCTGCTAGAAGGGACGCTGGCTGCAAACCCAGCCCGCCACGGGGCTCCTCCGTGGCACAGCGGGAGGGCGGGCCCAGTGACGGATCATCTTCCTTTTCTTTGGGGATGCTAAATGAACTAATATTCCTAATTGTACGCTCTATTTTTCCATCACTGGATCTGGTTTAAGAGACAGAGATGAAAGGCTCTGCCGTCTCCCATTCCCACTAAAAGTCTGACATCGGGAGGGCGAAACGTTGCAATGCACTGGACCAGAAAAGAGATTATTTAAAAAATACAAACACATTTCTAGTAGATCCAGAAGAAAACAGCTTCCAAATACAAACCAGATTTCTACTAGAAATGAGCCACAATTTGCCAAACCAAAAAAAAAATCTGGACAACCCCCTTGGTGCTTTCCTAGACACCAAGAGGAGACTTAGGTGAAACAAAGCCCGTTGTTCTCAAGGCGCTCTGGGGAAGCACAGCCTTTTGACAGGTTGTCTGTCTATCACCTAGTCTGACTTCTGCCTCATTCTTTATTTAAAAAAATCGATTTCAGAACAGGAATAGTGACAAGGCGAGCAGTACCTTTCGAGGGAATTAACGCACTCCATGTGCGGTTAGAATTGCCTGGTGTGACACCTTGTGCCTCCTGTTACTTGAAGCGTGCAATAATACCCCAAACACACCACCTCTGCCCTTTAGCTTGGTCCTTCCTCCCTCTTCCTTCCCTGTTTAGGAGCTCACAATATCCTCACAAGTACAGAAAACTTTATGGAAAACACCTCAGGGTCTAGGCCAACTCTCTCCCTGTACTGGCCGGCCAGCAGGAGAGGTGATGACCACTGGTCAGGTGCTGGTCTGCAACCAAGAGGGAGCCTCAGTGACTTGTGCTCAGGGATGAGACACAGACACAGGGAGAGTTTAGCAGAACTTTATCTTTTGCAGTGAACATAACACTTGGTTTCAACCAGGGAGAACTGCTAAGGGTCTTGCAAATCACAAACGAAACGCTGTCCCAACGCTGACGGCTGTAAGAATTTTTACTTTTTTCCTGAATGTGCTATGGAAGACAGCACACTGGAAAAAAAAAAACCCAGGGTAAATGAAGAACACCACCTGAATACTGCTTTTGAAGCTAATGATATTATTGACTTACTTGAAATGCAACAGCATTTCAGCAGTATTTGCTGACTCTACACTTCTGAAGGTTTAGGGGTCTGTAATTTTCCCTAGGAGACTACTATTCACCTAACAGAAGACCACAGGTGCTAACATTAATTTGCTATTGCCATTAATTGCACGCATCCTGCAACATCGATTATCGGGCTCTCGTTATGCCTGTGGTCTCCCTGCATGGACACTGATCCAGAGCACGCCACTTCTGTAACGTTCCCCAAGTCAGGAGAGGAAACGGGTAAGAGCTTTGTGCCTGCATGGCATTTAAAATACCTCCGCTCCAGCAAGATACTGGATGATGACATGCTCACCGAGTATCTGACCACAGCCCTACGGAATACAGGTTCAAAGTCTGTGGAAATCCTTGGAATTCACACCCAATACATTGCTTCTCGTCTGGCTCCTGATTAACACAGTAATTAAATCCCTACTGTAAAGAAGACCTGGTGACAGCAGCTAGCAAATTTCAGAGAGCATTCCTCTCAGCGGAAGGTGTTGGCCTCGACATCAACACATCCTGCTGGCATTCACCAGTGTAACTCAAATTATCAGGGATCTCCTGGGGTCTACCTTGAAGTTCCCTGTACAAGCCTTCACACAGCTCCAGGAACTCATCTGAACAAGAGCAACACTACCGTTCATCAAAAATTATGCTCATGGTAAGAGCAATGAAATTTAGGATGCAAGAGCACTAGATTACCATTCAAGGAAGTTTGGTTTAATTCCTGATGTTTCTAAAGTATCATCTCTGTGACCTTACTGAGTTTCTGTGCCAGTTTCCACATGTGAAGTGGGATAGAAATCCCTACCTCCTACTCTTTCGTACAGTTCTTAGGACGACAGAGCCTCAAATGCTGACGGGTCCCGTGCTTCACTAATGCAAAGCAAGGCCTATTCTTATTCTTATGTTCTGAGAGCTACGGGACTGGTATGGATGCAAAGCCACAGGCTTGGAGAAATCTGCAGACATGTCAAAATCCTTGATACCTGTTTATAGTCTCAAGTGAATTATCTCTTTGCCTGCTGAGGATTTTTTTAAAGTTTCTTTTGCTGTGGAAAACAAATGTAGTGCTGACTCCCCATGTGGTGGATATAAAGGCAGGCTCTGCTGCAGCAACCACCTTTGGAAAGTGAGGCTTGGGCTGAATTCCAAAGGAAAAGCATCATTGCAACAGGATTCCTAAGAGACAGAAAGACAGCCTTGTCCAAATCTGTGCCCTGCCTCAGCTGAAGTTACTTCGAAGAAAAATTGATATAGTCTGAGGTGTGGAACTGCTTCTGTATGAAGACTCTTCTGTTTGGAATAGAAATGGCTGAGGGAGAGTATAAATGAGATAAATAAAGTTAAGTGTGGCCGGGAGAAGATGAAGACGGGAAAGACTACCCACTTCCTATAGTATGTGAGCTGCAGAACAGTCCTGTTCCCTTGGCAGAACATGGAACTTGTACCTCTTTTGCAACTTCCTACAAATGTTTTAAGAGAAGTTCGTGCATGAAACCTAAGACAGTTACTGTACGGAGGAAAAGAACAGGCACGTGTCTTGATTGTTCAGTGGTGGCCACCGCTCAGAGCACCCTGGGCTCTAAAGAGATGCTTCAAGCCTGTGGAAATCCTGGAGACTGCAGCACATCTGGGAGCAGGTCCAGATCACGCAGAGCTGTGAGGCTAGTGCTACCCACCCGCCTACAGCACCGTGTTTATACGCTGTTTATTTTGTATACAACTGTCAGCGCCTCGTCCACATTCACGTATAGCTTGGTGTGGCTAAACATGCTGATCAATCATGACTTGTCACGCTTTCTCGCAGCACGCCTCAACAGGAGATCTCATGATACTGAGGAAGATGACACATGCCACCAGTGCTCCCGCGCTCGTCTGCGTAAGTGAGAACAGCACATTTTGCTGTCAGGCCTAGGGGAACATATTTTCATAGGCATTCCTCCAACTTGTGGATAATTGCCGAGAAGTGGGAATTGGAAGAGGCGCCGGCATTTGGAGAAGTCTGAGCAGTGAAAGAGGCTGCATCTGTAGCAGATTCAAGTCAATGAAATTCAGTGTAAATATGATTACTTGTTGGTTATAATTTTAAAATTTTGGATTGTTTACTATAAACATTATTTTGCTATTGTGCATAATATTTCTGAGATATCTCCATAAACTGTGCTGCTTCTGTTTCAGCAACTTCCCCGTTAAAAGCTGAGAAGGGCCAAGGTGGAAAATACCCTTTCAGTGTTAGCAGTTTCTAAAAACAAACAAGTTTAGCAATCCGGACTAATTAGGAACATTACTGGCTCCGAGTGAAGGGGGAGAATGGTATTAAGTCTGCTATCTTAACTGTACCTGTTCAATATTCATTAGCACAAATTTCTTGGAGAAAAGGCTGCTGCACTAATTAAGATTCCCAATCCCAAGCGCATTTGATAATACGTTTATTCAAATCCTTATAATTCTTGTCATTCCAGCCTTGTTTCTTTTTATCGGTGTCTTTAGGCCAAAACCTACTTCAATGTTTCAAATGTGCAGAAGGTTCCTTCTAGTATGAGGAAGGACCTGAACGGACCAACATCTTATTTCAGCGGGACTCAATGATTTAATCCTAACAGCGAAACAAGTCTGTGGCCACGTCTGACTTCAGCGTCATCGGTTCTCCATCCTTCATGACCGCGCGGAGCTTCCCAGAAATACAGCACGCGCTGTGTCAATTTTCAGAGCTCACTGACTCAAGACCCAAAAGAAAACCCTCTTCTGCTCTTAGGTGGCAAAAGGATCTGCTGCAAGCAGTGCAATTCTGATGCCACCCAGCAGAGGACACTTCCCAGCCCCCCCCCCCCCCAGCGACCCAGGCATAACGCACCCAACACACGCCCGTACGTGCGTACATACGTGCGAGTATACGTCTGCGTGAGCCTGCAAGCGCAAGGGAGAAAGACCAGGCTTGCTTACTGCAAGGGGATTTATAAATATTCATCAGTGGACATCTCTAAATCAACGCCCACTCCAAAAAGCGAGACTTTCTGTGTAAAAGCACTACTTACATCAATATGGGAATATTGCTGTTCCTCGGGGATGACTCAGAATTAGTCTGCAGCATTAGCGTTACCGTTCGTTAGAACCTCCCTGCTGTCGAAACCGCTCGCTTCGTACAACCGCCCAACGCGAGCGGAAGCAGAGGCAGCCTGCCCAAGCAGAGCAGCACCCTGCCAGAGCGAAGGAAAGAAACCCTTTCTGAGCAGGGCTCCCGGGAGCTCTCATACCTGTAATTGTGGAACCAGTTGATCACGGTGCTGGTTTTCAAGTTGAGCTGTGTAGCGAGTTCCTCAATGGTTTTTGGTGATGGGTATGGCTTTTGCTGGTAGGCTCGTTTCAGAGCTTCCTTCTCCTCCGGCGCCAGCACCACCCGGGGCTTCTTCAGCTGATGCTGTGGCTGCGGGCTGGCTCCCTGGCTGTAGTCTATTCCAGCAGACGAGGACTCACAGGACTGACTGTCGCTAACAGAGCTGTGTCGCCGTTTCATGTAGGCTGAAAGAGAAGCGCATCGGATCAGCCCCAGCTGAATACAAATGCAAAATCAATGAACACACGAGCTGTGGAATAAATGTGAAGACGACAGGCTGCGGATGCGTGGACGGGCTATTCGGAGAGAAGAGAAGGGAAGGGGCATCGTCGGAGGAAAGCCAATGCGGGGACGATGCAAGAGGCAGAAGAAGAAGAAGAAAAGGGAAAGAAAAGAGGGTAAACCGCCTGGAAACCTGCCAGAGCTTTCTGCTTCTTCAGTGAATGCGGGACGGGAATAACAGGGTTCAGTTAACACGGCTCATTTCAAAGTCACTCCTTCGGGAGTTGCAAACGTCCACGTAAGCACCTGATTAGGACAGCTGCACTTCATTTCAAACGGTTTTGGTTGTACACTCGGGTCTCTCTGACACTTCAGGTCTCAAATATACGACCGTGGAAGCTGAAGACAGCGGCAGCCACGTCGCCAACACACGATGGCGCCCGGAGCCCAGAGATCCCAGCGATGGGCTCAATAACCCGTCAGGCGTTTGCTGCTTTTTCCTACAGATCTTGGCTGTAGCGGTGACAGGTTATGAAAGAAAAACAGCCCACAGCATCCTCCTCCCCTGTGCAAGGCTCTCTCTAAAAAATGCATCTACTTTTTAAAAAAGCTCTTGCTGCACTGACGGAGCTCAGCGATGGCAGAAGCCTGTGAGACCATCGCTGACTCTCCTCCCTGACAGGGACTGAATTATCCTGGCAAATTCTGCAAGGAAAGAGTCCCAGCAAACGCTGTCACTGACTTGATTGATTTACACCGGGCTAGGAGAGGTGGGATTTACTGCACCTGGCAGTATCATGCACAAGCACTGCTAATGAGGGGGCTGAAAATGGCAAATATAGATGAATCTTGTCAATAAAATATTTAATGGCCTGTTAAATACCTTCTAGATATTTAAGGGTTTAGGTATTCAAGAGCTGCAATTTGATAACCTTGGCTATTAAGTTCCAGATTACACCAGCCTGACATCAATCTAGCAGGCACTAAATCTCCAGCAGCGCCGATCAGAGCCAGGGACCAATGTGGGGCACGTCACACCAGTCAGCGACCAAATTCTTCAAAAACCAGATTTCTCTTTCCCCACAGCTCTGCCTTTAGGCTGGGGGTGCACAAAGAAGACAAACTCAATGCCATCACATCGGCTGCGACGCTGAAAGCCCCTCTCACACAGGGCAGCCTCTCCTGGCAGAGCTCCACAGGGCTGGCTGGGTTTTCTGTCTCCAGTGGGTCTCCGCATCCTGTCCTCTACACGGTGGCACATCCAGCGGGACCCTTTTTACACGGTGTCTTACTATCGTCAACGTGAATTTTGAACACGCTCTGTAACCTTTGGGGGTATCTGCGTGGCCCTCATTTTGTTTTTCCTGAATATGACAGATTACCTGTGGATTGCCTACTGTGTAAGATCACTGATACGGAACAGAACGTGAGTTGCTCGTGATCCATCACTCTGCCATGATACAGTCCTGCATGCTTTTGAAATAACTATAAAAAGAAAAGTTCTGGGGTTCTTTTTTTTTAAAATAAACGTCTAAAAAAATCACCTATTTAAACTGTTCCAACCGGATGTAGGACCGCAAAGTGACCACAGGTAAATGCATTGTTTAAGGTGACCTGCTGGCCTTATTTTTGCAACCTTCAAGGAATGGTTACAACCTTCAACCATGGAACAAATTCCAGCAGCATAATCTCGCGTTATATAAGGTCTTTAGTCTCGAAGACTCTGAGGTGTTATTTCAAACTTGCACTGACACACAAACTATAACCAAGGTTCCTTCTTCTCCTCTGACAGCGCCACCGAGAGGGCCCAAAGACAGCATCTATCACTTAGCAACGCGCAGCAGCCCAAAGGAGGCCATGAGACAAACCAGAACGTCACGTGGAAGATGTAAAAGGTGTACAGGTTATCTCTATCTGGAGTTTCTGGAATTTGGTCAGGCGACTGAGTTAACATGAGACACCCGGAATCTCTGCTTTCCCTGCTCTCCAAAGGATGGCATTTCTGGCAGGTCAGGGCTCCCATGTTTAGACTCCTAGGGACAGCACAGAGCTGTGAGAGCTTGGGAAATTCCATGCCCTATGCCCACCTCTGCTTCTGTAACCTCACACTGCGACCACGAAAGTTGCAACAGCTTATTTGGGTCTCTCTCACGTGAATGGAACAAACTATACTAACGCACAGATTGACTTAACATAAAGATAAGGAGGATGTTTCCCACTGTTGTGTCACAACCAACTGTTTCTCTGGAGAATAACGTATTATCAGAACAACTTTCCATTGGGCCAAAGGCACAATCCTGGCACTCTGCCACGTGCTGAACTAGCGCCTAAGCTTTAGGCTTTAATGGTGCTCTCTGGAAACTTTAGATGACGTTTATAAAAGCTTTTCCTTTTTAATTCTTATTTCAAACATATGTGCTGCGTATAGACAACATGAGGAGATCATTCAGCACATTTGCAGTGACAGCAAGGCTCAAACTGGAATCCAAGTCACGAACACATGTGATTTTTGGAGAAGCTTGATTTTTATTTGTGATCAGTCTCCCCTTCTCCAGAGACCTGTGGAAAATACTCGACCCCAAATGTAATTTGGGCAAGGGTCTAGACCTGGGTCTCAGACCGACTCGTCACAGCTCTATCCCCTTGCATTTTACTACCTTTTTTCGCCCCCGCTATTGCCAACCCAGCATTGCCGCGCCCCTCTGGGAAGACTCCCCAGCACGTGCTCAGCGACAGACGCAGCAGACACGACTGCAGAACCAGCGGCTGCCCGCTGAGGTAAAACAGAGCCCCTTTTAATGTCATTTTTATCTTACGCGGTATTGACCAAGATGATTAAAAAGCGAAATAAATGGGGAAATAAAGGGAATTAAATTTTCTCCTGACAGCAGGCTTCAGCACTGTTCAGTGAGGAGTGTGACGCCACCAGCAGCACACACCCCGGGAGGTTATAAGGAAGAGGAATGAACTCTTCCAAGGCAGGAAAGGTGTCTCAGCCGAGCGAGCATGCACCCCCGGCTGCCTCCAAAGAGGTTAGCTAATGCACGTTGCAAATTTTCAGAACCTCTTAAAATGGACATTTATAGCACAAACTTCAGACTGGCAGAACAGAGAGAAAAGATATATGCAGCTCACCTTTATCACAATTATTAATTTAGTCCCTTAACAAAATGTGGCAGAGAAATAATTGATAATAATGTTCCACTGGCGGCAGATACGGTTGCATTGTTCTTTAACTGGCATTAGCTGCAGGGAAAGCTAAATTCTTCGTGTGCCTCTAGAGCAATTTAAAAGGTTAAATCACAGGATCCTCACCTGCATGAAAGGATTTTGCAGAAGTACAGGGCTGAATTCACTTTAGAGTGCTCTGCTGTGAGGACAGCACTTACACAGTTCAGGAGCTCTGTACCGTCTCCAGTGATGTACAGCCTTATCTCTATTCAGGTGCCATCTACGGAGCATATGTACTGCACAGCATTTGATAAGAATCCAGTTTAGAAAATAGTTTTGAGAGGATATTGTCAGTACCACTTTTAAATTATTTTTATTTTATTTTCCTGCATTATGGGCGATATTCTCTTTGAGGCTATAAAAATCCAGCTAGTTGACAATTTTATTTCTGCCATATTTCTAACACAGCAAAAACCATCATGGCTCCCTTTGGTTTACAGTTGTAAGTGGGAAACCCAAGTGGATTTTACTCCCCGTGGAAGATCATACACAATGTGCGATAAGATACCGCACTGCGTTACATTACCCTGCTACTGTGACAAGGATCTGAGTTTCTTCTTAAAAGCATGCAAGCCTAGAATTTTCCCAGAAGCTCCCTCACTGCGATTTTTAATATAATCACAAAGTTCTTGATCAAATGTGTTAATGCTTTCAGGACATCACTCAACAGCAGCGCTTTCAGTGCACACGATTAATGCTGTCTGTACTAATATCATTAAGGGATAGCTCGAGAGATGTATATATCATTAATTAGTTAACAGCTGATAATGGCAGCCTAAGAGTCTCTCTTGTAAAATCACACAAACATACTAAAAACAGGGCTCTGAAAAACGCTGGTTTTCAGTAATAAATCCAAAATATAGAGAGTAGGATAGATTTTCAGGACATAGTCCCTACTAAGACACCCAATAACAACCTAGATCTCTCACAGGTACACACCCAGCTGTTTTATATTAATACAATAACCTTCCCCCAGCCCTATAAAGGGTACAAATGTAATTATTTTCAGATACCCTCTCATAAAGACCGCATTTTTCTTTCCTCCTAGTGACCCGTCAGTGCAGGACTGGCAAGAAGCTCTCTCAGAATCAATGCACAGCTCTTCCAGCCCAACATCTGTGACCAGCTGCAGCACTATTAACTAATAACCCAAAGCCAGCTCCCAAACTCACATTTCTCATTTGGTAAGCCAAGTTATCAGTGATACACCAGGGCCTCCGTAATTAATCTATAGGAGAATATAGCAATGATTTCACGACAGCTGGTGAATATTCAGGGTTTGGGGTTGTTTGGTTTTTTTTGAGATCTATCTGTTTGAGCGAGCAGCAAATAAAGCTATGAAAAAGCTGTCATGAAGTCCTTTTGCATAACCTTCATAATACTGGATCATTGCTGCTTCTATACTATTGATGGAGAATTATCAAATTATCTCTGCAATAATGGAAAACATGAGTCAGCAGTCTGCTCCAAGTTACCTTTTTTCTCCATTCGTTTCATATCCATCAGCTTCTCCACGTTGTTGGGATCGTTCAGCCACAGCTGCATGCGGACAAAGGGTTCTCGTCCCTTCAAACTCAGCTTGTGCCAGGGCTTCGGGCGAGCCAGGAGGTCTGAGACAGAGCCTTGTGTTAGCCCCAGGATTGTCTCCCCAAACAAACGCTGACCTAATACGAAATGGAAAATCGCATGAATTCATTCAGCTAAGAGACGAGGCTAACTAAAAAGACAGAACACGTCTACGAGATCATTCATCAATTATTCTTACTTTAGAATTGCTTGAAAACCCCAAAGAAACATTTAGAAGAATAAAAGCTCTCCCTCCCCCACTAAAAGTGTAAATATTGAGCTTTAGTTTAATCCTTAGGATCTGACTGTGGCAAAGAGGGGAGCTCAGCACCTTTGGGGACTGGGAAACAGTGTGCAAAAAATAAAATTAATGAGATTAAAAATCAACTGAACTTTTAGCTAAGCAGGCAGCTAGTGAGAGCAGTGAGGCTACTTAGCTCTTACGCAGGAGGGTAGCGCAACAGCTTCGTTCCAACATGGCAATCCAGACATTTCAAGCAATCAATGAACCAAGACCAACGCAACCCCCCATTCAGGAACGGGCATGTAAGTGTCCTCAAAGACACATGTCCATGTTTTCTGTGTCGTACTACCCGTGGTGTTCTAACTGCGTCTTACCACCTGAGTTAATCACATTTTACAACAGCTATTTTTCCAGCCTCTACAGTACTTGTAAGTAAGAACACTTAATTTTAGTTCTCCTTCAAAATGCTATTGTCTAGCAAGGTAAAAGCAGCGTACGCTCTTCGGCGTACAGCGTTGCCACGTGCATGAGTAGCACTGGTTTTACATGGTTAAGATCTAACCTGGCAAGAGCTGTGGAAAACGCCTGTGCAGCTCCAACCCAACCACAGAGGTCATTTTCTAAACCCCTTCCCTTCAGTGTTCTTCACCCCTTCCCTTCAGTGTTCTTCCTGAGCTAAACTGCCTTGATACGCAACAGCTTGCGTTACGAGACAGAGCCTGAAGTCACCTGAGCCCTCGCCGGTGATTTCCCACGGAAGTGCTGCTACCATGTACTTCCAAGGTAACCCCAAGATCTTTCCATACCGACCAAGTTTAGGCCTCAAGGTCTCGTGTCTGATCTGCAGCTTTTGAATGCCCTCGCTAACACAAAGCAGGACGCTTTTCCTTCAGTTCCCGGCAACGCCAGCGGTCTTAGCCAGTGGCAACAGACAGATCCCTGGGGGCGCTGCAGATGCGTGGGGCCTTGTGCTCCTGCACCTCTGCAGGACATGCCAGCGCTTGCGAAAGCACCATCGGCCACTGCCCTCACAGCCTCATCTGATCCTGTCACAAACAGGTTGTGGAAATTATCTACTCCATACACCCCTCCTGGCTCCTGAAATCCATGAATCTTTCTCCTTTTCTTTAAAAACACCCCAAAACCTTTTGTCTGGCCCTTTTTTTTGGCCTGTATGGGGAGAGGAGGGAATGTGGGACTGGTCAGAAGCCGCAGAATGTCCCGCTCAGATGCACGGGGCAGGTGGGTCTGCAAAGTGTTGGGAGGAAGCAGCCGTTAATGAAAGGCGGAAAGGGGAAGCGAGTACAGGGCTAACGTGACAGTCTTCCAATAAGCTCTAAAACTGATCCTGAAAATGGCTCTTACAGACTGAACAGAAACCTAAATTCAGAATTCACTGACGTTCCGAAGTAATAAGCGATTGTCAACTACTCTCAGTATGAGGAAAATCAGACAGAAGTAGTAATTCAGGGCCAATTTTAGATCATGTGTATTGCAGAGTTACCCTACTCCCTGTTTGTATTTAAAACAGCCAGTAAGGCCTTATCCATCTACCTTTAAACCTGCCAGCTACTTGCAAGACAAGACGGGCACTTTAAAGATCTTTGAATTTGCCTTTGTCAATAACTTCCCTTTAACGCCCCCCACGGTGTCTAACCCCAGGCTGTGCCCAGGCTGCAACGCCACGAGTACTTCTGGCTCCGCCAGCCGCTGTGCAATGCCAGCGTGGCCGCTGCAACCGCCCGTGTGGCCACACAGTAAAGCGGAACAGCGAACTGATCCGAGTCAAACCAACCTACCACGAAAAAAATGGCCACTTTTGACTCAGACCAACTGGTCCGGTTTATTGTGTGGCCACACGAACAGGCACAAATTAGCAAAAAGGTCAGAAACAAGCAGCCCAGAGCAGGTACCAGCAAAGCTGCTGAAGGAAATGAACTTCCAACTATGGCCTAAAAATTACAAATGCAAATGTGGAAGGAGGTAACATCATGTTCCCTAAGTGTTAAGGACAAAGCTAAAGATGTTTGTGTCATTTATTTTGTCCCAGTGTACGGCAGGACAGGATAAAGCACCTGAAAGACTCCCAAGCTAATGAGGAATGTGTTAGAAATCATTCTCAGGAGGTAGCAGGTGTATCACACTCCATCTTCATCAGGGCGCTATTAATAACTGGAATATTTTTAAGCACAGGTTTCCTAAATCAACTGCTAATTCTCCCCATCTTTTTCCCTAATACCCCTCACGCCTGTTCCCACTGATGCAGCTCTTCCTGGACAACGCTTTCTGTAAACTAAGCTGGTTTCCTGGGTAGCCCTGGCCCTTTCTGCAGAATCCCCACCACTGCAATCCTTCAGTAGCTCACCGCATTTGCCTCCCTCTGTGTCTAAGTCACACGTTTCCCAACAGGGAATCACTGATAATGCTGCGACATTCGGGACTAGGAATACTAGCAACATCTCAGTGCTAACGCTGCCAGCACCGTTAGCCGCAACGGCGACTGCTGAACCAAAGCTAAAAGGCGTGGGAGGAGAGACCCGCCAAACGCAGCTTGAATGGTTTTGCACGACCGTGGTCTTTACTGGCCGATGATACTGGAACAACTGAGCCACCACCAGTTGCCTAAGACGGGTTCACAAGGCCCCGTGGCCTAAGACAGAGAAACCTGTGCCCCGCGTCAATCTGGCGCACTAGCACACTGAGGGCGCAAAAGGAGACATTGAAACTGGTTCCACACCTAATGCAGAGTTTGGGGCACATTTCCTGGCTCTTCTGCTGCTTTTTAGGCTTGTCAGCCACACTGTAGGAAAACAAAAATCATGGGAAATAAAAAAGACTAAGTAAAAATGGCATCAAAGCAAATGTAAACAAAAATACTTTTTTCAAACCTCTCTGGAACACCAGAGCAGGTACAGCACTCAACAGCATTTTGCCCAAAAACTAAGGGAAGGGCTTGAACCTGCAAGCCCTTATCGGGACTTCTGGCTTTATCTCTACATGACCTCCACTGAACAAGCAACCACAATCCGCCCGTGCCAACGCGCACGAGCAAGGAATTCTGCTGGGTTCAGTGGAACACACTCTCACACAGGTTACGTCCACGATCAGGGCCACTTTCTTTTTTTTTTCCCCAAATTATGTTAAATGAGAATTGCAACCTCCCCCATCCCAGTATTTTTCCCCTTAAAAAAAATATTAATCTAAGAAAATAACATGTTATTCTGTTTCTAGCTGAAAAAAGGCTTCCTTACATACTAAAGTGAAGGAGTTTTTACTTTTGCAGCCGTAACGTTGGGATGATAAGGATGGAATTCTTCTCACACGTATCCCCAACAGTCTAAATCTAAACTTAACTTCTCGGTCCCATCTGTAGTGAAGGGAGAGAAACTGGTACTTCTGGAGAGCGATCCATCCCAACCATCTCAGATGTCTATTCTGAACACCTGGGTGCAGGTGAGAGGGATCCCACGCTAAGCCCTAGAAGCGCGTGCAGGCAACACGGGGGCAGCCTGACTGCCTTCCCGCTAGACACTTCAAAGGACTCCTCACGGTTTCCCAATGCCTTGTGAGGGAAGCAAGTGTTAAACACATATGAAGAACTAGTGATTTAGAGGCACAGCGGCACTGTTGTGTGGATTTCTCCTGCTCGGATCAGGTTATTCCCTTGGACTATTCCAAATATATAGCCACGTCAACATTACACTTAATTCGAGACCCAAAAACTCATCTGTAAGCAAAAGCAGCCTTAGCTTTGCACATCTCTAAGCCAAATAAGCGAGTGGTCCCATGCACTTCTCTACAGGTTCACCTATACCTCAGCCAAGTCTGAATTTACCCTCCCAGCTCTACAGGTACGTTGCGCTTTTGCCTGTGATGCACCTCCCTTTCCAGTCATGCTGGACTCCTCTGTTTCACCTATTTTCACCACTAAAATGCTGGGGCCTTGAATCTAGAAGCATGGGGAAAAGAGCATTTCTCAAGGGGAGATCTCACTGGCTTTGGGATTGTGGTTGTCCTGACAGCCTGCTGGACTGTATTTTGGGAGGTGGGAGGAGGATCTGGCTGGTGAGCCAGGAGCAGAGCTTAAGAAGAGCAAGGGTATGATGACATTTTAAGCACAGCGTGACAATCTGAAAGGATTTTTTCCTACTGGTTTAAAAGAAAATAAAAATCTCTTTTAACAGATTGAAGCTTAGACCAGAATCAAACCCAAGTATTCTTGTAAACATCTACTGAAATATAGCTTAAAAATATTTCCTTTGATTTCCAGTCAGGAAATGAGCATAAAGCGATTTACCGAGATTGTTGTCCGTTAGCACTTCTTTGACCCTTTTCGTAATGCCATACGTATCCAGCTCAGGGGACATAGCAACCAGTTCCTGAATGCTGAGTGCTGAGTGGCCCGACAGTGGCAAAGGTGTTGTAGATTGGGATTCAGAAGCAGGCGGCTCGCTAGATTCTTGGGACTTGCCATCCTTACTTGTCTCTATAGCCGGACAGGGTTGCTGTACCAATTCAGTCAGGCTTTTCACCGACTCACTGGAACTCATAGGAGATTCAGGAGCAGGACTGCAACTGGCAGAAGTCTTTGGAGTGCTTTCTGTAATTAAAGAAAGAAAAAAAGTCCCCACTTTAGCATAATTGTTATGTTTTGATTGCAGGATATTTAACTTTCCTTCTCATTTATATTCTATGTACTTAAAGAAATGCCTAAGTATGCAAAATGCTACTTGTTATGACTTGGTTACTAAAAAGCCTCTTTTAAAAAACAGAATTATTTTCTAATTTTATCTTGAGTCATCTCTGCTTTCTTATAATGACAAGATGTACAAATACAAATCAGGAAAAAATGAAGCGCAATAGTCTGTAAGGTTGCAAGAAATCTCCTCGCTCAGGAAATCTCAGTTTTGCTTTCCACAACATTTCCATATAAAGATGCTCTTAAATCTACCATTTTAGACTGTTTCAAGGCTCCTTCTGTGACTTGTAAGAAACTCACTTAGCCACTACTTTGTAGTGCCAATGAGGGATTTTCTGTAACTGATACAACTTTGTATCTCGAGTGTTACTGACTTCATACTGTTTCTTATCACTCGCATCACATTTTTGCACTTTTCTTTGCCAGAAATAACAAGATTAAAATACAATTTGTATTAATTAACGTGTTTAGGATCCAACATAAAGACAGCTAGTGAATCAGGAGACATCCAAATCTGTTATTGTGACACTTCTTTTAAAAGAAAGCTTTCTGAATCTGTTAGTTTGCCAACAACAATAGGTTCTGTACAAAATGTTGTTTTCCCCTAATAAAGTCACATTTATCTCTAACGGAATGTACCAACTGAGCTCAGACAGAAAATCCAGACATCTAAGGGTACAGTCTACACATTTTTTAAAGCAACAACATGTGCACAACGCGGTTTGGAAGAACAACGCTCTTCAAGCGATAAAGAGCGCACTCCATTTCTCCATTCACAGTTCTGTTCCATTTTTGTGGGACTGCTTCCTCCTCCTTGCTGTCTCCCGTCTCATCACTCGACACGGTTAATCGCACCTATCTCAGATTCATACATCACTGGATTCGTCGCGCGATCTCTGGAGGAAGCTTGCAGCGCTCTCAACGGTACAAGGATGCGGCCGGCCTACATCAAAACCTCAGTCCCTCCAACTGAATCACGTTTTCCAGAGCCTGGCAACACGACCAGGAGAGCCGTTCATGCCGCGGGGTCAGGTCCTGTCCCTGCCATGGCGATGGCTGACAGCAAACAGCACCTGTTTCTCAGGTTTGTTACCCAGAATATTGCCAAGCCGCTGCAGAACACGCAGCTCGTGCAGCACGGAAGCATATCCTAAATCCTAAAGGAAAACACTACGCAAGTAAAAGTAGGGTTCAAACGAAGCAGGGTGCACAACTGTGCCCTTCGAGGTAACAAGCCTTCACTGTGCTGCATCCAAGAGAGGCTGCCAGACGCACTCCATAAAGTTGCTCTCAAACCTAGCAACTGGGCTGTTCCTTAGTGCTTTACGGAAGATGCAAAGAGGCAGCCATAAAAGAAAAGCAAGGTGCATATAAATCTTTAAGGCAACAGGGATCCTACAAATCTTATTTCTTCTCTCTGTTCACCCTGGGTCATCATACAACTGAATATAAACCCCAGCAAATGTTATTTTTGTATCGGGAGCAGCAAAGGAATTGTACTGTAAATTTGCCCTGGCTCACCCATGCGAGGGACCAATTTGGCAGATCATCCATCTTGTTCACTGTACACTGTCAGGGATGGCATGAATTCCCTACATGATAAACAGATTTCTTCTCAGGTCTGCGTCCTTTAACCCACAGCAAGGTCAAAATTATGGCTGCCTAGCTAATAAACTGCACGGCACTCGTTCAAGTTCCCTCTAATTTTGTCCCTTGTGCCAGCTTATACAAATCTTACTGAATAACTAGAGCAGCTGCAAATTTCCTATACAATTCCTCATCCGTGCACTGCAAACCACATGCGCACATGGAGCGCAGGAAAAATCCAAAATAAAAACCACCCAGGACTAAACAAAAGCATTTGCTGATGCTTCTGTCTCCCTCTCCTTTCCCTGCCCAGCCTAATTATGTAAACAACAAAGGTAATCTAGATTATCATCGATCACTGAAATGCTCTGTGTTGCTCACATATTAGCTTATTTATTTTTTATATCACATATCAAGACCTTACTTGAGTTTCATTTTTAAGACCAGTCTGCTGCGTGTTTACTCAAAAAGGTAGGATCATCCGAATCTAATTTTGGAAGGCAGTACAGATGACAAACTGCCTACCGCCCCCCCCCCCCCCCCCCCCCCCCCGAAAGGCAAGTGTATAGCGATTTCAGACAAGGCATTATGCACTTAATACTACAAATAACTCAAAATATGTTTTCCATTCATTTTTAGCATTTTTCCCGTATGGAAAAAAAAAAAAACCCAACGTTTTCAAGATCATATAAATATTGGAGGGAAAGATGTATTATTTGGAAAAGTCAATTCAATAATCAAATAAGGCAAACATTTCCTGTTAATCTACTTAAAAAATTAAATAGACATTTAGAGTACAAGTGACTGCTGACAGAACAAAGGGGAAAATTGAATGTATTCACTATTACAGATCTAACTGTCAATCCACGGCCATTCCGCGTGTTTTATGAAATGATTTGTCTGCATTCATTTCTCTCAAGTTCCTCACAGGACAAAGAAATAAATTCAGCACATCTGAAAAATACACATTAAGATTTCAAAGGCAGCAATTGAACATTTCCAATGAAAACAATACATTGAAAGCGGATTTCTTTAAAATGTGTTCTGCTTTTTTAACCCCAGACTTCACTGAAGAATAACACTAACTTAAGAAAGATCCAATTTCTTTGGAGTGCCTAAGCGATGTTCACCGAATGTTTACATGTCTGTTTTTATGAGGAAGAGATAATTTTGTTAATATGGGCGCAAACCGGCCACCATTTAGATGAAGTTACTTTCACAAATTACAGATAAGCTTTGCTATACCAAAGCATTTTGCTTTCCAACAGAACCACAGAGTGGTTTGGGTTGGAAGGGACCTTAAAGATCATCTAGTTCCACCCCCCTGCCATGGGCAGGGACACCCTCCACTAGACCAGATTGCTCCAAGCCTCATTCAGCCTGTATCCAGGTTAAAACTTGAAGCAAAAGCCCAAAAGCTTCAAAAATAAGGTGCTAGAAGGGCTGGAGAGATGAAGAGCAGCACCAGAGATGAGGTCACTGCAGAGCCTGGGAATGATTTTAAGTCTCATGCAGCCAGAGAAGTGAGCCATGCCCTGTGCTTTTTAGAGGATGGGAGAAAGACCTCCAGCGGGACCTCCCCAGATTAGCTCGGTGGACTGATGGTGTCCATCAGGTCCTGAGCATGCGATGAAGGCACATCAGTTTAACACGACAATTTAAAGTGATCAGGAAACTGTTGTCAAACATCATTAAAGATTCAAGTAGACCATGAATGCATATAAATAAAACGAGTGATCCAAATCTCCTAAAGCTGCAGGTACAACTGAGTCATGAAGGCAAAGGCTCCACCATGCAATCTTACATTACTCACTCAGAATACACGTTTGGGAAGTTAGGCACTTCCAGCTCATTTCTTAAAGCACACTCAAATATGCAGTATAGAAAATAATCATCAAATGCAAATCAAGTACTAGGAAGTGATGTCTGCAGAAAAGGGCCAGCATCTGAAATATTTGGCAAGTGTGATTGGCCTCTGTTCATAGCTAAAACACGAAGACAACTGGAGCACCAACTGGCTATTGCACTTTAGATAACAAGAGCAGAGAGAGAGCTGTGACCATGCAGCGAAAGCGAGCATTCAAGTCTTTGAAGGCGAATACATCTTCATAAAGACAAACACATCTGATGCAGTAGGTGAATGCCAGAGGTGAACGCCGTACTTGGGAACACACCTCTCCTGGCAGAACATATGGTCCTTATCCCTGAGCTAGGAAATGCTTCAGTTTTGCTTTTTCCTACTACAATACTAGAGAGGGATGCATAATCTAAAATGAAGATATATAAATGTATGAAAACAAAGTCAACACTATACAGATACTTCCTGTTTTCTTTGTAAATGTTATTTTCCCAATATAAAAGTGCAGCCTGAATGACCATCTGTTGTGGTTTAACCCCAGCCAGCAACCAAGCACCACACAGCCACTCACTCACCTCCCTCCTGCCCAGTGGGATGGGGAGGAGAATTGGAGGAAAAGGCAAGGAAACTCGTGAGTTAAGAACAATTTAATAATTGAAAGTAAATGAAATAAAATAATGGTACCAATAATACTATTAATACTAATGATACTACCATTGTTACTAATAATATGCAATGAAAAGAGCAGAAAAGAATACACGATACAAGCGCCCACCACCCGCCAACCAGCCCGTCCCCAAGGAGACAGAGCTGGAGCGAGCGTGAGACCCAAGAGATAGATCCTCTCCCCTGCTGCAACTCCCATCTTATGTACTGAGCATGAGGCTTTATGGTGTGAAATACCCCTTTGGTCAGTGTGGGTCAGCTGTCCGGGCTGTGCCCACACCCCTGATACAGAACACAGGTACAGTATCATAAACTGAAAAAAGTCCTTGAGCTGACATAAACATTCCTTAGCAACAACTAAAAACATTAGTGTGTTATCAGTGTTCCTCTCAGCACAGCCAGAACATCGCTCGTACTGGCTACTGTGAGGAAAACTAACTCTATCCCAATAAAAACCAGCACAGCATCTTCCTGCAACACACCCCCAGACTGTGGTCACAGCTTGTCCATTCCCCTCCCCACCCCGTAGCAGTTATCTGCTAAGAAACTAAAGAAACTCCAAAGAATTTAGCATATAGCACTAGGATCTGTCTAAGCATTTCATAAACGAGGTTGAGGACTGTAACAAATTGACCTTGTCTTAATTATACGAGCACAGAAAGTCTTTTGTGGTCTTGCATTCCTTAGCCCAATGGATGAAGTCAAGTCATACTTTGGCCCCATCCACCCTCTACACCTTCCCCAAAGTTTCTGTCATAACAGTGTTTTGGGAAATGTGAGAAAGTCTGAAAACAGAGTTCCAGTCTCAATGCACTGGTTACGGTGGTTTTCCCGAACTTAACATCACATTTTCTTACTCTGCTCCAACTCCAAAGTCTCCCATCCCCATGCTGGGGTCCGGTGCCCAGGACAGGATCCTGGGTCCTGAATTGCTTGAGCACGGTTGTAGAACACTCTGGACTAGGATGATCCCACCGGTAGCCTGTGAATTACCTGAAAACACTTCCCCCAACACAATAACAGCCTGACACATCCCTCAACAAGGTCTGACCATGGTCTGTAGGGTGTAACGAGCCCCAGGCTGCCTGGGGACCAGGGCACTCGTGAGGATCCCCCGCTCAGCTCCACGAACTCGGCAGAGACATTTAACTATACTCAGCAAAACTGCAGGGCACTGGTCAAGAAGGACCGTTTTGGTGCTGTACAGGAACTCTTCTGACTACAGGAAGTAAACTAATATCAGATCCACCGCCCATTTCAGCTGGATCCTCCTTCCAAAGCTCAGGACACCTCCACCAAAGACTTGCAGGGGTCGCCTGCTACAACCTCCCCAGGAAAGCCCCCCTGTCTCCATGACCTGACACCAGCCCGGGCTGCGGCCCCCTCAACAGAGGTATCTCGATGACGGAGCGGTGCCGAGACAGGGATAGGGTTTCACCAGTCCCGGAGGCATCACGCTGCTGGCCGTCGGCGCGGGCAGATTCCGTCAGCGGAATTTCTTGTGCGCATTTTGAAAGCTGCAGGTTTGCCACTTTTGCTCAGACCCTGCCCCAACTCCTACAGCCACGGCACCAAACTTTACGCTACAATTTTCACATCCACTTGGAAATCAGAATTTCAGAGCAAAGATCTGAAAAAAAGGGCATCTGAATCCACAAGCGTGAAACCCAGGCTCAAGGCGCCGAGCATCCCCTCCTGGCATCCTCACCGGCCTAGGAGGAGTGCTCTGCACTTGCAGCTCAGGAACCGCCGGGAGAATAAACTGCCCAACCTTTGTTGCTAACACAACCTTAGCTAATAAGCTGCAAAAGGGCTCATGGGGAGCCAGGTACAGAACACGGCAAAATTGGGGAAGACCATGCAAAACAGAAGGTATTTGGGGGCCTCTAAAAGGATTAGGGAAAATATTATATTCTAAAGACAGCAGGCAGACAACAGCTGCCTTAAGTTTCAGAGCGAAGTGGATTGAAAAAGCAGATCCACCATAATTTTCAGAGACAAATCTCTGTAGTTTATCTGATCCACTATTTAAATTTCAATACACAATCCTCTATCTGCAGTAATAATAACCTAAATTCCATTTAGTGTTCATTTGAGCAGTCAGGATAAAGTCATTTCTTATTATCTCCCCACTGTGTAAAAAACAGCTTGAAGGTAGGAAGTCAGCAAGCATTTTCACCAAAAAGTAATTATTGTAAGTGACATTTTTACTGCTGGCATGCCATAAGGCGAACTGCGCATTTGGAAGGACAAGTTGCTAAACCAAAATGACAGGGTACTCTGTGACATTCCGACAAGAACCCAAACACGATTTAACCGGCGCTTGGGTTGATGCACCACTTTTTGTAACGTCCAAAGCTCAGGCTTCAGGTTTATGCCAAACTAGTCAAATTCCAAGTTCCTTGTGGAGGAAGAGCGAGCGCTGCCGTGTCCTACGCGCAGCGGGGCGGGGAGGCAGCGAGCATCCCGCACCCGGCTCGCTGCCTTTACGGCAAATTAGTAGGGAAGATGAAAGCAGACAAACGCAGACAGGAGATTTCTCGGCAACCTCTTAAAAGAGCATTTGCTACTTCAGGGCCTGCGTTTACCTCCTCGTGCACATGAGTTAATGGACAACAACAGACCTGGCAGGTTGCCTGAGATCAAAGTGTCTCATACTGGGACTGGATGAGTTTCTGTTTTCCCCCGATGATTCGGCTGCCCATTCTATCCAATCTGCAGGCTAAAAACCCGTGTATGTTGTCCTCAGAATCAGGACCCAATCACGCAGCTCATCAACAGCAACATCCCCAGGACAACTGTGCTGTCCTCTTTGCGAGGGTCTGAAAATTGCAGGGAGATTTTTTCCCTCCGACCTTCTATGTGGTTTTACCCTTGGCAACGCCTGTCTGCAGGGTCTTCTAAAGCACCACAACTCTCCTCGTTACAGTGGTGCAGCGTGAGGCTGAGCTACATAACGAATCCGATGGGCGTTTCACAGAATCACGGAACGGTTTGGGTTGGAAGGGACCCTAAAGATCATCCAGTTCCATCCCCCCTGCCATGGGCAGGGACACCCTCCACTAGCCCAGGTTGCTCCCAGCCTCATCCAGCCTGGCCTTGGACACTCCCAGGGATGGGGCACCCACAGCTTCTCTGGGCAACCTGTCCCAGTGCCTCACCACTCTCTCCGGGAAGAATTTCTTCCTGCTGTCCAATCTAAATCTCCCCGCTTTCAGTTTAAATCCATCACCCCTTGTCCTGTCACAACAGGCCCCCTGCGGAGCAGCACTGCAATACATCCCCCTCCTGAGCAGCTAAAGAACACACGTGTGAAAGCTGAACGCTTTCTCTCAGGTAATTTTGGTGGATCTACTCTAAGTGAGTGAACCGTGCCTATTCACAATTTGCAAATTAATGTGGCTTACGAAAATAGGATCCTCCCTACAGTCATCAACTCCCAGTCATATGCAGGGAGTGTACAAACCTCCCTACAGCGTGCATATATAACGATGCAAAGTACGTAGGTGCGTGCAGCCGTAGTCGCAAGCACTTGCTATAGTTCCAACTACAGATCTCCACTACGACCGTGGAGATTTTGTTTGTTTGTTCGACAAATGTCATAACTTTGGGGAAAATGTTATTTTGGGTCTTGGCTCAGAGGGAAATTTTATGTGGATGAGGGGCGGGATCAAAAGAAAAGCCCTTTAGGAAAGCGTGCAGATGTATGCGTGTCTGCAGCGGGCGGGGAGGAAATCAGCTCTGGTTAACTCTGAAATCACTGGGACCACACTGAAAATGAAGGTCCCCGTTCTGCATATATGTTAAGCGACAGGAGCACATAAAACTATCTAAATGACTGGGGTAAATGTTAGCAGTACTGGAAAAAACCTGCCTCTGAGTTGTTAAAGGTTTACAAGGTATTGCTGCAATTTTATGTTGCATTTTCAGTAATTATGTTAGTTTTGCACTTGTACTAAAAAAATGTCTTTTCAGCCATTCTAGAAACCAGAAGGAGCTTGGGAAATCAGATGAAGCTCAGAAAAGAGCGAGATAGGAGCTGGTGAGAGATTCATCAAGAGAGATTTACAGCTGGATGTTGAAAAGTACTCAGAGAAGTTGGGCAGGCAATTCTCCTTTCAATGAATGTGCAACCACAAATGCCTCAGAGAGTCTTGGAAACCCCACTATTGTGCCCAAACCTACGTTACGACTGCGTCTTCTCATACTCCAGAACTGGCATCACTCAGTTTAAGGTATTTCTGTCTGGGCTCCATCCTTTTCCTCTGTTTCTGCCTGACACTGCACCCCAACTGTGCTGTCCCACATGGTTGGGGGAACCAAATCTGTGAGCAGGTTTGAAAAACAGCCACCCACCACCACCCACCTGCAAGACAGTGCAGGTGTAAGGGATTAAGAACAGGAATCTGGACCTCTTCTGACCTCATCTGCAGCGCAAACCCATTGGCAAAAGGCTGGTTTGGCTACGCAAGCCCCAGTGTTGGCGTAAGGAGGGAAGGCCTAGTGCAGCCAAGTGCTGCTCACGGAAGGACAGCTGAGGAACACCCTGTGCCCAGGGCCATCCAGCCGACTTTATAACCGGGCACAGGCATGCCTAGCTGCTGTGTGATCTATGTCTGCCCGCTCTGGAGAGCGTCCAGCAAGGAACCAGGGCAGGGGACCACCCTGCTCAGCTCACAAGCTTGGACCGGGTCAGATTGTCCTCCCTGGCCTTTGCCACGTGGAGTGTGCTCGTGCCACCACGTGGGTCTCACCCCCCTGACTGCTGCGAGAGGCAGCGCTGAACGCCCTGGCTGATGAATGCCTGCAGCCCTTTACACACATCTCTGGAGCCCACCCCTTCCATCAGCTCCAAGTGTTCTCCCCACTGACACAAAACGCCTCAACGGCCGAGAAGTTCTGTTGTGCACAAGACATGCACCGTACTGCGCCTGGGCGCGGGGAGGCAAACCCAAGTGCCCGTGCCGGGAGAATGGTCAAGCAACGGCGCAGAGAGCTGGACAGCTGTGAGGCTGCATAAACTCAAATCATCAAACTCCCGCTGAGTTTGGAGGTCTCTGGTACCTGGCTGTCGGCTGCGGTGCGGGTGGGGAGTACAGACCCCTACTCAGGGCAGGCTGAACGTGCAGAACGTCCAGAATCTTGTGCAGAAAGATACAAGTGGAGTTAATCAATTAAAAGTTGCACTGAGATCTATCAGACTTTGGAAGAGACCCCCCAACCCCTGACACAACCACACAGCCTGACAGAACATCCAAGGAAGAAGCATTAAGGGACACCTTTGAAATGTCCTACTGGGAAGTGTAAGATTTCTACAAAGCCAAGATTTTAAGTGCTACTTTACAACAAATGATGGAAAACCAACCAACCAACCAACCAACCAACCAACCAACCAACCAACCAACCAACCAAATTCAACTAGAGAATTCTTTTAGCTGGATGTAGAGACATACTCAGAAACCCCAGAGCAATGCTCAGGCCAGGCCAACAGCCCCAGATCCCTCCCCAGTCTCACTGGCCAAAAGCAGATGCCTACGGAAGAGGTAGACAACGCAACCAGTGCACAGGGAGATCTCCTGGAACGCCCACCCGCTCACACATAGCTTCTTGAGCCAAAAGAAGGGTCTCTGCACTGAAGAGTGCTGAAAGACAGTTATTTTGGTTTTACATATCACTTTTAAACACTTAAAAAACCCTTTCCAGTTTTCAATTAGGTGATTAATGGCAAAATGATGGCTGCTCTAAAAGACATCGCTCTGCTCTGCCAATCTTTATTTAATATTTAGATTTTTCTGTTTCCGTAACTTAGTCAGAAGTCAATATTTAGAAATAACTGCTGGAAAATATTTTCAATAACCTTATTATTAAAACAGCTTGTGTGCAGAAGCTTTATTAAGGCTTTTCTGAATATTAAAACAAATACGTCACAAAAGCAATCAATCAAGATGCCACAGCCCCATGTAGTTATATTTTTAGCATAATCCAAAATAAACGCGTGCACAATACCTTTTGGAAAACAGAGCTTTTAGAGGTTCTGCTGCAGTTTATGGTGTCTTTGTTGACTTGCTGACCTTGTGATTAGAGACTAACTAACGTGTTACCAAGTTCATGATTGTTTGTTGTCCTCCTCTGTCGTAAGCCTGAGCGTGAAGGTATTTCTCTATCCTCCTTCCAGATTTTAACCTCGTCTGCTCCAGACAAGAGCACGAAGCAGAATGCGTATGTGCACTGTGCACTGCATTTAAGTGTATCTCCCCGGCTAAACAATGTGGACATTCATTTGCTATGGGCCAGATACACACAGGACGGATCCGAGGCTAACGACTGCCTTCCTTCCCCAGTAGAGAAGTCCCATCCGCAGCACAGTGGGTTGTTCCTCATCTTAGAAGACAGCAGTCGAGGCAGAGTGACCCTGAGCATCACTGCGCTAAACGCACTCCTCTTCGGGAGGAGTACTGGCTAAAGTACTGAAACAAAATGACATTTACATTGTACGCAACAATATTATAAAAGCTATTAAGGTACATTATTTTACACATCCTCATAATCTCTCCATACTGCTTTACTTAATTTGTGATAAAATTGTTGAGAAAGGGTACTTAATGTAGGACAGTCAGTAAAAGTAATTTATCATCTTCCCGCTTCGGTGCTCACGTTATCAGCGAACTCATTTTCTGCATTCATCATGCAATCAGCCTATTATTTGCATATTAATCAGGCAGTGGACCATGAAAGAGCCGCATCCCAGCCAAATGCTGCACTATCTCAGGAGGAACACTCAGTAATTATCATACATCAGTGTTATGATGTGGTAATTGATTATAACATCTTTCTGTTGCCCCTGGGGAGTCCCACTGCTAACCCAGCTTCAGGCATTCTGTGCAGATTTTTCTCTGAAAATTAGAGAACCCATTGCTGTCCTTTTATTAGATTTTTTTTTTTTTACCTTTACAATAGACAGCGCTCTGAGCATTTCCAAGTAACTTTTGCCTTTTTTTAAAAAAATTAAACCTTCACTAGGAAAAACAACCCACCTGCCTCGGATCAGAACAAGTAAACCCAAACCAAATGAAAAACGCAAACGTAAAACGTGGGTCTCGTTCTGGTTCGCCCTCTCCCTTGTAAGGTCTGGTGGATTTTAGTTGCTGGCATTGCTTACATAACACCCTTCCCCGTCACACACAACAAAACGTTGCAACTTCAATAGACAGTAATTGCAAAGTTCGCATAAAGGCAGTTAAGCTGCTTTATTTAGGTGCCAAATGAGAGGCTAATTTTGGTCCTCTCGTAAAGGACAAATGAAACATCTGCCAGTTCAAACCTGCACTATTTTTAGGACCCAAGTTCCAGAGGGGTAAAAGAGAGAAACAAACACAAAACACAACTGTAGTTACACTGCAGCTATCTCACACCTTCACGTGTACACCACGGGGCAAGGGGCTGGAGGCGGCAGCTCCCACCTCTGCACCCAGCCCCACCTCCCCTCGGCAAGCAGAAGGGAAGGGGGCATCTCAGGAGCATCCGCACGACAGGGACGGGTATTTTGGCCGGGCTCAGCGGCAAGGAGAGCTGGTGAGAATACCTCGCAAGGACGACATTACGCCCCGGAGCAGCTTGTTGTCCCGGGACAGGCTCATCGGAGAGACCCTGAGCACCCATAGCAACAGGGGGACATTCTGTCGAGGTCAGGTTTTGACATTAAATAGTATCAAACAGCGCCCGAATTATTCTGGGGAACAGTCGCTCCTTTCAACCCCAGAACAGGGCATTACAGATACAGCCAAGGAAACAAGTATCTGGAAGTTGCTATCAGCGATAACTCTGACAAGTATAAATATGGGACCATGCACTATCAGGTCTATTTTACATTTCCTGTTCTCGCTGTATTTTCTCCTTTCATCAGGTTTTTCAATTGGCCATTTTTCTATTTTCACTTTTATTTAAATCTGATCTCAAATCCACTTTGTTTTCAACGCGAGTTGTGTTTTTCAGCAAATTTAAAAGAACCACTGGATTCTTCCACTTGCTGCTGGCAAATTTAAAAACCTCCAATACCCATCAAATCAGGTGAGACAAACTCATCAGTTTTTCTCGCACCCTAATGCAAAGGACAAGAGAGAAGGTAGCTGAGAAGATATTGTCTCGTAATTTTCTGGTTTTTCTTCTCCAGAATGATTCGCTAACAAGTAATATAGAACCCCCTAATCAATTTTGTTGTTAGTGTCTAAAAGGCCGTTTATTTCCCTGTTTCAGTGCTCCTTGGTGGCGAAGACAGCTGCCTCGCAGCTCCATCCCCACGGCAAGAGGGGAATAGCAACCCGCGCGGTCGGGGCTAGCACACCTCTTTTCCAGTACTTTGGGAGGAAAATAGCCCATTATCTGCTCGTTGAATTGAAAGCAAAGTAATTTTCATCCAGTGGAGGAACATTTTGTAATTTGCTGAGCAGCGGTTGGGCTGTTGCCTGGGGATGGCTGAGGGCATGATGGCTATCTCCATCCCACCGGTGGTAGCCACGTGGCCTGGACCTGCAGCCCCCTCCTTTTCCCACAAACAACCAGAAGACCAACGTGAGCTTCTGCCAGCTGCCAGAGCCTCCTATTACCAACAGAAAAATATCTGGTCCCTTCGGAGAAGAGCCTTTCCGACCTCTTCTGCAGCTGCCAGCCCACGGGGGACAAATCCTGGCCATCACCCTGGCTCCTGACAGCCCCCGGAGCTGCCTGGCCTTCCCGCGCTGCAGCATGACTGCGATGGCCTCGCTCGCCTTTCAGTGCTGCTCCACTTATTTTTGTTGTTGCCTTTCTAACGTATCAGCTCGTTTTCCACCCAGCTCCTCTGTGGTTAGGCAGCTGCGGCAGGAGAAGCCCTCCGCGCCTGGAAGCAGGGAGGGGAGGTAACGTGGGGCCCCTCCCCAAAGGAGGCTGCTCATCTCCAAACGTGCAAACGGAGGGAAAAGAAAATGCTGGTAATTAATGAGATGGAGTAGTAAGCAATGAAATGATGAACAGTGGAATAC
Organism: Rhynochetos jubatus; assembly: GCA_027574665.1. NCBI lineage: Eukaryota > Metazoa > Chordata > Aves > Eurypygiformes > Rhynochetidae > Rhynochetos > Rhynochetos jubatus. The sequence goes on along the minus strand of CM050668.1, from coordinate 5,208,590 downwards.
ACAGAGCGCCACTATTCAATGGCCACAGGTTCTTTTAAACAAGGCCTGAAGAGACTGCAAGGAAGATACATGCTCAGACTGATGCTGAAGTTGCAGTGGAAGCACGTACGCACAAACTATATCCAGTTTTAGCAACTATTATGCTAACTAGTAACCTAAAAATGACCTGAGATGTGTAGCACCAGTGACAGTCAGGAAAGATTCTTTTTCTCATACAGCTTAAAAAACATGTTCATTCATTAGTTCTGATTTTTAAACTGGAAGACTTTGAGAAGGAGGTGCCTGCCTAAATGCTACTGCAGAGCTGTACACGAGCTCCCAGCTTGGAGATCTTTTCCCACACACCAAGGGGGGGCTGAGCATAAATGACCCACATTCCCAAATCAACCACAGAAATAAAACATAGCTGCAACTTGACGGGCTAACTTCTCCAAAACGAATGCTACGAACCCATAACCAGACTTCGGAGTGAATGAAATGTGTCTTCAGAACCCAGCATGAATCTCCTCTTTGCTGTGTTAGTATGGAAATACGTTGGTTCTTTGCCGCTGTAATTCAGCCGCGAGGAATATCTGCCTAGAAAACAGCGTAGGAGCATCTGCCTAGAAAACAGCGTTCGCTCGATGATTATATATTTTACTTTAGCAATTTTATAACAGTAAAGCTACGGCCACAATGAGGACGGAGTCGTCTTCTTCAAGTTCAGTCACTGGGTGGTTCAATGCACAGAAAAGAACACGAGGAGAGGAATTTGTCTACAAATACTGGCTATCTGCAAAGCATCGCTGATGGAGAAAGGAGCACGGCCATGCACGGCAGCCTGGGGAGGACAGGCGTAGGCAAGAAGCAGGAGTGACCAGAGGATGGCTTGTCACGGTAGCCAGTGTTATATTAAGAACGAACTTGGAGCACCGACTTCAGGCTGCATTCCCAGGTCCCAGTAAGGTGCCTTGACAGTGATTCTCCCAGCTTTATTGATACCAGAAAGGCTGCCAGGAAGGTTTTCATGGTCCAAATGTCAGGGAAATGGCACAGAATATGATCACACACACATCACAGACAGACTCCAACAGCTGCCCTTACGAGGAGCCAACTGATACCCTATGGTTTGAAATCAAGACAGCCACGGCCAACTGCTTCAGAGCCGCAATCTCCAGCCACACAGAGGGAATGTGGAAACTCCACCAGTACACGCCAGCGGGCTTCAGGGTCAGCGTGCACAGAACTGCTGGGCTGACTTAGCTGTTGGGCTCCAAACTTGAAAAATGCATTTGCACCTAGCACAGAAGGCGACAGCCTTCTCAATCAAACACAAAGACATGAAAGTTGGTCATCAAACATAAAGCGTCGACGGAAGGAATTCTTGCAGCCCAACTGCTCGGCTACTGAAAGCCACGTGATCTCCCTTCTCTTCCATTTTTCAGACTACAGCAACCACAGACATTCCATGTCATACGATTTCATTAACCCGGAATGCCAGCAAACGACTGCACGGCGCTCGCTCTCTTCTTTTCGATTCAGCAACAAAAACCAGCTCAAATTTGAGAGGATCTGTCAGCATCACTGGACTGATCACTTGTGTGATCTCAAGGTACTAAGGGTTCAGCTCTCCATGTGCTAATTCCAATCGTGCTCTGCAGCACCATCTCGGACAGCTCTGCCTGCCCCAAAAGAAACAGTAAAATGGAAAAAATAATCATGAAAGAGGGAGAAATGGGGCAGTAGGAGCTTCTCCATTGCCATCACGTGGCCGGTGAGCTCTTCCCGTCAGTGCATCAGGATGTCAATCCCGAATACAGACTGCACTCTCTCCCCACCTTGTTTCTCTCAGAGCAGTCAGTGCTGCAGCATCCTTCTGGTATTAGGGAGATGGGAAGATCTACCCAGCACACAGTTAACTACCTGCCCACTCAGCAGCTTCCCTACTGATACAGATTACAGGAATATGTGCTACATAAATACAAATAGAATGGACACCTGGGCTTGTCATCATTCCGCAATATGTCTGCTAATATCACAACTACTGTAAAACATAGATTGCATTCTGATTTCTTTTCCTGATTTTCTTTCCCAAGGGATGGTAAGAAGTAATCTCCCTGTTGTTACAAATGTTTTATTTTGAAAATAAAGCTTTTATGCATATTCTAGTTGATCTAAATACAGTAGATCTTGGGTTTTTAAATCACCAGATACTACGCAATTATCTCAAGCTATATTCTGATTTTGAAATGAGCCCTAATTAGCTCCCCATTTTATGCTGCTATAATCCTTTCTTCAACTCCCATGAGTGTTACTATTGCTAAGCAGCATGAGGTTAGGAATGATGGATGATACCCAGAAAGGAAGACAAACAAAAGGGAAATTCAAAATCCCCTGAGATCACCCGCAGCTGTATCGGCAAATGAAGATTTCCACATTAGGTCATAAGACGACCCTTACAGAAACACATTCCAAAAAGGCACGTCTTTTTCCCACTGAGTATTTGCAAGTCTTTAATGTAGTATATAGAGAGTATATGTCCTTCACAGAGGATAAATACAAACGTGAATGGAAATTCAGCCTTCCTGGGACTAGCTACGAAATCAACAGTACCAAAAAAGAAACTTTGTCTTAATGTCACAGAGATGCTCAGTAAAGACATAAGACCCCAGAATAAAACAAACTACTACAGGCTATATACAGCACAAGTATTTAGAAAAATATCCAAGCACATAAACCTTCTTCTGGCACGTGGCTACTGTCCAAACCCGACCCAGCTCTGATCATCAGTAATGCAACTAAATAAGGGCCAAATTCATCATGAAAAAATGCTGATGCAGTTGGGCGACACTAATTCAACTTTTTTTTTTTTTCTTCCATGTGATTTGGTCCGTGCTTTTGACACATAAATCATTAAAAAGGCAGATTTACCCAAGGGCATTAGAGCATTTAGGTGGAAAGAAATACACAGAAAAAATGTTAGGAAAGGCACAGTGATACTATTTTTGACCACCTAGGGTACAGGCACCGTTTTTGTGTAAAACACGTTGACTGAAACTTGCACAAAATCACCAAAGCCTTGGTGAAAGGTCACAGGCAGAAGATAGAGACATCTATCTGGTTGTAAGTTTGGGATAGATTGTGTTTCTTCAAAATTCATAAATACAGATTTCAAAGAAGAAAACCAAGCCTGGTTTGCTCTCTCCCTCTCTCTCGTGCTTATCCATTCATTCCCACATGTAAAAGACTGATGGGTCCATCTGCCCACGTGTGACAATGGAAAATTACCGGACAAAAGAACAGATTTTCATGAATGAGGTGTTAATCAAAACCTTATGATCTAGAAGTGTAACTAACTGGGTCAGAAATCCAGAAAATCTTGCTAGTTTGATAGAATAGTGCCAAACTGTAATGAAAATACTCACAGCTAATAAAAGTTTGAGTCGTTACTATGCATGTTGACACTCCGTACACTGAAGACCTTCTTGGCAAAGCACTCAGGAGCCACTGAACGTATTAGTTTAATTTCACTTCTTTCCCTTCATGCATTCAACAAGTTCCAAGCCAATTATATTACATGGAAAAGGCTCCAGACCTTTTCTCGTTTCAAAACTGTTCTGATTAATTCTTGTTTTAAAATTACAAGTATGCAACCTTTTCTGCCTTGATTTTCCTGGGAAATGTCTCAGACGACCAGAAAATTGGAGCCGTCTTTTTTTTCTTCCTGCCCTGCAGTGGAGGATCTTTCACAAATGCATAATTATTATTACCTTTTCCAAACTGTTTGCTGCGCTTTTAATTACAGAACAGCTGCTAATAAAAGAAAACTACCAAACTGCCCTTCCTTGCTCAAAGAACTTGGTTTCTCTCTTTTGTTCTGCATGGTAGCACAACCTTCCTTATCCCTTTATACAGAAAAGAACGTCGTCTACAACAATTTTATTTTTAATCATCGGAAAGGAAGAAGAAAAGGAGCCCATTTTCTCATTTCTAAGTCTGCTTTAAGGAGAGAAGGAGGGCGATCATCAATAATATGATTTTATTAGCTGATAGGAACGTGTCACCTCGCAAAATATTAGCTCAAGGGCAGGGACTGACAAATGAGATTGGGAGTGTGGGAGGGGAGCGAAATATCATGGCAGCAAAACTGAACTTCCTGAAGGAAATCACTCTCCGCTACCAGCGATCCCCACGGGAATCCATAAGGTGGTTGGATTTTAATACTATGGGCTTGTCTTTCAATCTTTTATAATTACAGTTAGTCATAAATATGATGATTAGCAATAACAATGCAGCCTTTTCCCAGCTCCTCTGATTTCAAATTCCTCTTAAAATGGCTACAATTAATTACTCATATTTTCCACGGTGTCTTAGGCATGTGTAACTGTAACAGCTACTCCTGCACAGCATCGATGCTACAGACAAGTAGTCAATGGCACGCTTTCAGTGAGCAGTGGCGTACAAACCGGCGCAGGAAATTTCCATGTTCGCTAAATGCTTGGCTCCAAGTAACAATAGCCCTGTGATTGCAAATCATTTTTGCCCGTTTTGGTTTTGTTTTCATGGCTTGTTCTTACCAGGGGCATTTTTTTCTTTTATCTATTTATTTTCCACTGTTCTTCGGAAGAAAAACGTGGACTGAGTATCATTCACCGTTTTTCTTCCAGTAAAATCTTTTAGAATGCAAACTAGTTTCCCATTAGAGTGAGAAAACCCAGTTTGGTTGGGATATTCAGAATAAACACAGCAAGCTCCAGAAAAAACCCCTCAGTGTGTTTCAGAATGGCCAGCAAGGTGGAAGAAGAGCACAACCCATCCTTCTCTGTATCCTGGAATGCAGTAATTCTCCAATACAGGGCTGTAAGCACAGAGGAGGGCACGAGAATTTTTCTAGAGTGCAGAACAGCCTGGGTGGTTTACGTCAGTTAAGCGTATCATGGGTAAAAAGTCTGTGTGGGTAGAGTTTGGTATCTAACAGCAGGAACACAGCTGTTCCGTTCCAGCCTCCTTCCTATACTGTGGCCATCTTATAAAACCTTCAGCAATTCCCTTCTCTGACACTCCTCTGCTGCATCTGCCTTTTTTTTTTTTTGCAAACGGAGAGGGAAGGGAAGAAAAAAGGTCGTCTCGGAATATTTAACGAAGCTTGAAAAAGAAAGACATAACCTGGTCTTTCTCCCACCTTCACATTAACAAAGCAGATTTTGTGCAAATGAGAGTGGGGAAAAAAATATGCCAGCGAGCAAGGCAGCTGGAGTATGTAGATCACATTACAAACGAGAGACTTGTTTTACAGCCATTGTCACATGTCACGTTGATAAGCCGAACTATGGTTAAAAAAACCCTACAGAGCCAATGATCTCTAAGATCAGACAGTCTCTTTACCTAATATATGCAGCTAAATATCTGTACTCCCTACATCTGCCATAGCAACGAGGAGAGAACGAGGAATTAACTGTGTTAATAAAAAAACTGAAGGGTCTCCTGTATGATACAACAAAACGTGAGAAACCTCTCGGCATCAAAGCAAAAGAAACGTAACAAAAGCACAGAGAATTATTTCAGAGCAAATCATTGAAACCAGCTGATTACCTGAGCTCGCACATCCCTGCTGTAGGGAATCCTGTAATGATGTCACAGAGTGAAGGACTAGATAAGAGAGGAGAGGAAAATCAGGGAACAATAAAAGGAGATGCCAAACCACAAACCAAACAGTAAGCAGGCTCAACAAATAGCACACCGCTGATCTCGGCAAGGGCACGCCGCTCATTTAAGTCAGTGGCATGAATCGGGTACAACCGAGGCCGAGCGCTAGTGCGGCCTTTCCGTATCGATAGGCATTAGGATAAGAGAGAGCCACAATCAAAGCATAATTGCAACACAGCGTCCCCCCTTTAAAGCATAGCTCTTCTCGCTCACCTCCCGCGAAAGCAATTGATATTCTCCTAGGAACAATAAAAAAATCCCCTACGCAACCCTAGAAAACAGTGCACGAGATTTTCCAGCTCTCTGGCCCAAATTTTTTGAATTACGTATCGTATTCATGCCTAGATAACATCATCCTAATCAGGAACTTGATAACTGCCGCTTATCAATTACGCATAAACGAGGGCTTCGTTGGCAACCATTCCCAGCACATCCCTCTAGGGACCGGCTGGGCCGCGAGGGTGGACGCTGCCACTTCCAGTAACGCCTGGACTAGCACGGGGTGCGAGTCTCGCTTACTGCAAATTAAAAAAGAAGAACAGACTTCCTCCTCCTCAACTCAAACAACATAGTGGAATTTTAATTACCTTGTCCTTGTTGCTGCCCTTGTGCAGGCAGGACACACTGTCCCAGCTCACCATTCAACCAGAGCTGCATACGAATAAATGGTTCTCGGCCTTTTTGGGTCAATTTACTCCATGGCTTTGGCCTGGAGAGCATGTCACTGACACTTCCTTGGGACAGCCCCAATACCTGAAGTGAAGCAACCAAGAATGGCATGTTAAGACATTTGATGTGGGAGGGCGGGTGTGTTAATTTAAGTCACTTTGGTTTCCTTTACTGCTGTATCGCTCAAGTCGTTTTGATATGGACAATTAATAAAACTGCCAATTGACGTCTGTAGGCAATTGATGGTAACTGCCGTGGTTTCCTCTGGAGCGTGGGATTTTTCCTGCAGGAACGGAGCGGCAGCACGAACGGCAGAAGGATGGTGCGAGATTTGCATGCTTTTCATATTTTGTGTCAAACAGTTTCATCAGTTCTAACAGGAAAAACACAGAGTCCAGGCACACACAGGCAGATAAAACAGGACATGATTGGCATGTATTTTGTTCTCAAACAAAAATAATTGGGACTTTTGAGACTAGGCCTATATTTGCTTGATTTTTTTTTTTTGGTATGAATTATAATGATGTGTGTTTTCACCTGTAGCAGCGGCTGCTCCGCGTAAGTAAATATTTAAGAATACAGCCGACTGCTGCGGAGGGGGAATTTCAGACAGGCGGAACGCAATTACTTGCCTGGAATTCGGCACAGGTACAGGGGTTAAAAATCACGCTCAGTGAAAGCTGCCGTGGGATCTTTAATGACCCCAAGAGGTCAGGCTTTTCATTTTACATCTTAGTGAAAGGGTAATAGCGCGATGCCAGCTCCTATTACATTGATTCAATTCTTTATAGGAAGAAGAAACACCAGATGTCCACCACCTTTTATAGGCTGGGAAGTGTGTTCTGGTGGTCGGGAACCCCCCCGAAATCCCACGTGTCCGTCGCTTAGGGCCCGCAACGTGAGAATTTCAGAAAGCCTTATCGTGCACTGCGTCTCTGTAATCAAACATTGCTTAAAAAGGGCTCGAAGCACACCAACGTACCAAGCGCCAGGCACAAGAAACGACGGCGAATTCCTGACTCCAGACTAAGGAGAGGCAGGGATTTTCCGTGTGTTTGTTTAAATACCCTTGTGCGCATTTCCAAATATTAAAAAACAAAGGAAAAATGCTCGTGTCCATAATCTTCACTTACAACGAATTTAAGACTCTCCAGTCGTGGCAATGGCATTACTCAGATATTCCAGGAATTCATTACATTAAGCATGAAATACTGAGTCTCAGTAACGTTTGCTTCAGCTTTCACTGTTTCTGAACTCGGGGGCCCCGTTTCTAATTACAAGTGGCTGAAGCCAATTTGTACAAAAACCTAGGCGATTCACAAAATGCAGGAGAACGAATACTTTCCTTCGTGAGCTGATTTTTTAAATACTGAACATGCGAAGCAAACCCATTTTTCCACAAGACACACGTGGCATATCCCCCTCCGTTCAACTGAGCTCCGCACCAAGGTACCGAGCACAACGCACATGGACAACAGCGGTGTAACAAGAGATATCCAGTTCTTTACCTTTTCCCCAAAGATCCTTTGGCAGATGCCATTCTTTGCTAGCTTTTCTTTGACCTGCCGCGTTAGCTCTATCGTATCCACCTCCTGGTACATATAAATCTCATACTGCTCGGGTGTCAGTGGAGGAACCGAAGGTTTGGATGGCTTTGACAAAGACACGATAGGGGATGAAGGGAGGGGGCTATTTTGTGGCGTCTCACTGCGACTCGCCCCAGTCATGCTCAATTCAGAACTCTGGGAGTACGGAGATTCAGCGTTTGGCCACTCTTTCCAATACTCTGAAGAAGATGGTCCTTGGAGCTGGCTACGATCTGGCCTAGTCTGATTGCTGACCTTTTCTTTTCCACCACTGGCTTCCTCAACTTTTATATCTTCGGGAAGAGCTGTATTTCTTCTCTCATGCTGCACAGTATTCCACCAATGGTCCTTCCAAACACCACCACGTCCCAACTCATTTTTAACATGCCTCAACATACCCTGGGCAGAATCACTTATTCCATGAAGCTCTAGAACAGGTGCCTCCTGAGGCTCCTTTTTGAGCCCAGAGAGGTTCTGCAATGCAGAGATACTGGAATCAGTGACAGATGAATGTTTCTTCAGGGATATGGCCAAAGGAGAATAGCTGGAAACCGAAGACATTGCAGGTGCAGATACTAGTTTGGGGGACAGGATAGAAATGTCAGCTTGAGATAAAGGTGGTGTTTTTAAGGCAGGTTCAAGGGCAGCCTGCTGTGCCTCCATTTCGCGTCGGGCTTGTTGCAGAATGGATCGAATAGCATCATCAGAATTGCCACTGCTAGATGCAGAAGGCGGCTGAGCCGGCTCAGCTATGAAAAACAACCAAAAGACTAAATGCAACAGAGGAATACGCTTTATATTCAACACGTGCTACTGTACATATTTCCCTGTCAGAATAAGGGCTGCAATACATTTCTGGATGGGAGGGAGGAGTTTGCACTAAGCAAAGATTTGCACTTTTCAAAGTAAGGTAAGATTTCCAAAGTTCTTCACTGGAAAATTTTTATCGTTGCCAAAGTGCTGGACATTTGCACGCACAGACTCGAGTGCAGAAGTCTAGGACTACCTGCACGCTTTCCACCACTGTAAAAATTTTCAAATAAATGCCTTTGAAAATCAAGCCTTCACCTCTTCCTCCCCCACCCCAAGTGCCCAATAACATTTTATAGTTCTATTCACACAGTTATTTAACCTTTCGCTTCTATCTCCACAAACGAATCGTAGCACGCACTCAAAACTGAACACAGCTGCATTCACCTGGACAGACTATTTATACCCTCTTACAGCATAAATAAGGTAAATCCTTTTAACTCCCAAAACGTAACACACAAATTACAACAAAGCAAAGGCTTCAGTGAGAGACTTCATGATTTCATTTGACACGCTAAATATGCTCCTGCTTCCTGTTTTCTCGTTCCAAGGTCCCAACCACAGAAATAGCTCCACGAAAAGCAGGCGGATGCCCGGCCATCACTCTGCCTCATCCCAAGCCCTAGAACGGAGCCACAGGCGCCTTCCGAAGAGCTAACACCTAAATGCAGCACTTCAGCGGTGATCCAGGACTCGTGTGGCTGTGCTGCGGCAGTCAGGGATGAGCAGAGACTGGAACGTGGGTGTAGAGTTATCTCTGCAGAGCCGGGAGGCTTTTGCAATGGCATCTGTTTCCATTTAAGCTAGTCTCTGCTGAGGTCCCCAGTGCTGGAAAACCAATTCCTCTGAAAGCTACTCTACAAAGAATGGGGAAACTGAAGGCCTGACAGTAACAGGGAACCCATACACTGCAAGAAGTGGCCTCAAAGTGAAACGAGATTTGAAACATGCTGCGTATTATTCTAGTAATTTTATGCCTCATCTGAATACAGTGCCGAATTTGCCTCCCTACGTTCCTTCCTGTCACACACGATAAAGTACATGAAAAGCTAAGAAATGGGAAAGACAGTGGGATCATCTCTTCTGTTTTATCTCCTGGTTTCACAGGGAGTTTTGAGGCTGAATTAGTATTTGAAAGGAAGCCTGAGATTCTCAGATGAAGCATGCTACTGAACAACGTGCTTGCAGTTCCCTGCACACAGCCCACGTTTTTCTCTATTTAATCCTTACTTGTACAAAGTCACATTATTTAAACCTTATACTAACTGGTCCTTCACATTTTGCCATGAGCTTAGCTTAGTTTTAAATTAAAAGACAACTATCCGAAACTGTAAATCAGTATTTACACTAAGGAGCGAAACAGAAGCAGTGCACAGCACTCTCTACTTCAGCATTAGCCCTTCAGCAGTACTGGAAATGCTTTTGCAGTTGGGAGGGCTACGGAGTAGACAGAAATGTTAACTACATGACAGCGTACAATGAGAAATTAAACTTATCTCAGGCTAAGATGTGAAACTAATGATGCTTTTGGGAAAGGAAGTGCTTTTTGGGTTTACCAGTTCATTCACTGAGTACATTCTGTAACCAACACCAGTGTCATGTAAGAGTTAGAACTGAGTTTGCCTGTATGGTAACTTCAGTACACGATGTCCACGGTACGATGGTACTGCGTGGCTGCTAACTGCTGGCTAGGTTGTGACCTCTGCCCAAGCCAACCCATTCAGTTCCCTCTCCCATGCAGTTGTGTCCCTGGGGCCTGAGTTAGATCGAAGAGAAGAGAAAGCAGGAGCCATTCCCTTTCCAAGGAGCAAGCTGGTAGAAGAAAGGATTTTGAGGGTTTGTCCTGCGGGGTGACTGCCTGTGGGTCTGGAGTGCTGTAACGAAGGCAGAGCCCTGCACTTGGAAAAACGGTGTTTAGGAATCTCACAGCATTGCTGCCCCAGGAGCGGGGCATAGCAGAGCACTGAGCAGAGACCCTGCCAAGGCGTGACACATGTAACCTTAACTTGGGCTGTCTTATGGGCAGAAACAACTCCCCTAAATAACACAAAAAAAGGAAAAAAAGCAGCTCTTCAAACCTACATTCAAAGTTTTACGAATATAATTAACTGACCAGAAAGCTCATGGTAATTGTTTTAATTAGATTCTGAAATAAAAGGAGCAAGAGACAAAATGAGACCGTACCTGTTTTCTGTACTTGCAGCTCCCTTTTGGCTTGTTCGAGAATGGATTTGATGGCTTCATCAGAGCCAGTCTCTGTGGTTCGGATTCTTGTGGTTATATTACCTGAAAAGGAAAACAAAACTCATGACACCAGGAAAACTTTCGGGTTTTTCTAACGCAAAGACAGCCAGCATATACCAATCTACGGCCAGCACGACCTGAGGACAGTTTACATTTGACCTTTACCAACATTTGCAACACTGAGAACCTACTTCACGACATAAAAGAAAGATATCCTCCTTGTGCAAAAGCCTGCCCGCTAGCTGCGCTGGAGCGGTGAGCGCACCGGCGCCACCAGGGGAATCACTAGCTGGTCAGATATTCCTTTTCCAGGGTAACATCTATAGGCCTATTTTTTTCCTTTTTCTATTTTGGAGGGGGAAGAGGAAACAGAAGGGAAAAGAACCAGAGGGGAAAGGAAGAAAGCTAAAAACATAAGATCAGGAATCACCTTAAAAATTGCATCAGCTGCTAGGCAGAGTAGGATGAGCATACATTCAGCCCAAACCAGAAATAAAATGTAACTAGATAAAATGAATTTTTAACTTTCTAGCGGTTAATACATTAAGAGAAACGGTCATTTCAATGCAGATACCATCTGAAGTACTCTCCAGCTAAGAGCCATTACTTGGTCCTTTAGATTTTTTTAACCACTAAGGGGAAGAAAAGAAGGGAAAACCGTGACTGTGGATGCTACTGCACCTAACCGCACTTTTCGTTATGAGGTCACCATTTGTCAGTGAGCCAGATAATTTCTGACTGGAGTCAAAGTAACTACAGAGTTTCGGGGTACCTGGTTTTGCTTCTTCCTCCTGTCTTGCTAAAAGAAAAATTCTGCTACTAATCTATAACGAAGAAGAACATTCGTACTTCCTGTTCAGTGATAATTTATTGATCTGATGGTCACTTATCTCGTTATCTTTTTCACAGACCATACTGAAGGAAGTATCACACTAATTAAACAGCGTATTGAACTGTATTCGTCAACATAAGCCCCATGAAAAGAAAGAAGTAAATCTAGAGCAGAAGCAGTATGCAACTGATGTTGGATTATACGTAACTGTGCAACCTTTTCCCTCCAAAATCACAAAAATAGCAAAGAGAGTGTTTCAGTAGATTTTATAAAGCCGCTTCTATCTCTTTCTATCTGCGTACGCGGTGAGGTTGGGCATGGAAAAAGCACCCAAACAGCGTTACGTTAGTACAGCAGCAGCAGAATTAAAAAAGCAAAGTGCTCGTCTAACCCATGGTTTGTTTTATACTTACTGTCTGTTTTTCTATCAGATTCCAGGCCAGAATCAAACTGCACAGTTTTAAGGAAACACACAGCTAAAGCACACTCCACTTCCTAGGTATTGACTGCAAAGAAAAACACCTGCCTGTGACGTACCTTCAGACCCATTTCTTCGTTTCGGTACTTCCTGAAATAGTCTGTTCAGGTTCTGGCCTGGATTCTCTGTTGAAAAACAAGTTTGGTAAGAACAAAACAATCAGGGGATGGTTGCTCTGACATCACGGGCTGTGTGACATGAGAAGCCAGCAGCCTGTCTCTGGGCGCGAGGGTTCGAGCTGCCCTCGCCCCCGCGAGCCCTTGCCTGAGCGCGGGAGGAGCTGGCCACTTTGGAAGAAGCAAGGCTGGCTGATTTGTTAATAAAGATTACAGCTACGTTCGGAAAGGAGATTAGACAGATATAAATAAATGTCTAGAGATACCAAAAATGAAGAGGTTAAAGATGGGCAGATAATCCCCTCGAGTACAATCATCAAAAGGAAGAGCAGATTATAAATCTAACAGTGTGCACTTTCAATTAAACAAAATCTAAGAAAATCCTGCCTGTCCTTTCCAATATTTCTTGACTGTAAACAACTTACTTTTCAGTTTCTCTAAATGTAAATCTCAGTCTTCGCTTAAGATGAATCACAATGAAATGCATGTTATTTCTTAGAATCACTGCCTTAAATACGCAAAACTGCTTTAAATTAGGATTGTTTTTTAATTGCTCATCTCATGCATCACCTATGATGTTCTGTCAAAACACTTTGGGAAAAAGAATCGCACAAGACACAACAAAAGCCTGGCCTCAATAAACAACCCCAAATAAAAATTTGCGAGTGTTTCTGAGGGCTGATACCCTTAGTAGCTACTGACCCTTTTCGCTCTGTGTTTAGCTCTGACACGGAGCTATTGGGAAGTGAGGGAGGGAAGTGTCCCTGCTGCTTGCTCCCGCTGACAAACACAAGTCAGCTGCTAAAAAAAGCATAAGCAAAGATACTAACCTGCTTGAGTGCTGCAAAGCAGAGTTAGGAAGCTGTTCCTTTCTGTACCCGACATCTGATTCGGGTGAAAGCAGCAGCAATGCACAAACGGCCCGGTACGGGGAAGCTTCCGATTTTTAACGTTCATAACTAACAGGAAAACGGGGCAAGACCCTCGGCCGGCGAGCGCTTACCTCTTTGTCTACCCTGGATGCTGCGAAGAGCCAAGATGTTCTGCTCGTCCGACAGGAACTGCTTCATCTTATGAAATGGCTCCTTGCCTCTCACAGTCAGTTTATTCCATGGCTTTGGCCGGGCTAGTATCTCGCTCACAGACCCTTGCGACAGTCCCAACACATAATGTCCAAATATCCGCTGTCCAATATTGTGCTTGATCAACTGCTCTTTCACCTGACGTGCAATTTCGGCCGTGTCTATCTCCTCGCCTTCAGAGATGCTCCCAGCACTTTCTGACTGGCTGGGAGAGGGGGCCATGCCATTTACGTCCGGACTTTGTTGTAATGGACTTTGGGAAGATATGGAGTTTGTGCTGTAAGGACCTGTTGAAAAAATCATGCTTGTGCTTCCTGCTTCCTGCATTGCCTTGGAGTAGAAGGACTGCATTAGCTGTCGCTGGAGGAGAGAGTTTAGTGCAAATTTTCCTGTGGAGGCCAGGGGTAAGCTGGGGCTCGCCAGGGATGAGCTGAAAAAGTCTTGACTTAAACCCGTTGGTGAGAACTGGTGTGTACCATTAGTATTGGAAGCCTGCTCCCCCGCGTTGCGGAGCAACTGAGAAGGAGGGGAGGCCGGCAAGGTTGCAGGACGCTGACTCTCAGGCTGGTCTTTCCCTTTTCTCCTGGCTGACCCTACAAGGAAGGTCAAACATAATGCATTATGGGGGATCAAAGAGGGAAAAACCAGGATAAAAAAATGCAAAGTTTGCCCCGCAAAGGGAAAAAGTGCAGATTTACACGGGCCAATGAAGTGGTGGTGGGATTTTTGTTTTCATTTTGGTTTTGGTTTGTTTTCTTTTTTCTTTTTTTTTTTTTTTTCCATAATTGAAATTTTAATAAGCCAAACAAGGCCCCCAAAACAAACAACATGCATTTCATGTTTGCACCTTTCTTGTATGTTGCAGCCTGGAGAATCCCCCTTACAGACATTAGAACTAGAACAGTTACATGAAGTGCAGTTATACATTTAAAATAAAGGCAGTTACAGACAGCAAGTCTCTCTGGTGTCTCTCATTCAAGACATTACTCATTGGACCTGACTGAACCCAAATGCAGCAAACATTTACATTTTGGAACAAACCAATTTGAATAAAGGAATCACCATTAGGTGGATGCACCAAGATCACTCAGTTAAAAGTCATAAAACGCTTCAGAATTCAGTAATCCCAGGGCCAGTGGCAACTTTTAACTTTCTTCCAGCTGCAAAACCCATAAGCATTCAAGTATCTGGAAATTCCATGACTGGCCATTTAAAAAATGTGCACGCAAGATGTAAAAAGCCCGCATTAGGAAAGCTAAACGGCAAACACACTTCGCTAAAAAGAGAGTATTTTGTTTTCCCGAGCTGACCTGCCGGTAGTATATCTAAATGTATCAGACAGGAAGATTATTGTGTTCTACATGCAAACATTTTGCATAACACTGTGCGTGGGGGAAGAGACTTCTGGTGCCACGGATGAATTTGTTCCCAAAACAGAAGACGGCCTCAAACGCTACCACTTGGTACATCTCGTAATGCCTCTCCCCTAACCTTGAAAGACTCTCTGAGGTCTCCAAGTTTTATTTTATTATCCGGCCTAAAAAACTGCAGAAATCACACATAATTCAGTGTTCCTGTTGCCTGTTAATCGTTCTGCCATGCATTAGCTCAGACACACATCGCTCATTCAGCCCTCCCTCCCTTTACAAGACGGCAAACAAACCAGAACAGCCGAAAATCGCATCAACCTACCACTCAGGTCACTATTTGTGATACGCAGCGTGGCGTTCTCCGACTGCAAGGAGCGGTTCTTCTCCAGCAGCAGCACCTCCAGCGGTTTAGATGCATCCTGAGGAAAATCAAAGTGGGAGGTTTGTTTCTAAAAGCATTAAGAGTCTCACTCAGGCACTAAAAAGGATTGCAGAAGAAGAAAACAAGTGCTGATCTCTGCTGCGAACGCAGCCAGGGAATTCACCGTGCATGTATTTGCAGGTATCACTCAGTGCTCCTGCGTGAGCCAGAGAGGAGATTCACTGTTCAATCTCCATTGTCAATCAATCATCAATTCTGCGTTATTTTGAAATGTGTAACGGAATATTTTCTCCACCCCACTTGTTTAAAAATGGTACTGGCATTTAAAAGCTGTAGATTTGTTTAATCTGATTGAAACAAGAGTTGAGATTGTATTATTTCTTCTAGGTCAACTGACCCAAGTTAAGCATTTCCCCGAAATGCTGCATTTCAGCACAAGCAGTTTGTTCAAAAATAAAAATCAGTCACAGAAACCCGCCATTTACCTTCCCCTAACCCCTCCTTGATCATTAAAAAACATATTGAAAATTAATCCCAGTATACTGATAGTTCAGATTTCAGAAGCAGGAATTTAATTAATGACCTTTAACTTAAGGCAGATTAATTTGCTGGAATAGCAGAGCCTTCTCCTGCTTTCTCAGTACTCAGAGGTTTGTTTTCCTTTGTGAACGTTATTTTCAAGGCTAACAAAGACTTAAAAATGCTAAAACCCTTGCTCAGCGAACTGTCTGTACGAGAAACACGCAAATCTCAGCGTAGCTGCACCCCGACTCCAGTATCTTTAAAAGACTCGACTTCACACCACTCCGCACAGCTGAAACGTCATTCTTTGTCCTTGGCCACTTAAAAGAAATTAACAGGCAAAAAATGTTCAGTTCAGCTTTTTACAGACGGAAACATCAGGAAAACAATGATCAACCCATCTGTCTCAACATCAACAGGAAATTGCCCGTGCCGACACCACCAAACTGCAAGACAAAAGTTTTGTTAATGAACTGAACTGCTGGAGTAAGTAAGAAACGGAAAGTAGGTTCAGTACCTGCGCACCAGAGCTTTCGGACGGTGCAAACTCCATGGACTTCAATATACTGCGGAAGGGAGGGAAAAAAAATTATTTTCTACTTCCTCTTTTCATAACGCCCGCACTAATGAGCATTAACATTATCATTTCCTACTCTCCAGCAACACTACAAGTGATAACAACTTCCCTCGCAGTAACGGCCTCATAATGAATACAGAATAACTATTCAAACTAGTTATTGGATACGAAAATTTTCTCGAGCGTCATCTAAATCATTCCATATGCAATCCCACTAGGCCAGTTTAAAGCGTAAATTTAAAGGTTAATAAGGATATAACATTTTAAGCTGTCAGAAGCGATATAAATATATCTGTGAAGCTTGAAGGGAATGAAAAAAGTTGCAGCAAAGCAACAAACCCCGGGAATCACCACCACAGCCACAGCACTTCATATAATATACACCAGCTCACATATCAAGGAAAATATGCACAAATAATCCTCCCGACCAAGACACTACAGGCTAAAAGGCAGTTTTTCATTTTAATAACCTCCTAGTTCTATAGCAAAGGGAAGACACAATGGTGCAATATTTCTTAAGAAATATGAAAGATCCAAATATTTATAAGTACATTAAGAGAAGAATCTGATAGTCTCATTGTCAATGTTTTCTATAAATACTGAGCGGTCAAAGGATGTCTCCCTTCAAAGTCTTTCAGTTAGAGCTGTATTGTCTGGAAAAGGCGGATCTTACAGGAATACAAACTTACTACTCTGCTTTGTCTTACAAATTCCTTTAAACAGGCCTGCTGCGGGCAGGGCGCTAAGTTCCTAAGACTGAAGCAGTAAATGATTTGAGCTTCTTATTGTATAAAGACGATTCATTTGTTGGAGAAAAATACATAAACAGATACAGACCCTGTCCCATGGGCAGGGACACCCTCCACCAGACCAGGTAGCTCCCAGCCTCATCCAGCCTGGCCTTGGACACTGCCAGGGATGGGGCACCCACAGCTTCTCTGGGCAACCTGTCCCAGCGCCTCCCCACCCTCTGTGGGAAGAATTCCTTCCTGATGTCCAATCTCAATCTCTCCGCTTTCAGTTTAAACTCGTTACCCCTTGTCCTGTCACTATAGGCCCTTGCAAAAAGCCCCCCGTCAGCTTCCTTGTAGCCCCCTTCAGGCACTGGAAGGTGCTATAAGGTCTCCCCGGAGCCTTCCCTTCTCCAGGCTGAACACCCCCAACTCTCCCAGCCTGTCCCCATGGCAGAGGGGCTCCAGCCCTCGGAGCATCTCCGTGGCCTCCTCTGGACTCACTCCAACCAGTCAATACCCTTCTGATGCTGAGGGCTCCACAGCTGGACACAGCACTCCAGGGGGGGTCTCAGGAGAGCAGAGCAGAGGGGCAGAATCCCCTCCCTTGACCTGCTGGCCACATCTGCAGCATTTATGCAGCATTTTTCATACATCAAGCATCAGGAACTTTGCAAGACAGGGAGAATATGTTTAATTATGTATTAAATGTGGAAACTGAGTCAAAAAAGGCAGGCGGCCAGTATTAAGATGCAGAGACTAGTTCTGGATGCCACTAACAGTCAGACAGGCACCCAGCACTCACGAACTGCCGCAGACCATGTGGTGTTCAGCTCCTCTACAAATCTGTCCGAGCATTAATCCAGCATTAGACGTCCATTAAGTGGCACTCAGTGGCCTCAGTGACTCACTCAAGATCACACACAGTCATAGCAAATCCAAGAAAAACCAAAGTCATTCCGAGACAGAAACTTCACGTAGTTTGGATCTGTGCACACTCATCGCATGCAGTGTTAATTCTGACAGGCACTCCTACGAATACAATAATTAATAGAACCACAAAACTGTGGCTGTTAGGTTATTCATATGGCAGCACTGGATGACACCTCCTGCCAGCAGAAATCGCTATACACTACAGTCATCATCCAGTCCACGAGCACATAAAGTAACGCTGTGAAGACTCTGCTTTACGTGGGCACAACGGCTCACCCACGCGCAGAAGTGTCTCTTTTCTGCTCCGAATGGAGTTGTGCCAGTCGAGGAGAGAGGTTGTGCATGAATGGCTCGAGTCCTTAGAGATCCTGACATTACACTGACATCACTGGCGTGTTCAGTCAGGGTGCTAATCGCTGCTGGAAGCAGGTGTTCCTTGGGACACCTCTTCAGAGGCACAGCTCTGCCCACCAGGACCCCAAAGTGCTGGGGGGTACAAATACACGGAGACCCATCTAGGGAAACCCTGTCACTAGTAGGTGACTTGGATTCTGCAGGGTATGGCCTCTGAAAGGACACAAGTAGTTATGTATGTCCTCATGACAGTCAGATAAGGAGAGCCTTCTGAATTTAAGAAAACCCGCTACGTAACAGCAAATTATCCTGTGGCAAACTTCCCACGGCATGTCCCAGGCGCTCCTCCCGTTCCGGTTCAGCTCGGCGTCCCCGCAGCCCCCACTTACCACGCTTCGGTTTGCCATGCAGAGCAGTCCTGGAGCATACCGACCGGGTTCCTTCCGGATGAGACTGAGCCCAGGGAAGCCTCCCGCTCTTGAAGGAGCGCGGTGCCGTGCTCGGACCTCTACCGCGCTGCCTACAGAGCAGCCTGACACCGGCAGGCGAAGCCTGCAGGCATTTACTGCGTGTATCGGGCTCCCTGCACCGAAAGTCTGGCTTGGAAGCCCTGGTCCTCTTGTGCCCTCCACTTGCTAAGGCTGCCCTACCCCTTCGGCTCCGAGCTGGGACCTTCAGAAAGGATCCTGAACCTTGTGGCAGCTGCATTGTTCAGTGATCCTGGAGCAGGTATGCATATTCGAACCGTGGCTGGAAAATTACTGACCTCTGCCTATTTAAAGTGGATTCTGTGCTACCTGGAAGAGCCTTCTGGCAATTTCACAGGTAATTTCCTATATACTTTCCCAAAATATACTCAAACCCCAGGTTGATGGTATCTCAGATTGCCCTGGGAGGAATATTCACTACAGCAGGTTCATTTTTTCAAAAAATGTAAAAGTTAAACATGGCAAAAACGACTCCCCAAATGTGGCACAAAGGAGACATTTTCCTCAGGAATATGAGGAAGCAAAATGTTCCCCCTTTGGATTCCAGGAATATCTTTGCCCATGAGATCTCGTCTCAATCTGCTGCTCAAGATCAGTTATCTGCTTTTTAAGGGAATGATCTTGTGACTTGAATCTGCACATCTAAGACGACTTGAAAGATCTTACTCTAAAGCCAAGGGTGCACTGGGACGGCTCGACTTTCTGCTCGCCTGCTCCCAGCTGCAAAGGCAGGAGGGTTAGCACTGTCGTATTACTCGGGAGGGAACTGAAAGGACACGCAGAGCTCTCAGATCTCAAAAACAGGTTTAAAAGCCTTTTGGCACAAAAGCCAGCGCAGAAAGCAAGGACTCCTCCCACCCCAGATCCTGACGTGGACCCAAGGTTAGAAGTTGGCTGATCCTGAGATTCCCTCAGCCTAGAATGCCTCTAACCTCCTTGGGAGCATTAAGGAAAATACATCAGGGCCAAAACAACTGAGAACTTTACTCTCTTTCTTCCTTACTGATAAGGTTGTCTTTTTTCCTGGTGCGTATGCGTGTTACGAGCGGTTCCCTTCGGTCAGTGGTTCAGGGCACAAAGGCAGGCATGGCAGGAGGGACACCACATGTACAGCAACAGACTTCTCACAGTTTCACTTCAGACCAGACTGTCCCTCTCAGGTTATACACGTTTAGATTCTGGCACATCTTTTGGACCAGATGGGAGAGAGAGGGTGGCGTGAATGAGCTGCTGTGAGGATGCAGCACTGCAAACATCCGCAGTGCTCTCACAGAGGGTGTTCACCCCTTGTGCCATCCAGCAGGATGGTGTACGGACCCCAGGACACCTACAAGCCAGCGGCTGTACCTCCAAAGCCACCTGCCCAGATGAGGAATGTTACCCCCAAATTAGAGGATATAAAAGCTGTAACAGCTGGGAGAAGGTGATTTAATTCACTGGCGCCCAACAAGGGTCACTTCCAGGAGATTCTCCCACCTGTTTCACTGCAGGCTCATCTTGGAATAACTGCAACAGGCAGAAGCACCGTATGAACACTCCTGTGTCATGGCTTCTCCTGGACCTCTCATCTGCCTCCCCACCCCTGCACTCATGTAGGCCAGTGTTGTGAAAAACAAACACACAAACAAAACGGAATTACGACCAGGAATACAGGGATCTGAATGAGTTTCGTATGGGCAGTAACGACATTAAACCAGGTAGGACTGAAAGCTCGATTGCTCTTTCGATACATTCACATTTCAGTAATCCATGCAGCAAAGCAGAAGGCTGTGGGTTTATCCCCTCTCACTACTTTACACGTGAGGGCACAAACCGGCGGAAATCTCATGCTGAGTTTACTTAACTCAGAAGAGAACGTGGACATGTCTACCCACATCACTAAAACGATGAAGCTTTTATGAGACCAGATAATATTCAGGTATAATGACCAAAGAAATGGCCAACTCACTTCACTTGACTGAAACTATATACCTACACTGACCGGTGTGTGCTGCAGCTGGCAGCGAACCAGAACCACAGCCAGCACGGCTTGAACATAATAGCACCAGGGGCTGGGCAGTCGCTGGGCTTGCAAAACCAAACCTGCTTTCCGTATTCTCCAGGGATGTGTAAACAACAGCACATGACTCCCAGCCTCATCTGAAATACCTCATTAAACAAGATAACATTTTTTCAGTCTTCTTAAAATACACACAAAAATGCTGGGATGATGAAAGAAGAGATGGAGTTTCTTGCAGTTATTTAAACCTTGACACTAAACACATTTCTCGTCAAAAAAACTTCTCTCCTGAACCTGACAGCTTATCTTGTTATAGTTTAAAATGGGGCTCTTTTAAGTCTCTTAAAAACCCCACTGAAATAGGAAGAGGCTGTTTGTGGCTTTAGTTTAAAACCACAATATATTAGCAAAAATATACAGTGAAAGAGCACAGCGTTAAACTGGTGAAGTGCTGAACGCTGGCTGGCAAAGGCAGAGAGAAGGCGTTACGGCCAAAGGCCCGCATTAAATTCTCTGTCCACGTTACATTCAGCCGTTGGCTGGGGATTTTCAGAGAGCGGCCCACCTAAAATACCACACATTTTCAAACCCTTCGCTCTCGGTGGGTGAGTTTTAGCACCTTTTTTTCAGGGACACTCGTACCGTTTGCTACTGCGATGCTCTGCTGCAACAAAAAGGAGAGAGCACTTGCACTGGTTCTGGATGTAATTTCTGCCAATATTCCCCATTTCCCCGTCTTTGTGGTTTTGACTGAATTCTTTATTGTTCCAAGAACAGAGATTTGTGGCTTCATTTAACACGCATTGTTAAACTAGAGTTTGTGAAAAAATCATGTAAGCATTTAACACTTACTTTAATTCTTTCTTAACCTCTTCATAATCAGCCTGTCCTTTCAGCTTCTCTTCCAGTTGCTTTAAAAGAAAGAACATGGATTTAATTATTTAGATTCTTTTCTGCAGGCTTTCAAAAGCATCTTCAAATTATTCCATATATACAGCAGCGCACAAGTGAGGGTTAATGACTCATACCTAATTTACATAGATTAGAAAACAAACTATAACCACTTCGACGTAAACACAATTATACCTCACTCCTCCTTTGTATACAGAGTGCCAAGCATTACAGAATTCAGTAGGTCCCAATTTGGCTGTTTGTAATGTCGCTGTCATGCGTTCAATAAAGAGATCGGGGAAGAAGGTATTAAAAATGGGGCAGCTAAAATTTTTACGAACCTGATAAATTGAGTAAACAAGCGGGCTGCTTTGGCACATACTGTATTCTTAATACGACAGTTGTTGATAACCTTATCTACAGGAAAAAAGGACTGAAGAAGCTGTTGTTGACTGGAGCGCCTTAGGCTTGTAAGACTTCTACAATGCCTCATGCCCAAACAAAACAGCTGTACCAAGTCATTTTACAAGCATTACTCATTGCAGTAACTAAGATGATTACACACCGGAGATGAAGCATTGAGACCAACTCAGCAGGTCTTTTTTGCTCAGGTCTGCCCGACCTGGGGCGGTCTCAATGACTTCCCTTCGGTGTGAAGATGCCACAAACGTTGAAACAAACCTCCTAAGACAATCCATAACGCAATGCCACACATTTGGACCTTACCCAAGAGCCCCTGCTCCCAACAACAGTGCTCAGCACTACAGGATAAATGCTTCAGGAGGCCTAAAACATAGTGATACATAATTGATGCCGTTATGTTGCTTGCAGAAGCCACATTAATTTCCCACTAATAATTTCTTTGCTCAGTGCAGGCACATCTGATCCAGGCAAAGAAAGAACAGAACTTACTGGCTTGCAACTCCCATGGATAAGTTCAGGCTAGCTCTGCTTTACTTAATTTCTGGTGTTAAAACTGGCACAGATTCCCAAAGGTCACAGAAAACAGAAATAACACAGGGACACGCCCTCAAAGACAGAGCATCTACTCTGAAACGGAACAGAATATATGACATGAGAAAGAAAAACAGGGCTTTATGTCCAAGAGAGGCTGGCTTCAGCCGAGCATGAGTTCAGGGAGGTCCTACACCCACCCCAGCACTCCTTGTTTGAACGCAGGAGGAAGGCAGGGAAGGGCTGCTGTGAACCTGGATCACTTTAGCCAAGCTGTTTAAAGCGCAGCCCCATACAGTCCCACACCAGCACAGCTATGGGTGCACGAAGGGCAGGGCTGGGACAGACCATCGGAACCGGGAACCTCCTAACCCTGCCGTCTTCCCAAGCAAGCCGGCGTGTACATACCACCCGTGTCCAAGCTATCCAGTGGGTGCAAGAAGCAAACCTAAACACTTTGTAATACAGCACCCACACATTGGCGAGTCCACCATCTGAGCCATCTGAATAATTTAAATGAGGCTTCTTCAGATGACAGCAGCAGCACGACGGGGCTTTGTTGGACTTCCAGCTATTCTGCCATCTCTAAAGGATGTCCTGTCATGCCCTTTCCAGCTAACACATTGCTGACATTTCTGCCTTGCCATCAGTACGTACATTAAAAAGCAGTGACAAAGTGGACACCCACGTTACCAACACAGAGCCCTCTTAAATTCCTCTTCCTGCTTTTTGATACCATAATCCACAATCCTTAGTCACTGCTGACAAGGGGCATCTCCCAGCAGCAATACGCGGGCCCTGCTCTGGCAGCTGCTCAACAAGCCACTCTTAATGGATCACCAGCACCGGCTGTTGCAGGGAGGCAGAGGCAGTTGTTAAGCGTGGCATTTGCACTCCCTGGGACATGGATGAAATGAGCGGCCTCTTAAAAGGTCTTGTGTCCTACCATCCTTAGCCAGCAGTAACTTGCGCAGTCATCTGCATTGTGTTAGAACGGGGGGGGAAAGTTTATTTAAGCTAAAACAATTTTTTTCACCTGGAAAAATACAAGACAGGAAGTTTTAGTCACTTCTTCCGACACGTTCTGCCTTACCAAATTCCAGTTACCAGCCGGCATGGCAGGGAGTACCAATTCAGCTTTCTGCAGCAGACAGTGCTACAGGTGCTTTGGCCCTGCTAAAAAACCTACGCTGATGTCACTAGGAGAATCCCGGCTGATGTGACTAGGGAAATGATACACATATTAAAGATGGTGGAGGTTCTGATAACCTCCAACGTGTTAAACCTCATGGTACGAACGTACTGTGTAATCCCAGGGCCCAAGATGCCACTTCAGATGTTCAAGTTTTAAGAAGGGCCAGCTACAACGCGCCACAAGGCCAAGCAGCTTGTCAAGCTACAGCTCAAGCCTGAGCAAAATGCAGTGACTAGAACAAGGAACCCAGCCAGACTCTTTAATGGACCAGATCAGGCTCAGTAAGACTGAAGAGGGATCTTGAAACTAAACCGGTGAGCCAGAGGGCCGCGGCACTGGTGACACAGCTGCAAAACGCGATGCAGGCAATGGGAGGGCCCCACAGGACATCTCTGAGCTCTCCTTGGGCATGTCACTCTGCCAGCCGCTCCTAACTGCCATTTGCTGCTCTACAGCTTAAAGCAAAGTTACAAATTCCCCTACTCCTTAACTCTGACTGGTGACAATTTTGGGTCTACAGCAGATTAGCTTTTACAGCAGGGATAACCGGCTGCTTACACTAGACCTCAGTATAAAATGTACTGGGATAATCAAAACAAATAATATCCTGGATTAATGTTAGTTATTTACGCAAGGACGTGCTAAGAAAAAAGCCTTTTGTAGGAACAGATATAACATACAGAAAAGATAATGATTCCCATTTTAATGCAATCTACACTAAATGTAATTCTGTACAGGGATATACTATGCCCTGAAAGTACCTCTTGAAATTTTAGGTACGATACAGAGTTTGGGGAAAAAAAAATGATGTTGACAGAATGAAGCTGTTTTGGACTCTCAGGTACCTGTACGCTGTTACAGCAGTATGGCAACCAGCAATATTTTACTTTGAAGTGTATAAAAAACACATACATCCATCATTCCCAAGTACCTAATATAGAGATTGTTGCCATGGAAAATCTGCACCTAAATGTGTACTTTGCTGAACAATATAAACAGCTGAGAATGCAACGCCTGTATATAAGCAGACCGTTTAGGCACTTGGCATCTTCCCAGTCAATGACTCTTTTAGAATGTGTTAGTATGGTAATTGTCTCAAAGAACCCTGTAAAATGCACAGAACACGGTATAACAAAGGTTCAAGCTGTGAGACAATCTGGAGGAACTAATATCTTGCACTAAATATCAACCTGGTTAATTCAGACAAAGTATATTCCAACGTCCTCCAACACACAGAGACGCGGGGAGCCAGAGGACAGGAGGCACGGACCGGTGGCACCTCTGCACACGGAATTTGCAAATATTCCCTATCAGGGAATTGCCTTGCATTCGCTGTATGACTGAGCCCACGTTAGAGCATGCACAGACTGGGTCTCCTCTTTGTAAAAATCAGCACTGTGTCATTAACTACGGTGTCTTAGGTAAAACAGCATGGGCTGTATTAAGGGGCTTAAACCATTAAAAAAACCCCATTAGACTAATGCTGCAGTTTAGTTTATTAGAGTGATAAACAAAAAGCTTTCCTAACTAGCACTGCTGTATTTTAACGGCGTAGCAGGCAAGCGCTCACTCCCAGCAGCAGAGGGTTAACACAATTATAGTTAGAAAAGTCTTGTTACTAGAGGACATGTTTTGATTATTAGATCAGATGAAGATAAAGAAGCAATAATTTTGGAAGTATTTCTGTATTGTTTCATTAAGTCATAGACTATTAAAGAATTCCCCCAAGATACGGTCTGAGAACACTGCTTTAATTTGTGAAACTGTGATTCATTTTTTTGTGGAGGCAACCATTACAACCTCTGTTATTTTAGCAGCAATCCCTCTGTAATCAAACACGAGATCAACACATCACCACTGAGAGTTGGGGTTTTGTGAGACACATCTCAGGCACAGGTTTTCCCAGCACTTTGGGGTAAAAGTATCTGTTTTGAAACAGTTTTATAGTGCAACAAACGAAGTTAAAGAGGGCTGAAATGATTAAAACTTTATCAATAGAGTGACTGCATCAGACACTATCAACAGGAACCTAAATACAGAGCATTAGCCGCGCAAGCCTATGAGAAAATGGAAGGAGATTACTGAAATGAAAATCAAAGACTTGCTCTGTCATTTCTATGATCCTATTCCCTTTGAAGTTAATGGCTAAACTAATACTGACCTCACCAGGAACATGCTTTATTCCAAGAAAATCTGTCAAGTGCAAGGACTCAAGATATTTTCTATCAGGCTTTATGAAAAAATACTCTCCCCCCCCGCCTCGTTACATGGGTGCAGCCAGCAAAACGTGTCTCTCGAAACCAGGCCAGCTCCTTCCTCCCTCATGAAGAATGGTGCCCACACGGTGACAGATGGGCAGAAACCGACGCCGTCAGTACCGGAACCGAATGGGTTTCCTTTGCTCTACTGAATTTCCATAACAATTCTGCAAGGCTGCCTTAAAACATGCAGAAAACATACTAAATGCACGCTTTGGCTTTCATCCCTCACAGGTATTTGTGCATATAAATTCATAGAATCACAGAACGGTTTGGGTTGGAAGGGACCTTAAAGACCATCCAGTTCTGACCCCCTGCCATGGGCAGGGACACCCTCCACTAGACCAGGGTGCTCCCAGCCTCATCCAGCCTGGCCTTGGACACTCCCAGGGATGGGGCACCCACAGCTTCTCTGGGCAACCTGTCCCAGAGCTCCCCACCCTCTCCGGGAAGAATTTCTTCCTGATATCCAATCTCAATCTCCCTGCTTTCAGTTTAAACCCGTTACCCCTTGTCATGTCACTACAGGCCCTTGTAAAAAGCCCCCCCCCAGCTTTCTTGTAGCCCCCTCAGGTACTGGAAGGTGCTATAAGGTCTCCCCAGAGCCTTCTCTTCTCCAGGCTGAACACCCCCAACTCTCCCAGCCTGTCCCCATGGCAGAGGGGCTCTCCTATGATTTGTCACAAATTATGCCACACCAGAACAAAACTAGTAACCGCTAAAAAATGTCAGAATTACAACAATTTGTAAGAATTTCGATTGAGCATTAAATCACTCTGCTAGAGGAAAGCTACCCACGCCACAGTCAGAGCTAAGTGGTTACCATCAGCCTCCTGCTTTCAAAAAACTCTCAGACTAGAAAACCTGCAAAACTCTGAAGTCTTTAATGGAATAGATAAATTTATCTTGTTTACACTTTGACGCTCATAGATGGTAGAACAATGAAAGAGACAGGAGTTACAGGAAACTGATTCATAACACGTCAGGAAACGTTTCTCATGCTTACTGATAGATCAAAACTGTGCGGGCTAGCGCAAAGAAAGTAAAGCTGCTGAAGCAAAAGGTGAAAGGGTCACTCACAAAACTGTTAGATGTTTCTTCTGGCTTTAGCGCAGTGCTACTGGTATGGGAACGAGCACACGACTGGGCCGCTAATTACAAACGGGAATTAATGTGCAGCAAATATACGGTTTAAAAATATTAATTAAATGGTTATTAAGGCTAAAAAGCCTTCTGTGTCTCGATTTGACTTGTTTTTATGCTCTGAATGATAGACTTCCCCTTTCCAGTGGGGAGAACTGGAGGGGGTGGCAGGTAAATTCAAAGATAGACCATAGCACAATAAACATTCCTGGCCAATCTGCAACACCAACCACTGGAATGGGAACTGAACGTTTTAAAACCTGAGAAGGGTTTTCTGTGCCTTTGCAGTTCAGCTGTTTCCCTACATATCCATGGTAAATGTACGTTGGGTTTTGTTGGGGGGTTTAATTCTAAAGGTAGGCGCGGTCTGCAAAACCAAATTTCAGAACAGTGAGAACTGGGTAAATTAAATTTCAGTAAAATTGGCATCACTTAGAATAAAACGTCACAGAAACTGGAATTTAACAGCATCCTGAACCAGTCAATGTCTTTCATGGTGCCTCTCCGAACCACAGAAAACATCCATCAGTGAAACCCAGTACTGGTACATCAGTTCTACCCCTCGAAAGCTGCTGAGCACAGAACCGAGCCTTACTTTAAGCGTGCTGTTCTTGGCGGTGAGCTGCTGCTCCAGCTGTGAGATTTGGCTGCTGGAGTTCTCCCGCAGCTTGGTGAGGCTGCCCTGGAGTCTCTGGACATCTTCTACGAGCTGGGCGATCTCCCGCTCCTTCGCAGCCAGTTCTACTT
The DNA here is from genome assembly GCA_027574665.1 of Rhynochetos jubatus. Lineage (NCBI taxonomy): Eukaryota > Metazoa > Chordata > Aves > Eurypygiformes > Rhynochetidae > Rhynochetos > Rhynochetos jubatus. The sequence goes on along the minus strand of CM050668.1, from coordinate 5,180,544 downwards.
CCAAGCTGGACCGTGTTAGCACCTCGATGGCCTGCTCCTAGTATGAAAAAGAGGTATTAGGGCACATAAATTAAAAAAAGCAACAAGCTTGAATTGAGGGCAGTTAGGGATGGCCCAGGCATGGCACTGGGTGGCAAGAGAGATAGAAGTAATCTCGAAATCTGGGACTCCTGTGACTGACTGCACGAATCTGGAAGATGAAACCTTTCTACTCCCCAGGACAACTCTTTGGTAAAGTAGGGATAATGGAGAGAGTAAATTTCCCTATTTCCTAAGTGTACTGGAAAGATGCAGCCCTGAAAGTCAAGGGATTCTATTTAAATCTATTTATTATTAATAGTCCAACTGCTTTGACAACTATGAAAATCTGTGCTTACAAAATACTAATCAGATAAAATACTCTGAAGTAATGGAGCAGAATTTCTTAATCAGGAACGGCAGAGTCATGCGCCTTTGGCTCTTCCTATGCATGCCTCACGTTCCAGGCAAAATTGTCAAAAATTGCCCCAAAGTGCTACTTCCAATGAACTTGCTCCTTGCATGAAAATTGTTCGCTGTTAACATCACTGCTAGCAACTAAAGATCTCCTCTGTGGGGATGAAGATAGATGTGACAGCTGTTAAGACAAGGCCGGCCTCCCTACGGTCTCCACTTTCAGAAATTCCCTTTCCTGAATCAGGATCTTTCTCCTTCCAGTTTCCCACGGCTGCAAAATCTGTCCTCGAGCCTGACACTTCCTCCCTAGAATGATTTTCCAGGAGGACAAGAATTAAGAGAGGACAGAGAGGTCAATAAGGTAAGACCTATTCCGAAAAGATAACACTGACTAATTGTACAGTCTCTTTTTTCTCCTTTCGTGTTAAGAGTTACAGCTATAACGCATCGGCGAACCTCTGTTCCATGAAGAGCAGAAGGAAATCCTTGTGCAGACCTGGGGAGCACCAGGCAGCCCAGTGAGGAACACACGTTCCATTAAAAAGCCTAAACCGCATCTTACAAAGGTTAATGGCTGTTCCTCAGAAAACACCAGTGAAGTAGGAAAGAATCCATTTACCAAGAGAGAGACGACGATCGTAAGCATTACACCACAGCTCCTACGGTGAGAGAGCTGAAAATTCAACCCACCGATGCTGTCACCCAAGCACTCTCCTTACAATTCAAGATGACATTGCAGCAGATTGAAATACACTCCATACCCTTTTTTCTGGAAAATACAGGCACAACAAAATACCTTTTCCATATCCTCTAAACACTTAGCTTGATTCTCAGTGACTGCGCACCATTGTATCTCACAGAAAGCTACATGTACGAGCAGCAGTTAACAACCCTCTCCTATTACACTGAATTATACTTTTAACTTGAAAAAACCTCTAATTTGCTTGCATGAAACATCACAAGTTGTATAATCATCTGCTGCTTGTGCCTATTGAGACTAGAACGTAGAGTCTGAAATAAGATAGATAATGATCATTTTCATCCTGCAGTAGTTGTCATATTAAATATAAATGAAGTGCAGAAGTACTATTAAATACAAGAAAGACCTAATGTTAAAATAATGATAAGACTAGGACACGAGATAGGAAGAGGCAGGTAATTCAGAGTTACAAGTGATATTCAGGCTTTTTATTTTTTTTATTTCTGGTTTTGCAGCCTGTTTGCCTACCTTTTGACTTCTCTGAGAAAATACTGGGTCGTATTAACAGATGACCAAACAGATCTGAAGGACTCAGAGTTGGTTACTCATTCTGTGCAGATGTATTTTAAAGGCACCCATGTGTATCTCTGCTATCAGCATCAAGCATGTGTATGGCTCACGAGAAGAAAGGCAATATAAGGAGCATGATTTCTTTTGTTTGTTAAGTCTGCTGCTTAGAAGGAGACTAAATCTCACTTAATTGCGTATTTATATTTAAATACTTCTATTTCTCCTTTGGCAAACAGAAACCAAACGAATCCGCCTGCTCACCTGTGACACCTGTTAACCCAGGACCAGCTGGAGTCGTGTAACAGCACTCCGTGCCCGCAAGGTCCGGTCGGCAGAGCCTGTGCTACCAACCTCCCCAGACAGCGCTGTTAGCTTTGCTTGGAAACACACAGAGAAGGCTGCAACCAGCCAACTTTAGGGGTACAGGGTATCTTCTCAGTTTTCCAAGCTGCTTTTATCGGATTTAATTACACTGAGGTGTAATCCTCAGTTTAGCTGTATTCGGTGTAAATGGAATGATACCGAATTCAGTTCTGGTCCCTCTGACAGCCCCCCCACTAAGAACCACAAGACCCAGAAACATGCAGGCAGCAGGTCCCCGCTACACAACCAACTCCGGGCACGGCCGGTCCCCTCAGCCTCACGCCTCACGCTCCATGCCTCCCTCTGCTCTCCTGGCAGGCACGCGGTGACGGCCCACCAAGGCAGGCTTTGCCATCCCGCACTGCTGCCTTTATTTTCTCTCTGCTGACACTCCTACCAACGTGAAATATCTTCCAAGAGCTGCTGCCGCCCACCTGGACCGGCGGCCGCGGAGAGCTATGGATCACCACGGTCCCCACGGAGCAGTGACCCTTGTCCCTCCCCTGCTCTCCTGCAGCCACCAGCCCCCTCACACGTTCAACCAAACTGCAAACCCGAAGGAACACAATTCCCTTTCAGTTAAAATATTACTCCAAACAGATATTTTTATAGCTGCGAGCATAAATTGAAAGAGCTGTGCTGCAGGAATGTCAGAAACCTGTAAGAGTCAGTAAATATTTTCTCTCACCACATCAGGTGCCTTCTGGATCTGCGTAGCAAGTTGGAGAGATTTGTTAGCTGACGAGAGCTGCTCCCTTAAGGTCTCTGCCTCTCTCTGAGCCACCTCTGCCCTCTGAAGGAAATGAAAAGGGGTGAAAAGAGAAAGTACATTCAGTTTAACAACTGACAATTATTACAAGAACATTCATCAATTCATGCCTGACTGAATATAATTGATTTTCCTAAACACTCAACCTAATAAATGTTAGAAAAAAACATAGAATGTGATGGATTTTTATTTTAAACAGTACAAGGAAGAAATAATTGAGCGATTATGACAGTAATTTAACGCTAGGAGCAAGGAATCCCCTGCTGATACTAATGCTGCGGCCCACTGAATTTCCCAGACTGAATAAATACAAGTGGAAATGGAGTCTTTTTATTCAATTTCTTTCTATTCTCATAGACCAAGCAGATTTTATTGCAAGGTTCCTCATGGGAATAATTCTCACGGGTAAATGCTGAATTAAAAGATATTCTGACCATTCTCTCTAACACACATACAATGTTGTGGGCTGTCTTTCTTCAGTAATTATTTCCCAAAACATGAATTGGTAGATTCTGTTCTTTCAGCAGGTCTATTTATTCCACAATATTTAACCCTACACTGACAATTTTGCACAGATCAGTTGCCAACTGCTGAGGATTTACGCAATATCTGATAAGCCTGTGACTTGGCTACCAGACAAAATTCCCATACAAATGCTGAATAATAACAGAGAGGAGAAAGGCGGAATTATGAGGAAGGATTGTCTGCGCAAGAGTTTGGGTAGAGACAGATGGATCAGTAACTTCAGGCAATAAATAGCAAAGTCCTTTCCATAACTGTGTACAAGCTTCTGTTAAGGAAGCGGAACAAAACCTGGCTGTTTTTACAGTCTATACTCCTCCTGGCCAGATGCTCTTCTCTTTTAGATAGTCTTTTTTCTTTTAAATAAAACCACATCGCTTACCTCCTTGACTAACGGCTGCTTTTCACCTGGGCTGCTCCTTGCCAACTGTGCTGCACTTGCAGCAGAAAATAGCTAAAATAATTCTCTATCACCACTTCCAAGACCTATCACCGGCTCTTCCAAACCCACGAACTGCCACCAATCAAGGCCAGCACTTTCCTTGACCAACTTTTACGCTGATGCGTCCCTTTAGTGAATAATAAATTCATTTTTCAAGCCACCAAAACTGCCGTATTTCCGTGTGCCAGACTCCCCTGTTTTTCTCAGCTAACCCTTTCAAAAACCCAAGTCACCTAAAATAGGGAATACGAAACCTATAGCCCTGCGTGTGCGCATGGTCTTTGACTTACCAGTCGCAGCAGAAACTGTCTGCATGTTTAATCAATCAGTAAACGAACGGCAATCAAATACTAAACGCATCATCTGCGCTATTTGCTCACAACATTCTATTAAATGATTTTGCAGGGGTTCTACAGTTGCAATTAAAATGTAATTGTAAAAAGTACAGTAGCGTGGCTCTAATAATCAGAGGATGGGTCACCACCTATTCTGTGCATGAAAAGAATGGCAGCAGCATTAAAAAGGCACAAAAAGAGAAAGTCCACGGTGTTTATGCAGCTGGATAATATTAGGATAAAACCCCTGAACAATACAGATTGAGACAAATTATTTTCTCGCACTTTATTAGATGTGGATGTACATACGCTGATCTAATAACTGCTACCCAACTCCAGCAAGGCAGGACAAGTCACTACACCGTGGCACTCGCTCCTGCATCGACTGCTGGATAAGTAATGGGGTTTGCAGCCTTAAGCAATTCTGCTGATGGCTTCCATTCACAGCAGCATTGTTTTGAGAATCCACTCGGCGTGCATGCGAGCAAGCCGCAGAGGATATTTCTAATAGATGTTACATCTGCATACACAGTAAGCTGTCAGCTGCCCCCTCTGCGCAGCCTCCCCAGCCAATTCACACCACCTGTTGTAATACCCCGAATAATATTAAACAAGATTTTGTACTATGCATTGTTAAAAATACATCAACAGAAACTTTGGGCCATTCTGTTTGGGAAACATCTGTCAATTTTTCTCTTCGTTTTTTTCCAGGATGGAAGCTTTTTAGAGCCAGAATTATAGATGCCTTCAGTGTCTGGAAAGCACTTTTGGGTGCTATCGCAATATAAATTATAAATTACACACAAAAACCTGTTAAAGGAATGGCACAGTTTCAAAATTCAGCACTTGGAAGTTCTGAAAAGCCACGGCCGTGGGTCTGTTCGGCCACCCCGCGGGCCGGGCTGCGGGCGGCAGGCTGGAGCCCCACAGCAACACCCTACTGCCTTTCTCCGACGACACCCCCACCTTCATCCAGCTCTCAGGGTGGGTATTGCCTGGTGAATTAATATTTGGCTCTGTCCCCTTGTTTGGTGTGCAGCCTATTTACCACAAAGTAATCCCACCCGGCTCTGCGGAGAGGATTAACCGCTTCCTCACGGGCTGTGCTCTGGGTTCCAACCCCCACTTTGAGCCATCAGGGTGCTGCAAGCCCCCAGCACATGGCCATTCAGGGGGTCCGCACGGCGCTGTCACCCACCACCTCACTGTGCTGGGCCGTTTCTCACCCACTCGCCTGCCCCGCGTCCCCTCACCGCGGCTGCGGTGCTGCTCCCCCGCAAAAACCTCCGCGTTTGCCGCTCTGACTCCCACCCCTCTCAAATTCCTAATTCATCTTCCCCCCCCGATTCATTCCGGCTGCTGGAAGCTCCGTTCCTGTCACGACCTAACGCATACACGCAAACTCCCAGAATTAGTCTTACCCCCACGATTTCCTCCTTCCTCTTTTCCTCCTTGCTTCTTCTCCAAGGGTCCTTGCTGCGGCCCCGTCCCCAACCTTCTCCTCCCTCCCTCCCCACCACGAAGCCCCTCCGCCCTTCCCGCTCTCACGCCGGCGGTGCCCGTCTCCCCGTCGCGGCAGGGGCAGCCGGGGACCCTCTCTCCTGCCGTCAGAGTGGCACCAAACCTTGCCTTGCAACCAGGGGGTGAAAAACCCGGCTGGTTAACGTTCACCCAGCCAGCGCAGGGATAGACTGCGGCGTGCCTGGGACAGGCGCGGACATCAAAGCCGACAAATTCAAACCAGACTCTGTCGAGTTTGTGTGAAGTCGGGTTTTACCCAGACGCTTATAGGCTGGCCAAATTGGGGCTGCCTTTTTTTTTTTTTTTTCCTTTTGCTACTTGAAGCAACAGAAGATACAACCCTGAGAAAAAAGGCAACCTCCCTCATCAAGTGCCAAGCTCCTTCTCTTAAACACAGGCACAGCAGGCTCCTCACCCAACCAGCGAGAACAAGTCCTAACATGTGGGGACAACGGGATGTTTTTTCCTAATCTTGTTCTTAGAAACGACTGAAGAATTTTTCCTGAAATAAGAAAAGAGAGCGCAGCCAGAGACAGGCGCCCAGTACGGAAAATGGCTAAAGCCTGGCCATCTTGCACAACGCGGAGCCACTGGAAAGTTCACGCAACCATCTCTGTGTGTGAAACCATCCCACTCTGGCCAAGAAGGATGTATGCCATGGCACAGTCGCTTTTCATCAGGCAGCGCTGAAACTCCTGGTTTCTTACTTCCGATCTACGATGCGCAGCCTAGAAAAACCACCCTGACCAGTGACAGTCACTCGACAGAGATCACGCAAATCCTGCAGTGTCTAACAACGCTGTTTTTCTGGATAGCTCAGTCACAGAGTTCCTCCTGATTTCCATACCGCTGTTTTCCTCACATACACCTACCTCCCAGGTAACGAAACAGCTCGAAACGCTTCCATTCTCCCGCAGCTGGCATACAGCACGGTGCTCACGCTGGAGCCAGCAGGGCACGATCGCAACGCCGCCGCGTGCTTTCCGATTAAAAAAGCCTTACACCGTACATCCAGTTGAAATTATTCTCATTGTTTCCTGACAGGGTAACGAATAGCATGAACTGCGCGCTCTTCCACTTACAGTAAAACGTTAATTTGATCAAAGACCAGTGGTGTGAAGAGCAAAATGAGATACTTACAAGCAAAAAAGTATAACCTTTCCCTTCAAGTTCCACCAGCCAAACTATATTTCCTTATTACACACCGAATTCAGTGCTGTACGTGGCAAAATCTTCCTATGGGCTGGGAGTGTATATTATCCCAAGTAATTCTGCTGAAGTTAATGAGCCCCGTTATGGCAGTAATCACCACGCTCGGCTTTAAGCGCTTGGAGCTGACATTCTTACTTGCAAGCTGGCGCAAAAGCTACGTTTCTTGGAGTACGAGATCAATTAAAGCACACTGGTTCAATGTGCTTTAATTTTCTAACTTCTGAGATATAAAAATTTATTTTACAACCTTTACACGACCCTAGCTTTCACAGAACAACAGCAGGGTTGTCAGAAAACGTCAGATGTGGAAGGCTCTTCAGGGCTCTGGCACCTGTTTTTTTCCAGCCATGGAGAACTACATGAAAAGCAGAAAACAACTCCAAGGGAGGAGGTTGGGTTGTCTTCATTCTGGTCTTCAGGCTATTGCGCTTTCCTACGCGCACTGAAAGGCTGCCAGATAAATGTATTCCCAACCGAAAGCCGAGCATTTACAGGAAAGCCCTGTGTTTGTATGAAAATCCTGTTAACCGTATTTTGCCTTTATACAGCCCTTCCCCACTCAAGGATCTCAGAGCGCTTTATAAAGACAGCGTTGTCGTTCCCCTTTTACAGACGCTGAAATCACAGGATGAAGCGAGTGGCCTCATCTGCCATAAAGCGGCGTAACGTGGCTGAACTCGGGGGGGCACACCCGGGCAGCAGAGGATCTCGGCCGCTGCAAAGGGAGGCAGAAATAAACGGCAAATACCCGGCAGTATCGGTTTGCCTTGGTGCGGTGGAAGGAGTCGTGGCGAGATGAATACCCTTCTCTGTTGGAAACATAAATCAAGGGCCGCCTTGCCGCTGGTTTTGTTACCGCCGGCGGGTCACGGCAAAACCCTCGCGCACAGCACTTGTACCACCTATACTGGGTGGCGTTTGTGTTGCTAAGTGAAAGAGGAGAATTTATTCCATCCGCTGCTCAAAAACATACATATTTTATAGCACTCTCACTTAGTGGGAATATCTTTCCAAACCATTTTCCAGTGTGATTTGTTAGAGATAAGAAGGTACCATACTCAATGCAACAAAAAAATAACCCCCAGAACAGCGTTTCTGCTAAAATGCCCTTTTCTACTTCTATAGCAGACGCTGTTCTATGTATTTTAGTGGCAGTTTGGCTCAAAAAAAGGCTTAAACTCAATAACACATCCGCTACAGAATTTTAACACTGCATATCTGTGGAATAAATGGTACTGATCCCATCTAGATTCTTCAATAAATGGTTATGTATTTTAAAAAGAGCAGTTGTTCTTGGTTTATCGATAAGAGAAGTTTCTGTATTTGACTTTCTTTCCCCAGAAAACATAACAAGTAGAAATCTGGGAGCACTGTCGGCACTGTGAAGTTGCAAAGGAAACCAATGGAAACGTTTTGCTTTTCCAAAGGGACACAGACACAGAAGAAAAAAAATAAGCTTTTTCTATAGCTTTCACAATCTAGCCCACCCAAAGCATGTCCCATGCTCTCTTTCTGTTATTATGTCCAAAATCTAAGGATACCTGTACCTGAGTCTAGTTTTCCAATCGACTTCCTTCTCCTCAAGATTAAAATAGAATAACCCAGGATCTACCATCCCCAACAGAAGTTCTCTTTTGCTTTCAGAAGTGAAAAAGCATTTTTTTTTTCAGGAAGCACAAATTACAAAGGCCATTAGACACTGTAACCCTGAAACTTAACACTCCAAAGTATTTGTGTTTCCACAACATAGGAATTACTCTTTTAGACAGAAACCTCTGATTTTCTCATGCACAACTGGGCGATTCCAGGTTGCTAGATGAAGTATAGAAACGAGAAGGGTAATTCACTTGAATAAATCTGTCATCCCAAAGTTCTGTGATTTACTGCCATAAACACGAGAAAGGTGTAAACTTGAAATGGTACAGAAAAGTGCTAACCATAAATATTTTTGCAAAATAAAAAACCCGTCACTCGCAAAACGCAGCAAAGTACACTGGAGCTTCATTAACTTCACTGATTGGAAATTATAATATTCTGGGAATCAAACAATAAAAAATTCAAAGATGCTATATCCCAAACTATGATAAATCATTTATTTTGACAAGTAAGGGTAGTTTAGTTTTAATTATTTATTATTATACTTCGTAGCATATCAGAAAATATGCAGTGATTTATTGTGCAAAATGAAATCTTAATAAAACGAGTCCCTTCCCCAAACTGCAGGATTATTAAATCTGCATGGAAATGCGAGGGTGAACTCTCGGGTTATTTTTGTTATCGAGCTGGCGGGTTAGGAAAGTGAAAATAAGCAATTCCTATTGGATGTAGTTACATTCTGACTTCAGCCCCGTACACACCCAAGCCATACGGATCACACAACCCCCCCTCTGCCGCTGCCCGCAGCTTTTCCGCTGCCTTGCAGGTGCTGCAGTCACATCGTGCTAAAGCGAGCGGGGGGCTTCGGACGCTGCACCCCTGCTAAAGCTGCACGCCATGGAGCTAACCGCTCCTCCTGAGCAGGCATAGGTAGACAATGTCCTGTTATCGTCCTTTTTGCACTGGGTCACACTTCTCAAGACCGTAAAGCGGAAGGGCTACGCCACACCCTACCACCGACACCCACCTCGCGCTAGCAGAGGGTGTAGATAGGTGTGCTCGCGTTACTCTGAGCTCTGCCAGGCGGAGTGAGCCCAGCCCCGCTGCAGAGCCCCGCTGCAGCTCTTGGGTTAGGCACACCGCTCCTGGATTAGCAGCAGAGAAAGGGCTGTGACCCCAGGAGCCGTGCTGACACCACATCCCCACCTCCAGACCCCCACCCCAGCCTGCCCCACTCAAGAGAGGGACTCACTTCTCTCGCTGGCTACGGTTTGGAGCAGAATTCAGTGTATACCTTGAGTTAACGACACAACGGAGAGAAACCAAGCTTTGCGGTCGCTACCCCTTCTTCTCTCTAAGCAGAAAATTGCAAAGCTCACTGGTATTTAAAGGTAATTATTTCTAAGAGCTAGTAATTTCTTCTGGGGATGATAGCACACAAACAAGCCCAGGAAGCTCCTGCATGAAACAATTTGAGGATCCAAGTGAAGAAAAAACAGTGGGAGAAGAGAGGGGATGGAGTCTGAAGACTAAAAAGGATGGTCCATGCAGCCGCCGTGCTACACCCAACAGGACACGAGGGTGGGAGTGACATCAGCTCTGTCCCCACGGCTTCCATCACCCAGAACAGGCACCTGCGTCAGTGTCAGTGAGTGCATTCACCCCTCGATACTGCAGAATTGGAGAGGGAAACGGCACTTCCCGCCTCTTAAGAGCCAGAGAAGTGTTCTCATAGAGCAAGGGAAGCTCAGAAATGCCAGCGCTGGATTTAAAAAGGGCAGTAACTGAGACAGGGATTTTTGAAGAAATATCAGACATTTAAAATTTTACAGCAAACATATTTCAAATTTCCGGTGGGAACATTTTGCTGTTCTGTAAATTTCTGCTCTGAATCCCAGTCATTTGGGTCAGTGTTAATTCCAGAGCAGCAAAACATCACATCAAAATCAGCAAGGCAGTCTGTCCTCAAAGTAGGAGTCATGCTGAGCATTACTCTTTAAAGGTAGCCTTAATAATGGGGAATAAGTACTTACTGAAATGGTAAAAGGAAATGTTAATTTAACTATTAAATACATAATTATGTTAAGTACTTGTTTCTGCAATTGTAACACTTCAGCCTGATGCAAACTCACTTTCTGGCCTCTGCAATGGATTTAATTTCTTCCTTTTTTTTCAGCTATAAAGAGGTAAAATACACGAATTGCTGCTACATAGATTACTTAGCTGTAATTTACAGAAGTGTTGTACGAAGGTAAAGCATCGCACAAAGACCCAGACTACGGGCATGGTTCAGCCAATCAGTGGAGCTGCTCCTGCGCTGGTGAACTCTCCCTTCCCCGTCTCCTCCGAGGCCGCAGGCTCCTCTCACCTCCCTCTCCTCGGTGCTGCTGCCGATGTCTTGTTGAGCCGTGGCAACTTGCTAAACCCACAGAAAACGAACCTGGCCCCTTCACCCCAAATTCACGCCTTCCTGCGGAGTCACTGTGCTCAAGGGACTCAATGAAGGGTCCCCCAGGTGCAAAAGCTGCTGCCAGGGAGGGGACAGGACCCCAGCAGCCGGGAGGGGAAGCAGAGGAGGTGGAGATGGGGAAGAGGAGACAGAATCACCTCTTTACGACTGTTCAGATGAATTGCACGCTGATGCTTACAGATTCAGAGTCTGCTGAATTACAGCCAAACGAAGGGTTACGCACATAAGCAGTTACAAATTTTGACAAATTAAAAAAAAAATCCCAATTAAAAACCCCCACATTACAGGTTTGCTCCAGTTAGATAGGAAAACGTCTTTAGTATTTCTCTGTACATGGTTATATTCCATTTTAGTATGGCAATGAGGAAATCCGAAATAGCTGTTCTTTAACTACAACCACCTTCCTACTCCGAGAGAAGAAAAAACCCACCGGGTTTTGCTACAACTTTGCAAAACGTACTGCCTTGACAAAAATCACAAAATAATTCTACCAAAACATCTTTAACACCTACACCATTTCTAAGAAGTCTACAGATTTTCAAATAATTACTAGCGCTTTCATAAATATTTAATGCTGTCTACAAAAGTTCTTTGACAGAACTCAAAACCCACTGTGCAAACCCCGATTTTCTTTTACTGACTAAATAATCAGCCCAACAACTTACAAATCTGCCTTCTGCTTCATTAGTAGCTTTTCAGTTTATAAATCAATCAATCAATAAGTGAAAAGGCTGGGAGAGTTGGGGTTGTCCAGCCTGGGGAAGAGGAGGCTGCGGGGAGGCCTCATTGTGGCCTTACTGCGGTACTTAAAGGGGGCCTATAACAAAGATGGGGACGGACCTTTTAGCAGGGCCTGTTGCGATATGACATGGTGTAACAGTTTTAAACTAGAAGAGGGGAGATTTAGACTAGATAGAAGGCAGACCTTTTTCACACTGAGGGTGGTGAGGCACTGGCAGAGGTTGCCCAGAGAGGTGGGAGATGCCCCATCCCTGGAAACATTCAAGGTCAGGCTGGATGGGCTCTGAGCAACCTGATCCAGTGGAAGGTGTCCCTGCACACTGCAGCAGGGGTGGACTAGATGACCTTTAAAGGTCCCTCCCAACCCAAACCATCCCATGATTCTATGGTAACTAATGTAAAGGACAATACACTTGATGTGATTATCCAGTTTTACGTAACAAGACGTAACACAGGCCATGGTTTGGAATGAGAAGAAGGAGGCTAAGATCATGACCAGGTAACTCATCTAAAAGGGACAACCCTACCCTTACCCTCACCCACAACTGCAGATCCCTCCCTGCGTACTGTTGTGCTGTCAGCTGCCCCCGCGGCGTGCGGCGGCTGGAAGCTGATCTACCGAAAGGAAAAGGACAAATCAAAAGAGCAGCTGGAGGGGAGGTTAGTTTTCAATCGGATCAGTGACCTGGTTTGGCTCACGGTGCGGCTCCACCAGCACTGCCGACAGCACGAGGTGCGCAGCCAGACCGCACGGCAGGGAAGGAGATGCAACTGCTCTTCCTGCAAGAGAGCTGCTCTTCGGTAAGTATAGACTGGATTATAGAACCACCACCCGAGAGACTTAAGATCTCTGATCGTACCTGACAGAGGGATTAATGACGCTGATAAGCAAATGCCTGGTTGAGGTCTCCCTCTATGAAACCACCCCCCATTGTGTACATCACCTGTGAATCCTGCATGTCCATACACACCTCCTTCAGCACCTCAAATAGTCACTCAAAGTATAGGCCGGACCAGAAGAGCACTTTGTTTGGGTGTTGGGATTGGGTTTTTTAAAACCTTTTTATTTTAAAAAGTTCTATATGATTGTGCCACTTTCTCGGGAGCGTGTGCACCACGAGGGGACACGGGACAGACATCTCACAGCCTACCAAATTAGCATCAGCAGGAACAAATTACAATGCCTTTCTTCTCCTGCCTGGCACAGTCTGATCCAACCCTTGCTAAAAATTAATAACGCCAATAAAACATATCAGAAAAGGAAGGAAAAAGAAAAGCCCAGAGAAGCCCACAAAAGCTGGAGCTGCAGCAGAAGGTCAGGACTCCCTGGGTCAGGCTCCTGGCAGCCCTGCCATGGCTGCAGGGCAGTGATCCTTTAATTTGGGTAAACCAATTATCTGCAAGTCCAGGTATGGGCCAACATGATGGATTTAGAAACACAGACCCAAGAATAACTATAGTGGGATACGTAAATTAAATGATTATAAGGTAGATATATGGCAAGCGCTACTCTACTGCGCATACGGTCCTTACAGAGTAATCTTAAAGAGCTGTATTTTTCTCTAAATTTGCATATTTTCTTACTCTACACAGTTATGACTGCTAAATGCATATGAAAGAACTGTCATGAAATCCGAAAGAGAAGAAAAAAGAAATCAAAGTCACACTTGGGACTCATTTAAAATCCTACCTGATTTGCTCTTTCAAGGTCTGTCATGATCATCTCGATTTCATCAGCCCTGGGAGAACAAGAGAGCAGAAGTACTGTTATCACATGAAGAATGCCTCCTATACGAGTTCATGCACCGTACAATTGCCACATTCATACAAGCAATACCACTTTTCAATATTTTTTAAAAACGACACCGTAAGACTGATCAGCTGAGCTCCTGGCTGCTGAACTCCCCTTGGGTTTCAGCTCTGTGGACTGGTTTGAAATCTCTAGTTCTTCTGCCTGCTCCCCTTTGGCAATGAAACGACGTATCAGTATCTGAGCACACTGATTAGTTCTTTGAAGATCTTACTCCTCAACCTTCTGCAGGAGGGCACTATCATCTTTCCTACATGGAAAGGTGCTTCACAAGTGATAATTATGGAGACGTCAAGGACTAGTTACTCAGTCAGCTACTTCTACGTGTGTACACAAAAGTAGCCTGTTACTCTTCTGTTTCAGTGTGCCTAGAAGTTTGATTCTAAATTCAGCCAAAAATTAAAAAAATAAAAATCATGATATTGAGAAAACAAGAACCTTAATTTTACATTAAACAGAAGAAGTTTTTTGACACAAATGTATGAAACTCTAAATTTAGACTCAGGCTCTTAATGCACTTTACAGAGCTGGCTAGGAAAGTCAAAGGGTTGAAAACTACACAAATAGCCAAGGAAAAACAGATCCTTCACGCATGTTTGTTAGGCGGCAGCTACCAGCGCCGACCCTTTAAAACCCCCAGCATTTCTAAAACTTCGCTCACACCAACGGGTCCAACCCTTACGCAATCTTTTTCTATCCTCATGCTGAATCATGGGCAAGGATTTCCCACTCATGCTCTCACCTGTGAAAGGTACCAGGGAAAGAGCCTACAGACCCCAAAGTATGTTCTGTATCAATATACTAAGACATATTACTTCTCCCCAGACGTTTTGCCTGTCTTGTATCTCTGGACCATATGGAAGCAATAAACACTACCCTCATCTCCTATGAACAGCAGCTTTAACCAGCAAGTCCTTTTGCAATCTGCCAACACCATAATGTCTGTTTTTTGTTTTTAATCTGTAGCAGATCATTATCAGTAAAAGCTGTGAAATGCTGGAATTCCCTTCCTCTGCTGCTGCAGAAAAGTCAGGGTTTGTTTCCCTGCTGATCCCACAGAAGATCCCTTTTTCTGTGCAGGTGTTTGCTGGGAAAGCTGGCTAATTGAAGTGCATCAGGGTACTGGCACACTTGACACTGGATCATTACATGAATATTGACTTACTCTTCAGCAGCATTTCAGGTTTCTGTGTGCACACTTAGGGAAATGCAGTAAGAGATAATAATAAATAAATGTGTATCTATATAAATTAATGGAAATTTATTTTTAATTACAGCCTTTAATGTTGTCGGGGCAACATGAATTGCCTTTTGAAAAAATCTTTTGGACAATAATGGGAAACAGATTAACATGTGTTTTCTTGCGCCGGAGAAGCTAATGTGCTTTTCCACTGGAAAGAAATCATGCACACAATGTTTTGAATTAATAATAAATAATAGACATTAGTTACTGAATTGAACAATCATTCCTTGGGCAAATAAGGATTCAAAGTGTGCAGGGAGTAGTCATAAGACTAACCTGGACAGGTTAACATAAGCCTACAAGAACACTGTCGATCTCTTTAGCCTCTGCAGTTGTGAGACTTCTTTTGTTTTACACTCCAGCCCCCAAATACTTGTTAACCCGCTTTTGGAAATTACAGTATTTCACAGGGAAAAGATGTCCCTAAGACCACGCAAGTGACCCCATTATGTGTCTGTAACAGAGAGAAGAGGGAAGCGAGCATCCTAACGCACCCAGGAAAAAAAGTTTCCCAGCATTTTACAAATATTTTTAGCCAGGATAGTTTAAGGATCCTCTTTATATAAGCTTATGCATTCAGGCGAAATTTATGTGTGAATGCCTCAGGTTATATGGAGCCAGTAAATGATGTCTGGATTCTGTCACATGCCTCCCAGATCAGAGCTGGGAATGTCCCATCCCAACACGCCGGCTACAGCTTAAGTGAATCCAGTTTCTGCTCGCTTCTCTGTAGGGCTTGGAGAACAATAAAATCACTGCCTTTCCTCCCAAACTGGGGTGCCAGGTATCAGCCAAAGGTCTGAAAAACTGCAGAACCTGAGAAGAGCGAAGGAGTCGGAAGGACAAAGCCCTCAGACCGGGAGGGGAAGAGCGCCCTGATTTGGGAGCAGAAGGGCTGTTTTTCAGTTCAGCCAAGGGAACAGGCTTTTTTCACGGAGAAAAGAATATGACGGATGCAGAAGAGATGAGTGGGAAGGGGCAGAAGAGTGAGGGGGTCTGGACCCATCAAAGGACCCTCAGCCACCGTCGAGGCAGGTGAAGGGAGCCAGGGGCAGGAAAACAGAAGACAGCAGAGCTCGAGAAGGAACAGCGGGATGCCCGAGGCCAAAGGACCAAGGGGAGATGGCACCAGGAGCAGTAAAGCAGGAGCACCCCGGGCGAGCAGAAAGGCGCGTGGCTGCCCGTAGAACAGGCTGAAACACAGGACGGTGCCTGAAAAACGAGGTGGAAGGGCTCAGGACAATCCCGTATTTAAAATGGACAGAAGTATTCATCCCGGTGTTTGTATGCCGTTTGGGCTGGGGTCAGGATTTAAGAGCTCTATTACAGCACTGGTATACGCAGCCAATTACAAAATAAAGCGACCGAGGATATAGAACGCCATAAAAACGACATTTCTGCCCTTCAGCGCGCACAGATAATTCTGACTGAATCCCGCAGAAGTGTCAAACTGTAGCCAAGGGCAAAATTGTCCCTTTGTCCTTGTACCCAGACACACCAGCTGACTGATCCTGAACAACCCTTTCCCTCCTACATTTTTTCTACCTAGCTTCTCTGCACACGATCCGTCTCCGCACACCTAATAAAAGGATGCAACATCTCCAAAAAAGATTCAAGCAAAACATCTCCAGCCTAGCAACCCACACACCAGTGGAGGTTAATGCTGCAGCCATAAATGTTATCTTTAAGTAAAGTAATGAATTAAATTACTCTGTATTCTTGCCTAGCACAAGTGTCAACAGCATTCCAAAGAATCTTCAAAAGGAATTCAGTCTTTTCACTTTAAAAGCTCAACTACCACATCAGTAGCTGGCACTCAGCAGTCTAAAATCACTTATTTAAGAAAGTCTGTAATAGCTACATTCACTGTTTGCTCAGCAGAAGTATTTATTAGAAAATAAATTACAGTTCTCACACCTTTTATGCACTCACAGAAACAAGTCGCATTGAGTTATTGTTTACAAAGCGCCGGGTCGAATTCAAACCTGCAAGGTACGAGGAAGCTCCACTTTGGCTCACTGAATTAGTCCCACACAGGTCATTTTTGATGTGTTCACCATCCACCACGTTCGCTCATTTTCAGTCCTTCCTATTTCAGTATTTCTCTGTATTTCAACGGAACTACTTGACTGGCAAATACCACCCAGCTCAAGGCTGCTGACACCTTGTGCCCACTGAAAATCTGGTGGGAATCTCGAGGGGAACAATGGCCAAGTTTAGCAAGTCCGTGGTTATACTGACCCTAAATTTCTGACCAGTCCTTCCAGGAGAACTGAACGCACACCGGACACAGACCTGACAATGTTACTGTGAACATTCTTCGCCCCTTAAGCAACGCACAACTTGGTGTCTTGGGCGTGCCTGGATCCCCCCATCACCCCAAGAGCTGAAGGCAAGGAGAAAAACCCCAAGGTTCTGCCTGTCTTCAGACAGATACAGAGATCGAGGGTAAGTAGTAACAGGAAGACTTAGAATACACTGATATTTACAGCGTTCTGCAGCTGATCCCTACACTGCAACCCAGCGTTAGCCAGTGTTTGTCAAGGGCGATACTTTCTTAACATTAAAACAGATCATGAGAAAAAGTGAGTAAAAGCTGTTTTCAGGAACAAATATTATCTACTCTGTTTTCTCATTCCACCGATAGTACAATCGTTCATCTGATTTAATTCATTACAACCTCTGTGTTAGAGGAATAGTGACCGGGAGAGCAAGACAGTTCTTCAGTCTGTATTACAGACAGCTTGTTCTGAGTTTCAACACTTTCAGGCTAAGGAATTTAGAAAATCAAATTTTAAGCCCAAGCAGTTGGAGCTACAGAATAAGCATCACCAAATAAAAAGAATCCGAACTGTTGAAACAGCATGACCATGAAAAATTCTATTATTTCTTCTCCTGCTACTGTGTTTGAAGTGAAAAACAAAACGCATTAAAAGCTATAGATTTTACAAGGTATAAGCTTTTACCAGTCATGAAAGAGCCCTCAATCCTAACATGCCATCTATAAAAAAACAACTTAAGGAGTTTAAAAAAAACAACCCACAACTGCACTTTTCAATCCGATTGCTTATGGGAAATAAAAACTGCAGAAAGGCTCAATTTTCTTTTTAAGATCAAGATAACCGATTAGGTTTGAACAGCCTAACAAGCAAGCAAATTCGAGAGTTGGTAACACGGAAGAAGCTCAATTCTTTTTCTAAATAAAATTAAATCAGATGAAAACCCTAAGCACCACGCAGCGGTTCACTTGCAAGCGAGAAGGATCTGGACTTTATGATTAGAATCCAGTTGATCCAACTCCTTCATTTAGATAGTAGCTTAAAGAGGCAGAAACAATTCCTTTTTTATTAACATGACAAGTGAATGGTTTGCCAAATCTTGTGGCTACAGCCCCCTAAACATTCAAACTTACTGAACCTTGAAGGAAACTGCTGTTGGATTCTTTATACATGGAAGAACTGAAAAACACAGATGACACTTTTGAAATTGCAGTCAGTGGCGTGGCCAAGAAACTTCACTCGCAGGGCAGATTAATATTCTGGTTTGGCAAAAAACAAACAACATTTTTTCCCACACATTTGTTTTCTTTAAAAACATGTATAAGTTTACTGGTCAGAGCAAGGGGTGTAGGGAGCCACCGGGGCTTGTTAAAACATTCTAATTGCTAAAACGTTTACGCAGGCAATTTAAAAATAAAAGCGTAATTATCAACTAACGTGCATTTATGTGTCATTAAGAAAAAAAAAGAAAAATCCTACTTCTAACGTACCTGTAATCCTCACAGAGCAGATTTTGGCCCAGTTAGGTAAACATCGAGGTAATCACATTAGGGGCAGTACAATGCAGTACTTCGCTAGCACACGACGAAACGGGAAGGGTTATTTGGGACATTTGGGAAGGGAAGAAAAGAAGAAGGGCCACAGCATTTAAAAAACCCAAAGCGCAGTGCATTGATTTCTTTCAAGTTTCAATAAAATTTTTATCAGGGAAGGTTCCTGGGACTAGGGAGTAATTTTGGATGACTAAACAACATCAAACCTGCCTGCAGCCCAATGACCACGGCATTCACTCAGGGCACAAGAGCATTCCAGCATTTGAATATTCTCTTTTATTTTTTCTTTAAGCGAAAAAGCAGCATGACAGATTTCCTACCCGAATTCAAGGCGCTTTCTGAGCTCTGCTGAGAGACGCCCTTATCTAATCCCTGCACCTCACTGGCCACGCCAAGGTGCCCCGGGTGCTGGCTTGCCTAAATCCTACGACCTACACATGAAGAGCCAAACACTTCATTTCAGCTGTCAAACAGTTGCCAATAGAAGGGAATATAAAAAAATCCACCAATGCTATTTTTTTGGCACTTGGTGAGTATTGCTGTAGAAATAGTTTAGGCATTTTTTTAGAATTCATAACGATTCTTAATCCAACCAACATCCATATTAGATAAAAACCTCCTTTACTGCTAATACAACCTCCAAACGTCACAAACACCAGGCGTGTACAAAGAAAGACAAAACCCGCTATTTCAGCGTGACCAGCGCAGCACGTCAGAGGGCAAGAACTCACACACTTTTCACTACTAAGTTCTCAAATCTGCTTTTCAAATTGCAACAGCTATAGGTTAATATTTTCTTTCACAGCAACCCTCTGAGGATCTTCAGATCAGATAATCCTTTTTCCAATGTCACATAAATCCAGGCCTCTTGTAAAAGAATTTCTCTGTTCGGGGATTCATAAATCCACCAACTTTAGTAATGAATTGGGTGTTTCCTTCCCTAGGAACTCAATTGAAGAAAAAATCCTCTCTCTGCTAAGCAGTGAAACACTGAAGGCTTTAAATTGAGAGATCAAAGAAATGCTGGTTTCAGGTGCTCCAGCGATCACACAATACGTCAGCTGGATTAATCCGGGGAATGGTTAAATGTCCACTGTACGTTGTCCAGACCCCTCTCTGCAGTTATCCTGTACTAAATCAAGTTCCTCCCCTAGTAGAAAGGAGAGAGACTCAGTGTTAACTTTTGGGTTTATTGGAATGGATTCTTCTTCCCTCTCACGGCCAGCCTTGTACCCACGCAGTGCACCGCACACAGACTCAAGCTGAAAAAATAAACTCAATCTCACGCAAAGATTTCTCATTGAGCACACCAGGTTAGTATCCTAAGTACCGGGATGGAGCAGTGGCACCAGCTGCAGGTATGATCTTCAAATAAAGGATGTCCTAGGTGCTTGAAAGATGTCAAGTGATCATCAAATATTGATAAAGGTTAAAGGAACTGCTTATAAAGCCCAAGATACTGAGCAATACCCGGACAACACACGAATCATCTCGATCGTTAGAAGGAAAAGACCCCATAGAATAAAGCATCTTTCAGTCTGTACAAAAACTACTTTCCAAGAAAACCTGCACAGCGCTTTGTTTTCTCTGTCATGGCTTAAGTCAGGATTTCAAGGGTAAGAAAATCATGTTTGTAGTTACAAAGTTTTAAACACAATAGAAATCAGCTTTATTCCAGTGACACGCTAGGGAGCAGTTTCTAAAGATCAGCACTGTTTTCATAATCACGTCTACAGAGAAATTGATATGAGTGACACTAATTGATATGCTCGGTAAAATATGAAGAGAAAAAATAAGAATTATGTCTAACAGGTAATACCGACTCCTAGAGCCGTAATTCCCATAGTGTTACACACACCTGACCTTGGCACACTTTGCAAGCCGAAGAACGCTTAACGTAAGCAGCTGGAATAAAGAAAAGGCGTATTGGTTGTGTTAAAAAGCAGCCCCATATATAAATAGACGGTACACCTTTTTTATCTGATGACAATACTATTTTCTTCTGTGGCACATATTTACATACACTGAACCACAATCAGTGAGACCTGGCTCCCCATATGGCTCAATCCTCCCTTTAAAGATCTCTTCCTCCACCAGCACTGGGTTTTTCCCTCCACAAGAACACGTCTCTTGTGAACTCTGTGTCCAGCCATCATGCTGCCCGGTACAGAAAGGAAAATAAATGTAATAAATCCTTTTTCTCCCAGTCTCATGATCAAACATGCCCTATTTCACAATGTATTTTTGTTTTACCCTGCAAAGCCCTATGAGTAATGTTAAAATCAGTAGTTAGGAGTGTCCAGATTTGGATCATTCTGCATTTCCTCTCACCTCAGACCACTGCTGACAATACTCTGGGCCACAGAGGAGTTCAAAGAAGGCTGTTGATACACGAGATAATTTTTACAACTGAAATTTACAGAAACAAATGACCTTGTTTAGATGGACTGAAAATTCAGTTTCCACTAACTTCTGAAGAAGCTAGTCAGAAGTCTGCAACCTCACCAGCTGTGGGCTCGTGCTCCTGCAGGTTCTAGTACCGGTGGGTGAAGAGACCCTGCAGTTCAGTTCTGGTGTAATCCCTCTGATCTGCCTTTAGAGACCATGGAGAAAAGGAGAGACAACCTTGTGGTGCTTCATTTTTGGTGTATTTATGCCTGAATCCCAACTGCATTAATATCCTGAGACTGAGATTCTGTACCAGTATCAGTACAAACCCACCAGATTTGCAGGACCAAGTCCCCAGGGTGAGGAACACAATCTCCAGGTTCAGGTTATGCCAAATATTCATGCTTACAGGAGCTGATTTAGACCAACAAGCGTTTCCAGCTGCCTTCCTGACCACTGCCAATCTGCACTGTGCTATGCCCTGGGTAGCAGGAGTCACTGCCTGATCCAATACTACGGCTCTGAGGGTTTTCTAACAATACAAGATGACACAGATGCGGCAAACTCTCAATTTCCTAGTGCCTCCCGTTACAAATTGAAAGAGCTTGCTGCAATTCCCCTCTCCTGACTTCGGCTGATTCAATAACATACCAGAATTTAAACACAGGCACCCTTCCCTCTCCCTCACTTGCAGACAAAGCATATCAAAAGCATGGAATTACTCCTGACTTGGCCTTGAGCAGCCAACATGATGTCAATTTTACATGTTTTATAAAGCAACAGCATGTAGAAAGCAACTCAAATGCAGGTCATATCAAGCATGTGACCCACAGAGCAATCAAAGACTGCCTGAAACTGTCATTCAAGGTTCAATCATCTTCTTGCAGGAAAAATGAAACATCTGTGGCCCAGAGAATTAAGTTATGTATTGCATAATTCATCTGGTGCCTGCCACAGCAGCCATTTTAATGCTCTAGTGATAAACACGTTTGATTATTTCTGTTTTGTTTCCTGTCGCCTCCATGGTATTTCTATTTATCTGCCCATACTACAGCGCACAATGGAGATAACCAATATACAAAACAGCCTCACAGTCGTCTGATAAGACATGGGAAATCAGCAGCGTTATTAATCACATCAAGGCGGCGTCATTATTAAACCCGATGTTCCTGGTAATTGCGCCCATTTTGGTTCTTTTGGGTACACTGTAGTTAGATTTAATGATGAAATCATTGGTTCCCAAGGATTCAAAAATGAGTTTTAGAAGTATTTCTATTAGAGAGCTGCTCTCTTCATACACAAAGCAAGTTTCTGACTGTTTCCTAGGTTTTCCATCCCCTCATTTCTTTTGGATCCCGATCTAGGCAGGAGGAACGTGCATCTCACAGCAGACATTGCTGGGGACCCCTCTCTGTTCGCTTCTTCCACCCGTGGGTTTGCGGTCCGCACTGTGAGAAACACTCATCTAAAGCACCCTTTGCAGGTCATTTTGGGAAGTGACTGTTTCATCAATGGAAGCTTAGCGCAATTTGCTCCCAAACTCATAAACCGTAACACTTTCCACCTGCCACGAACTGCACTGACCTCCAGAACATGTTCCTGCAGAGCAGGGGGGAACCTGAAAGCTCCGGGTCCACGCACTGCTCCGGCTGTTTATTCCTGTTGCCAAGAGCTGGCCATTTCTGCAGTCCACTCACGGAGCTTTAGATGCCAGTCAGCTTGTTACGCAATTAAACAGAGCAGCTCCCATTTGCGTAAAATGTAACGGACTTGGTCAATACTAGCTAGCTCCAAAAAGGTGCTTTGCACTCGCCGGATGGACAAAACCAAGCAACAGCCTCTGCAGTGGTGAAGTCAGGTGTATTCTTACCCCTTTTCATGATCTGGAGCCTATAGGATTCCCACGGTGAGCAAAATCCTCAACAGAAAGCAACAAGTCGGCACTGTTACCAAACCTGATCTGGCAGGACCAGAGTTTCACCTGACACCCCAAAGCTCCCACGCCGTTTCCTGCGATGCTCTACATGGAGGTGAGTCAGTGGATACAATAACACGGTCTCCCACAAGCCCAAATACAAACAAAGCACTGTTTCCTATCGATTGTTCCTATGTAGTTGTTTAGACAGCTCCTATTGTGGGAGTATCAGCTCTCCCATCTGTGCTTTGTTGCTGCCGCCCATTGCTACTTCCTCCGGCCATATTTCTGTGTCCTTCCCTTATCCCCCATCCCTCCACCCCCCAGCCCCCAAAGTGGGAATACAGATCAGGCATGCTTTCCACCGACACATACCTGGCTGCCCAACCAGCCAGCCGAGGCAGCCGCTGCTCTCTCACCCTGCAGCCCTGCACCCAAAGGGATCGCTGTCGTTCCTACCCGCTCCCAACCCCTGCAAGATTCACCAGAGCTCCCCGTGCCAGGGATTTCTAATGCTGTTAACTTCTGTGGAAGTCAATCATCGGCTTCCAAGTTAATTTAGGAGGGGAACTGACGAACTGATCACCGAGCAGGCTGGCAGTACAACAGACCACGAGCCCGTGGAAGCTTCACGTCCCTAGGGAGCAGGGCTGAGGGCTGTGCTCGTGCCGTGCTTACTGCTGGCTATGCTGGCACAAGGAGGCTGCTCCGCTCCCGCTGCACAGGAGCAGCCCTTGTCGGTCTTGCTTTTGCTTGAAAAAATGTGCCACAAAGTGTAAAATGAGACCTTCCTTAAAGACCAAGCCTTAACCGATTCACACTGCTGCTCTCCAACTGGCATAAGCTGGTTTATAATTGTTTCTCCAAATAAATAATAATAGACCGTCTGGCATTTTGGAAATACAGCACCTGCGACAATTTACTGATTTTTACTGATGGAGTTAAAATAGACCGTTTATCCAAAATTAGATACCGCAATTGGAGGCATCTTAGGTGTCATTCTTTTTTATCGGAATGGCATACTTTGAATCGTGAAGAATCAGCAGGAAGGATTGTCTGTGCTTTGATTAAAGATCCTCTAAAAATACACACAAGTATTTTAACTTAAGGATGTCACTGGAGTCGTAACGCGGAAAATCAGTACATAAATCTTGGCCAAGCCACGGGGGTTTTGGGGGGGTTATTTATTTTTTAAAAATTTATTTTGGTTTGGGTTTTTTTTGTTTTGAAATCGCCGTCTCACACCAGAAAAATTACTTTAGGTTTTGAGTAGTTACAATCCCTAAAAGAACAATCTTCCCTCCTTCTACACCAACGCTAAAATCACATATTTGTGTATGCTTGTTTTCTTTAAAGCAAAAATAACCTCAAAAATTGGACACGGTTCACCATTTTTACTATAGCAACATACACATTCCAGATTCATCTTTAGGAGTTCCTTTCCAGAGACACTCAGCATCTCTTCTTGACTACAGAAAGAGCTAACGAGCGTAGTAATTTGGAAAAATCTAGGCGTCTATTAGTTTCTCCACTTACTTATTCTGTATCTTTGCATATCACTCTAAGAACCTATAAAATGCTTTTCTTTAACTTACCTCAGTCTATATTCAGTGAAATAGATTTAAGTCCGTGTGAAAACAATAGCACAGTAAGCAGTTTTGTGTACAGGTGTCACTCCCCAGGCATATATCAAGGGAAAATTACTGTTTACCACCACCGCAATGACAGACCATCAGCTCCTACCTTGTGGAGAATGGTAATTTTCCACTGGCCTAAACACGTATTAGGGTAAACAGAGCAGACTAAAGAGAAGCCGTAACTGTTTCAATCTTAGCTGAGAAGCTCAAGCTCTCTACGTTATCTGTCCCCTCTATCCAGTCTGACTTTGGTAACTGGTACTATGGCAAATGAGGCAACATCCTACGCGGCCTCCTGAAGGATTTACTGGCACGAAACAAGACAAATATGTTCACTTGGCCAATAATCTCCATTTTAGTATTTCTTACTGTCCTGCTGACGTAAACCCTCCAAGCACATTTACTAACAGGCACCCAAACATGGTAATACCTGGCTTCCCTACACTGCCAAATGTACCTGTAGCATCTGGCCAGTGCGTTATGATGGACAACAAAAGGCGTTATTTAGTGACAGAATCTGGATCAAAATGCAACTTATTTTTACCTTTTGCCTTCATCTACATCAAGGACATGCATGCTGTGCAAAGATCCCCTAAATGCTGACTCTGCAGTAACAGAGTGTTCAAGTGGATGGTGCGTTTGGGGAACGCCCTGGCTGCGGATACAGGTGATGTGCCTATTCTCTGCTGGCTGCTCATGCCAGTATTTCCTTCCGGCTGTCGAAGAAAACAGCATTACGTGGCCTGTGGTAAAGGCAAGGCATGTCCTTCTGTCCAATAAACGGACTGAAAATAGCATAAGGCACGATGGGAGCTGCGTTTACTGTACATTTTAAGTAGGTTTTACCTTTCCCATGAGCTATGCTGAAGATTAACAACCAGGACGATTGCTAACGCGATAATAACGTATCCAATCACCAATATGGTTTTCTCTCTTCCCAATTTGTTCCAGCTTTGCTCTGAATGGAAACACTGCTTCTGTCAAACTGCAACCCTGTCACCATTTTGCAGTCTATCAACGGCATGAATCTTGCTGACCTGAGTGACAAAGCTGCAAAACGACAGGCACAAAGAAACAAAAGAGGGAGCGGGAGACCACAGAATAGACCAAACAAACTGGAGGAAGGAGAAAAGGCAGGTATGGTCTAAATACACACAACCACCAGTTCATTGCTACTTCATGTAGACTGATGCCTGAGACACGAAGCACCTCCAGGTCTTCAGATGAAAAGCTGACTTCCTCTCTCCCCCTTCCCTCCTCCAGATTTGCTCTCACACCGGTGGGGCATCCCGAGAAGCAGACTCAGCCTCTAGTTGCCCTCAGGAGTTTTACTTGGCTGAGGAGCTGGATGGTGGGCTGGCACCAATTAGGTGCTGTGCTGGTGTGAATCAGCGCAGCTTCACTCACGTCACTGGTACCAGCGGAGTATCCGGCATATTTTATTCTTACGTCTTTGCTGAATATATAAAGCTGCTCAATTCTTTTCTAAGTTAAGTCTCCAGTTGTACTGGATGAAGAGAGATGCTCACTAATATGATTGACAGATTGCCTGTCTACACAGAATATAAACTAGATATATATTAGACAGCAAAATTACTTTAAATAATCCTTCGTGGCAAAACCCAACAACACTAGGTACTACTGCAAGCCCTTGGAGGACAACAGTGCAGTGTTTTCTAATTTAACCTTTTACAGTTCTGTTTGCAGACACGCTTTGCAAGCCTTTAAAATACTGTTGAAGTAAAACAGCTTCAGGCTTGACTAACACCGTAGTCTGTGGTACGGAACTATTTGATTATTCTGCTGCAACAGTTAATGTATCAGCTTTAGTGTCTACAGAAGGGGAGTTTGAACTGGAAATAGTTTTCTGTTGCTAATGACAATTCCTCAACACTCCTACTACATCCGAAAGAGACGCTGATGTCAGAAGCCTCTTCATGGATGAAACCATCCTTCCTAAACGAACAAACAGCTGCGGCAGAGAAAGGAGGTAAGACAACGCAGATCTACCCTTTGGATTTGCCTGGGTTTTATGCAGCTCTAACTCTATCAACCAACGGGTCTCAGAGCCACAAAACCAGCATCTGCTTAATGAGCAAGTTCGCACTGTTTAGACCTTCCACAGCCAAACGCCCCTTGTCTGCTGCTATTTTCTCTAGGTTTAGCTCCTTTTATGGCATTAAGTAGTAAATCAGTAATTCAGGGAACCTGACTTTGCTCCTGAAGTGTTATACAAACAGAGAGGATGGGGCCAGACTTGCTGGCCCCTGGAGCTGCACGCAGCTCTGCCTCCTTCCCCCCCCACTTTGCCTTCGCTCCCAGGTTGCTGCAGCTGCATCATCTTCCCAAGCCACGGGCTGAAGCGTGCAACAAGAGTGCAGTCGGTGTTCTTGTTCTATCAGAAATAAGACCACCCTGCTGGCACACACCAAAATAAAGGGCCAGGAGGCTCTATGCAGGCAGGATGCACTAATATATTGTAAAGCTCCGAAATTTCATCCAGGGACTATTTTTTTCTTAAGCTTGTTCCCAGAAATGGTCAATAACGAAGTCTTCCACAGTTCCTGGCCATGTAGCTTCTTTTAGGGCTGTAATGTTTTCAGTACCGCTGACCTCACCTGCCATAGCAACGCTACGTAGGTAGAAGACACAAGGGAACAGGAATTAACTAGAAAAAAGACTAAATAAAAGTTAATACAGATGTCAGACGATATATTCACCAAAAAACGGTAACAGAAAGTGTTAGAGAAAGAGCATGGCTTATCTTCCGTACACTACACAGGAAGCTTGTTAAATACTGACCTGGGTGAGAACCGGCACGTGCCTGGCATGTCTCACCGCTGCCAGCCAACTGCCTGGCTCCGCTCGCACCACCACTGCACCACTGACGAGGCGGTGACAAAAATCAATCCAACGGGCAGCAAGGCAAGTAAGTTATCTGTATCACAGCTAAAATATGTTTTTGATCAATAATAGAAAATTAACTCCTACTCCTTTGCCAAGAAAACAGATTATTTAATCAGAGTACAGACAGATAGAGTTGTTACATAATCAAAAAATAGCTCGCTCGGCTATATTTAGTGGCCACTGTCTCCCAGTGAAGAGGGCAAAAGTACACCCGTTATCAGCTACAAGCTCTGTACTGAAATGGTTTTCTGGTGAGTTAAGCTGGTCTGACATACTTAACATCATGATATTGTATATTTAAAACCACCACAACAACTACAACAGCATGAAGGCAAGGAATAGGGAAAGAGAAGAAAGTCATTGCTGTCCTGTGGACAGTCATCCAGCAGGGTCTGAAGGATCATGCCCGAACTCACACACCAGGGATTTCTAACCTAACATTCAGATTACCTGGAGTTTTCCATCCAAGGCTGAAACGTCAGTATAGCACATTTACAGGTTATGACTGGCTGCCTTTCACAGTTATTTCTGTGATATCTTCGCAATAACCAGTGGAATTGCAGGAATTTGCAGAACACACAGTAAACCGCCAATCTAGACCGTCAACACAGAGCTCACTTAATAGGGCTGCAGCCCGACTGGGCACACTGTGCCTAGCTAAGAGCCCTCCACCATTTCTGAGCTCCACAGTATCTTAATTAGAAACTCAAAGAAACGGCTGTCCGTGGCTAGTCCTGCCGATGTGAACACCACGATCACCCACACAGTCCTCTCTCCTTCCCTCCACCTCCTCTCCCATACAAGAAACCCTGGAAAACAAGTGCAACCAATGCGTAAGCCGAGCATCTCTCGCTTCTATGGCTTCAGATACTCAAAAATTCAAATAAAGCAAGGTTAAACTAAGGGCTGGTTTATAGGCCTTCCACACTTCTAAATAAAAGTGAAGGAAAACCCCCCGCTCCTACCTGTATCGTGGATAAAAGTCATGTTTAGTAAAGAGGCAGCGATTACCACTGGTAACTACCATTTCCTACACTGGCTTAGGTATCAAACCAACAAACAACTGTGTCAGCTGGTATTTGCATCAGGTTTACAGAGCTGCTTCATGCAGCGTGGGTGTCCACAGCAGCGCTCCGAGACACTGAGAGGTCACAGAAGATGATGATTCTGCAGGGCCATGCCCGTTTTTCCCTGGGATGTCCATTTTAGACATGCAAGAGAAACAACAACTTCATGCAGGCAAAAAACTCTTAGTGATCACAGTATTTTAGAAAGATAAGAAAACAAGCAGTATAAACAGAAATCAAAGACCGCTGCTTCAATGTAACCGATACCTTAAAGATCCCTCGAATGTTTAGGAAAGCTAGAGAGGAAAGAAAGCTCTGTGCCCATTAAAAATGATAATAATAAAAGATAATTATAGCTGGCTCCAAATGTTAACAATTTAATAGTTACAGGATCTAAGTACTGTAAATGACTAATGCATGCAGCAAATGTATTCGCAACAGCGTACAAAACAAAGCCCTTAAAAGTAGATAGCTCTGGAAAAAAAAGGATAAACTGTTTTATAACGTAAGCTCTGAAGCACATGACATTGAGAAAGAACTCTGTATTATCTTCCCTCTGTGACTGGCAACATGTCCTTGATTTGCCAAGATGACGAAAGACCAACCAACAATGCACAATTTGGGAGCTCCAGACACCTCCACGATTAGAACAACAACGTGGTATCTGTACAATTCCTAAAAGAATGAGACATGGTGGGTGAGTTTTTGCTATCTGCACAGTCACAAGGTGTTTTAAGACAGTCATCCATATGTAAAGCCAAGGACAGTCCGCTGGTAAATTTAAGTGACTAGAAACTGGAAAAACGAACAAAACCAGTGATTATGTGCCACTTTGGGCACATATTTGTTGCCAGCAGTATTCAAAAATACAACTTTAGTGCCCTTGCTGTGACTGCAGTTCTACTTTTAATAAACTATCAGCATTTCCCCCAAATAATTAATGAAACAGGAGCACAGAAATCAACCCATTCACCCATGTCTTGTCAACAAATACCAATTTGCTGCTTATTTTATTCAGTTAAAGCTGAGGAACACATAACTGAGTAGCCACCAGTTACAGGTCCAAGTTGTTTGTAAAGAAAGGACTTTTCTGCCTCAATCTGTGCACGACACGGCAAGGACTGGAGTGGAAGAGGGTGGGCCCCCCCGGCAGGCCAGCGCAGCGTCCAGCCCCAGCCTGGAGCGAGAACACGGAAACGTTTCCTTCTCCAAACATGCCCACATGGAGACCATCACTTATCTTCCTAAACAAACACTCCTTCCTGCCTCCGGTTAGGCACTTCCCACTGCTGCGGGCTAATGAACAATGGCCTTAAGGCCCGGTGGCAGGGGTCTGGACACCTATTTATCAAACAGGGAACGAACGGAGGAGTCGCAGATAGCAGTAGCCTTCTGGCCCTCATTTCCTTTCTGGATGATCTGCTATTGAGCTAAAAGCAGCAGTTCTGCGAGCTAAAACTTGCAGTATATTTTCTATTATCAAAGCCAGAAATTCTGTTGAGTAATGCTTTCATTCAATTTGCTCACCATGTTCTCTGTTGATGAATATATCTGATTTCATGTAAATGTGATTAAATAAATCAGACAATGCTGGGCTGTATCAGTCTCAAGAGGTTCTAATTCAAGATGTGAAATACTTGCCCCAGTAAGCACAACTTGAACTAAACCTTGTGCATTCTGGATTTTTATTACCTTCTTGACCTCAAAAAACCTCTCGTTGCCTCCCTGTTTTTGTTAACACAGTGGTAACATCCGAATTACAGATTCTGCATAAACTGCCACACTGATTTCAAGGCTTTCGTAGTAGGTGAGGACTGAAGAGGAAGGGATGGGGGAAGGGATGGGAAATGGAGAAATCAAGAGGATGGAAAAATTCCTGCAACGTATTTTGACTTATTTGGAGCTCATGGCTCTTGGCACACGGGAGGATCAGGTAACAGGGAAACGGGTGCTGTGACTGACATTTTCAGATACCAGAAATCAAAAGGAACGACTCTGAAACCCAGGCTGTTTATAATCAGTTGTCTGCACATGATGTTACAGGTCTAATCTTAAGCAGTCTAAGTGTTACATCTTTGTCTGCTGTGCAGAAGTTCACGATACACCATTCTCCATGAGAAAGAAAGGAAGGCCAGCTGAAGAATACAGTGACGCCATGCCACACAGTCCTCCTGAAACAGAACGGACTTTTTAAAAAGGTATCAGTTGGAAAGTAGCACGATTGAGAATGGGAACTGTGCCTGCAAGTAGCAATGCCGCCCTCCTCCGTCGTTCCCCACCAAACTCTCACTCTGGAACAAGTAAAATGACTCCAGGAGGTGACAAGGTCATCATCTCCGGCACAACGATCCAACCAAAATTGGTTTCTAGCTTCCAGGTACTAGGGAATGACATGCAAAGGACATGACTGTTTCTCCTGACACTTACTCCCTATGAAATTAATTTCAGATAGACCCCAAAAATCCCCATTCCAACAGATTATCAGTTGCTACACCTTCACGTTAGGCACACCTTTTGAGAGGAGGCATGAATCTTACTCCTTTATCAACAAGCTCCCTGTCCTCTATTCCTAGAGCCCTTCGGGAAAGGGGTGAAGGATCTCCCAGCCTACGTTTTTCTGTGATGAGACGCATCTGCAAGTGCAGTCCTCAGATGGAGCTCTTCCTGCCCAAGGAACAACTGCTGCCACCAAGGCAGTGCTGAGTCAGCGCTTAACTAACAGATTAAGGCTCATCCCTACCCCAAAGGAGCTTTGTTGTGAATAAATTCTGCATATGAAAGAGCAGACAATGCACCAGCTGAATGCTGAAACAGGGAAGCTGTAGGTATCTTCAGTGAGGGCCAACACTACCCAACGCAGCTTTAAGCAGGACATTATTTTCTCTGATATCATAGACAGAAGCTGCTGTTTAATTAAAACTAAGCTGCTTAAGCCATTAAACTGGCAAATGGCTATACCAAATGACTTGTCAGTTGTTAGCATTCAAATAGCAGGAGTTGTTCCTTGTCACACTCAGATAGCAAGCTGCAACGCTAATGGAAGTTTCTCTCTTGGCTCCACAAATCTAAACCAACCCAGGACTGTGAAGTTATTAACAGTGCTACTGTACATTACAGAGGAATACTTTCTTACCATGATCTTCAAAGACCTCAATACCATGCACTCTGCTGCAATTTAATTATTTCAACTTCTGCCCTAAAAATATAAGCCATTCCAGTAATTTATTTGCATTTTACAAAGTAGAACTTAGATTAAGTCTGGCTTTGAGCCCCAAGTTTAAGCAAGCCCAGACACAGCCTCCTGATTCAGATCCTGCACATCTCAACATCAAAATCGGTAATTAAAAAGTATAACTTGGTACAGCAGCTACAAAAAAAAAAAAAAAATCAACATTTTCTCTTGTGGCAGTCACAGGAAAAGATCATTCCAGCCACGCAGGCAAACTTGAAAGCCACAGAAAGTGAGAATCACCGAAAGCAGCTAAGCTGAGACTCTAGGAGACCGTCTTACTGCTAATGGCTAGGGTTTTGGTCAAGACAGGGAGCACTGGGGAGAGGCATCTCTGGAATTCAGGCTGGGATACTCCGCTTCTTGCTCCTCTGCAGTCTTCATTCCTCTCCCCCAAATGGGAAGGACAGTGGTGAGGAACTTGAAATGGTTAAACTCACTGAATTTGTTGATCTTTTTTACTTCCTATGAGTCATGGTCCTCAACTCCACCACTATTCATATAAAAATCTGCTACGACTCATTAAACAAATATTTCCACTCTGGCTCGGTAAAAGCAGAAGACTCCCACACTGCAGCACCACACAGGTAAAACGATGAAAACCGCTATAATGATTAAAGTTGCCCATTCCAGTGAGTTATAATGCCCATGCTATGGGCAGTCAGTGGTAATCCAGCATTATTCTTACGACAGATGCCTTATGCATCTTTTTTCCTTCGGTGTGGTCTCCAGCAAAGAAGAATATTTCCATTCATCACAGAATGACCTAATGGACGGCGCTGTTCAAATGAATGGTCAGCAAATGCATTTTATGTGTTTCTATTTATGTACATTTATTTTTACAGGCTACAATGCAAGTCTCAGAACAACACTTCCCTTTTCTATCCAAGGACTGAAAGACTATCCACATTAATGAAGTCTTCCCTTACCCCAAGTGCCCTTTTTACATATGGCAAAACTGAGTCATCAGCCTCGTTTTAGGTAATGTGCTTGACACAACACAAATGAGACGCAGAGCTAATTATCAGTACAGCACACAAAACCAGGAGTGCCCTTTCCATAAGACCAAGTCTTAAACTAAGTTTTCTATCAAAATACAGTGCTTTTTTATAGAAGTAAAGTTAACAGATGCCTAAAACTACTGAATGAAACGATGGGATCTCTCTGCATTTAGCAACAAGCCTTGAAAACCTTAATCTCATGAGTCAGTAATAACAGTGGAGGAAGTAAAGACAATCTTAGGTCTATAATCAGTAAGACAAGCTGCTTACAAGACCTCATCTGAAACAAATGTGTAAATGTCTCACCAAAGCAGAGATGCTGATTTATGATTAAAAAGTGTAAATGTACTTCTGTGGTATCAGTTAAGAACAACTTGCATGTCTCATGCACGAGGACAAATGGTTTAACATCACCGGAGTACAAACTCCATGCTAAGTCTTGCTCCGAACGCCTCTAACACCTCTGCAAGTTCTGTGTCTTGTCTCGTTCTCTCTAGCTTACACCAGTCCTATCACAACTTAAATATATCAGACTCCTTCTCCATTATCAAAGTCAACCTACAAACGCTGCATTCTTCTCTTGAGAAACTCCTGCCAAGGCCAGTCCCGGCTGTGACACGCTCTCCTTCCAAAAAGAGCCAGCTATGAAAAACCCAACAACTCCATGGAGAGACTTTAAAGGATTCTGAGACCCATAATCCTCCAGATAATACATTAGAACCGCTATTGTTTTATAAGTAAAGGGATGATTTAGAAAAGCTGATGAACGGCACGGTGGCAATAAACCCAGTGAAGCAGAATTATTATTATCAAGACTGCAGAAGAGTCAAAGTCCAGACACTGAAACGCGCCAGGTGCACTGGCAGCTTTAGGACAGATGAAATTCAACGCTGACAGACGTGTGCCAATGCCCTGAAGTGTAACAGTTTGGACTACTTACCTACGCTGCTGGGCTCTACACTTCTCGCTAGGTAAGTAAGATGATGTGCTAATAAGAACATCCGCATCTAGTTAAGATCATATTCCAAACAGAGCAAAATCCCCTCAGATAAACACGGCGTAAACAACTAAATGATACAATCTGGAAGAACATTCCTATGGCAAATTAATCTACAATGATGCATTACAGAGCTAATTTAATTTTTCCCCTTTTTGGACATCTAGCATACCAGCATGGGTCATTATCAGAGAGCAGACAGTGGACAAGACAGTGTCGGTTTATCCAGTACAGAATGACTGCATCATTGTTGAGCCCAGGAAAAGCAAAGAGCCTTAAAAATTCCCATTATCAGCAAACGAGGGAGAATACAGCACAGATGATGTTAGGAGTCAAATTCCAAGTTATTCTGGTACTTTTCCAATGCAGAAGCCTCTGGAATCTTTCCCCCACATCTGTATTAATCCACAGGGAAATTAACTGCTACACACTTGGTAATGTAGGGGTTAATTCTGACTGCTGTCGAATGCCCCAAGTCTGTGCTCTGTTCATCAGAGCATTAAATCTGAAAGCTCAAGAGAGTAGTGCAGCCGTGCTGCAAGGGCTATGTTATAAAGTTCTGCATTAAAAATTCATATCGTAGGCTTGCCACAGTACTCTGCTCTGGCTGAAAGGAGAGCTGGCGGGGAAATATTAGACACCCCACTGTCTTTCTGGCAATTGGAGACATTCCTCAACAAACAGCACCTCAGGAAGGGAATGAAAGGGCAAACAAACCGTGAAACAAATCAATGAGTTCAATTATCTCTCTCTCTCTCAGAAAGGAAACTTTTCATTTTTAAGGCTGTTTCATGAAATCTTTTAATGACGGCCCTGAACAAGGATGCTGGGCACTCTGGCTGCAAACCCGGCTGCTTGGCAGGGCTTTTTATTTGTTTTACACGAGACAGAGATTCCCAAACACAGAGGGTGAAACAGAGCAGGCTATAGGAACCTCTCCGCAGAACAACTCTACTTACCCTTTGCATCACCGTGACCACGTGGGATAACAGGCTGTAGAAACTCCCACTTTCCCTGAAGTGTCTCCGGCAAAGAGTGAATTTAGATTTATTAAGATGGTTAGTTACTCCGTGGTTACGTTATGCGCTCCTCACGACTGGTTAAGGCTGTGTGCATTTCACAGCAATTTATGGCAGCCCAACTGGTAGATGACATGGTGCACAACAACGGAAACGGGGGTCGTATTTTCATGAAAGCCTTATTTATGTGCCCTTCAGGTTATCTGCCTGATGTAACCACTGTGTTCGGGCAGGTTAATAATGCACATACCATAAATGGGGAAATACGCAGGAAACGAAACATCAGTCAATACAATTTCTTCAGGAAACTATGCAAAGGAAGTTACCTGTTTCACAATCCTCCCCCACAACCTCTGCTTAGCACCAACTGTAACAGAAAGATTCACACTTCCCAGTGCTGAATTTTGAATCAAAGGAAAGAAAAGGAAGAAAACGTAAGCCACTGGACAAAAGTTGCTGTGGCACTCCCTCTGTATTTTTTTCTCTCATATATATATATACACACATATATATGAATATATATTCTTGTTAGTATAGTTGGAAACCAGACTGACTTCAACCCAGCAATCCAGATTATGAGTGGTTCAACCACCCGAGTTCATCCAGAAGCAGGTACAGGAGAGCAGTTTATCATCTAGCAGGTGGAGTCCACAGGGAACTGAGGAGATTTATGCCTGGTAGCCGGCACAGAACAAATCAAGTCCAGACCAGCCTAAAACCTGCCACAAATAAATAAAACTCTGTGTTGGGGGGAGGAAAAAAAAATACACTGTTCAGTTGAAAGTTCGTTAGTTTGAGGGAAGGAATGAAGACAGCTTGTACAGTTGGTGATCACAAGTAACCAAAGATCATCTATTACAAGCCACCGAGAAACCACTACAGAAGGTTAGTAACCCTAAGGCAGTGTTTCAGTCAAATTTACTTTTTGTTCAAAACTCGATACTAACAGGCATTTAAAACTTGCAAGCAAGATTCAATCAACTAGGATTTACTCTGGGCATCAAGAAGCTTTATCTAAGCAAAATAAGGCAAGAAGTGGTCCTTTCTTCTCTCCAGTGATCTGATCTCTTGGGTTTGATTTTTGCTGTACTACTGACTGCCCTCCGCGTCCCTGACCAACCGTCCTGTGACTCAGTTTCTCAACGTCTTTAAAAACGGGAGGAAAGGCTGTCAGAGGCACAAAATCATTGCTTTTGCCATGATCTGCCCCTGCAGAAACACACTAGATAAACATTAGGGGTTAATAATATCAGGCTTACAGGATTGTAAATGCATTTGTTTATTTAATGCTTTACATGAATGCTAATGAAGTTATTAACAGGCCTGCTTGCTGTCTATTGTTTTGCTTGGTTTTAGTGCCTGCACCATACCGCCTTATCCCTCCTGCTCCACGAGCCAGCCAACATCCTTCTCTTCCAAATCCCTGAATTAGTGCTCAATCCTGGTTCCTAGTTCCTTATGTTTGGGATTCTTAGTTTCTTATTCAAAGATACTACTTTAAAAAGTGAATTCATTAAAACATATTTAAAAAAAATAATAATTGAGATAGTAAGATTCAGTTTCATCATACCAGGTATTTTCTGCCACATACAAAGCTGCAACCCCACATGGTGTTACTGTCATTCAGTCGAGATCCGTGGATATGTAAATGGGACAGTATTTCTTAGGTCCCAATAAGTGATGTCCCGTTCTGGGCTCCTCAGCTCCAGAAGGACAAGGAGCTGCTGGAGAGGGCCCAGCGCAGGGACACTGCGATGGGGAAGGGCCTGGAGCACCTTCCACATGAGGAAAGGCTGGGAGAGCTGGGGCTGTTCAGCTGGGAGAAGAGAGGGCTGAGGGGATCTGATCAATGCTGATCAGTATCTGAAGGGGGGTGTCAGGGGGATGGGGCCAGGCTCTGCTCAGTGGTGCCCAGTGACAGGACCAGGGGCAGTGGCCATCAACTGGCAAACAGAAGGTTCAGCCTGAACATGAAGAAACCCTTCTGCCCTGTGAGGGTGACAGAGCCCTGGGACAGGCTGCCCAGAGAGGGGGGGAGTCTCCTTCTCTGGAGACTTTCCAAAGCCGCCTGGACTTGTTCCTGTGTGATCTGCTCTAGGGGATCCTGCTCTGGCAGGGTGTTGGGCTAGATATCTCCAGAGTTCCAATCCCTACCACTGTGAATCTGTGATGTCTCCAGGATGGCTGGAAGGGGCTGAACCAGACAGCACGCGCTTCTCCGACACCTGCATGCAGCATGGCCAAACTGCTCACTGACCTCCTCCAAGTTGCAATTGCTTCTCAGAAATCTTTGGGAAATGCCACCCCTTCAGGGCCGCTAC
The DNA here is from genome assembly GCA_027574665.1 of Rhynochetos jubatus. Taxonomy (NCBI): domain Eukaryota; kingdom Metazoa; phylum Chordata; class Aves; order Eurypygiformes; family Rhynochetidae; genus Rhynochetos; species Rhynochetos jubatus. Next base: position 5,143,502 of record CM050668.1, on the reverse strand, counting down.
ACGAGATAGTGCCAGTAAACATCCTGTCCTGTATCATCGCCCAAACTGCTAAAAGTCTGCAGACCAAAACCCCTTTTTATCTGCAACCAGCGCGTGGGGCTGATGCACAAGTGCAGGCGCTGAGAGTGACTCCCGCACCTAACGCCAACACAGACGCTTCTCCCCCAGCTCTGCTTCCACCACAGGCACTGAGATTGGGTTAAAATGCTAGTCAAAGACTTACATGGGGGTGGGTGGGCAGGAGGAGTAATTACCAGAAGTTTTAATGCCCTCGTGAAGGCAGCAGGGATGACCCGTAATAGCGACGCAGACGGAGGATTTCATTCTGCAGCCCTTACCCTGAGTAACGTGAACACCCCGAAGTTCCTGATGACAACAGCACTAATATAGATAATACAAACCAGAAATACTGTTTATTTTTAAACCAGCTGTGGAGAGGACAGTGTCCCTGGTTTTGTAGTAAGGTGGCTTACAGCTGTGGCATCAAAGCAACATTTTAAGGCAGGGACGGGATCAGACACATTAGGTATTCATTCCGTGAGACGCTGACAAGCCTGTCTAATGAGGAAACGGCACGGGGGGACTTCAGTGAAGGTTGTGCCAGATACAGGCACTGACAGTGGCGGTACACACGTTTCTGTTGTTGGAAGAGGCAAGAAATCAAATGAAAGCACTGGATGAATGTGAAAGCTGTCTGTGTGAAAGAGGTACACGGGAAGAGCGGGTCCGCCAGCTCTCACAGCAAACACGTGGCTTTCCAATGCGAAAGAAGGTAAGGCAGAAGAACGACTGTTTTTCAGGATGCAGAGTTTCAGTGCTGGGGACCTTACAACGTTTCCTGAACTTCCATTCCCATCCAGGACACCCATCTCTTTCTGTTAAATGAGGGAGCACAACACACACGACTAATTTTTTCACCTGCACTATCGTTGCATGGGAGTAGGAAAAGGAGCTGGAATCCATCCACAGAGCACAAGGAAGAGTTTCAAGTAAACGCCAGTAAGGAAAGCCTACTCTTCTGATGCACGGCGAGGTAGAGATGACTGCTGCAGGAACTGCCACTTTAACTCCGAGCCTGACGGAGAGCTTTGGTTTGTGACTGGAAACAGGGAACCCTGCATACTACACCGGGCAGGTCCCGACTGAAAACAGATGAACCATTTGTTTCTGATGATTCAAGGATTTATCCTGCCTGCCGTCCCCACGATCCCAGCCCAGCAGCACTGTGCTGAAGGGGCGATGGCAGAACACGTGCCCTCCTTGCTTTCACAGACAAGACCTCTCAAGGAAGTGGTACTGTACCAAAATAACTCTGTTGATTTGCTACTTTGCATCAAAAAAATGAGACTATTATAATTTGTAGATGTACATGAAAGGGCTGCATGAAAACCAAGCTCAGCTGACAGGGACACGGAGGCCCAAGGACCTTGTCCATGCTTGGGGGCAGATGTGCCTTTGCGAGGAGGGTGCTCCTTCCCTCTAACTCGCTCCTCTTTTCCCTCACGAAGCCCTCCCAGGCACCTTACAGAGTTCAGCTGTTACAGAGAAAATGAGCTACCGTAGTAAGACAGCTCAAAAAATCAGATTGCCCTCTTGTTGGATCCACAGGGAAAGCCAGTTCCTGCTGGCAGGGGACTGCAGAACGGGCTGGTGATCCCTCTGTTCAGCAGACTAAGGCAGCCTGCAACAGCCTGGAGAGGTTTGGCCCTGGCGAGAACAGACAGGACAGGGATGCTCCTGCCCCTTGTGATTCCATACAAACCCGTGCACCGAGGATGCTGCAGCCTCTTCCATGCAGCTTCATGCCCAGGAAGGAGCCATGGCTGCAGCCACGGTTGGGACGGCCCACAGCAAGGCTGGCACAGTCACGTAAGACCCTTTGATGCAGTATTTGGCATTTATTTAAAGATTTTTATCTAAGGATCTCATGTCAACCCAAGGTTATAGATAACAGTGATGACTAGATTACGCTGGAATACCCTAAGGCTTTTTTTCTCTACTTTGGGCTGTTAAATAACACCAGCTTTTAGGCTGTACTGGAAAAAGGAACTGAACAGTCTCACTTGAGGTTAAAAAACAAACAAAAACCTGAAAGGACCTAGGGCACTTCTGTGCTGTCAAAAAGTTACATTAACTAATTACAAACATTACAAGTCTTAACAAAAGAGACGACAGAGCCCAGATACAGCACTAACTCCTACAGGCTCTAAATGCTCCGTTTATATGGAGTTCCCAGAAATGCACCCTTAGAAATAACGGCCATAATGTTTAAAAAAATCTTTTTGTCCATCTGCAGCTTATGATTCTCTTATCTGCGTATTTCTAGACTCCAGCCAAGACCAGATTTGGCCGCTTTGAGCCTTATACTTACTCCTTGTGCCTCAGTTTCCCTATCCAAAAGGAAAGGCTAATGCCAACACTTCCAAGCAAGCAGTCGGTATTTCACAAGGGCGAGTGTTTTACAGTAACGCTGTCGTTCACTCCCCACAGCACACGGTCTTGCAACTCTTCTGGTTTGACTGTAGGCTGAACCAGCAATTTGACAAAAAAGGCTGGTTTGCACATGGGCGGGCTTTCAAGCCCTATTTCACACAAGAGCTTTAGATCAAAACAAGAAGCAGATCTCCAAAGTATTTTCATTCATCTTAATTTCTAGGCTTTTAAGCAAAGCCTATTGGTGTTACACAGTGACTTTCGGCCTGTTGAGTTTTGCATATGGCAGTTAAAACTTTCAACCAATATCTCTAATTGTAAAGTGCAGACAGAGCTTTCTGTAAGATTTAAGGCATTTAGTTTTTCTTTCGGTTTTTTTTTTCCCTAAAAAAAAATTGGTTGTCTGTAACATCTTTCCCAGATTCTCATGTCCCCATCACCACTACTCCTGGGCTTTCACTGACGGCAGTAAGACTAGGAAATCTTCAGAGAAAAAACTGAGAGACATGGCCTATGCAGTTCTCCATCTCCTGTTTTTAGAGAAATCACTTTAAATACAGCAATAATTCCAGAGACGAACATTAGAAGTTAATGACTCATCAAAAGAACAGGAAATAGGAAACTTTAAGACCTTAAAGGCACAGCAAATAGAAGCTATTTCATGTTGTGTACCACACAACCACCCTAACTACAGTATGTCATGCCCAATGGGGGGAAGCAGCATTTGAGACCATCTATCACAGTAATTACGTGATGCTGGAGGGAGCACGACTTTATTTTTTATTCAGTTTGACCCTGAGCACCATCAAAATGGGAGACTACAAACATTTGAAAAGTGATATATTGTTACCAGCCAGCACTTAAACAAGAAAGATTTGTTAAAAAAATCAAAGTAAATAATTCATAGGCCAAATTCAATTCTCACTATGTATTGGGAATTATTCCCCTCAAGTCCAAGTTAACTGAGATTTGCCCCAATGTAACACAAGATTTCACATGAATACTTGAACTCCAATTCCACCACACAACTTGAGGCAGAAATAACTCTTCATGAATCCTCTGAAACTCCTGTTCCTCTGTCTCCAGGCCCAATCCTACCCTCCTTCCGTGCAGAAAGCCACATCCTCAGAACTTTGTTCCACGCTGATGCTTGAGGAACAGGTCCATCACGAGTAGGAAGAGAAGCACCCTTCACCCCAAACAGCCAAAAACCACAGGCATCCCCTTCTGTTGCTCTATTTTTGGCGTATAATCCACGAAACCTCCACCTTTCCTGGACACTGGAGTCTGAGTGCCTTGCGCCTGCGTGCAGGTAACACGAGGAGCTGTTTACCTCCCTGTCTGCCCCCTCGCCGCCTGCCCAGCGCTCCCCATCTGTCACCCACCGCTGACTTTGTGCAGATTACTTGAGGATTTATTTTCAAGCAGGATATAGGGATGAAAATAGGCATTACTTTGTCCTCCCACTCCTGAGCTTCTACCTATTTGTTTCATTAACTTCTTTTTCCGTTGTCAGGGTATCATGCTGTAAGCTCTTGAGGTTAGAGACGGCCTTTGTAAGAGATAGGTGCGCAGCGCCCACCCCGGTGCGCCCAGCCTCGCTGACCGAGGTCTATCACTGCTGCAAGAAAAGGAGTATTAAATACTGATATTGAAATCCTGTGAGTCAAGTTTTCCGACGCAGGCCCTAAAACAATGAAAACCCCTCCTTGACCGCAAAGCAGCGCCTGCCAGCTCGCAGACCGCACTTTTATCAACGGCGCTCTGTTCGTTTCCAGATTTAGTTTTCATTAAAATGCAGCCCAGGATTAAAATAAGTCAGCTGGATCTATATGGTGGGGTAATTTGCAATAGTGCACCAGCATACAGTCTTAACGACGCTACACCGACTGCGTCGTCCTCAGCCCTGCTGCCAAAAACCCCAGTGACCAGCCTAAGGTGTGAAAGGGTAATTCTCTGCTTCACACACCGGCAGGCAAAATACGTTTCTACAAGTTAATGAAAGCAGTTGTTTTAGGGCGACTGTTTTGGCAAATATGAAAACCTCCTTCTCCACCGCATTTTCTCCGCACACGCTACTTTTAGAAGAATAAAAAGTCTGCCCCGTTCAGAAAATCGCAGCGGTAACAGAACGGGGAGCAGGGCTGTTTGACTCACAACCTTACCCCAAACATTTTTCGCTTTGTGTTGTTTGTGAAAGCTTTTTATTGCAGAAGAAGGGGGGCGGGGGGGGGCAGCACCTAAAATCCTCACAAGACTACTTAACATTTACTGGTGAAAATGCAGCATTTCAGTGAAATTCGATATTTTCTTTCATCAAAGGCAGGGAGCCTCAACCCACATGTTAACAGTAACGTAACAAGCCTACTGTATGTGCTACAACCGAAGATCCTTTTCCAATTAGAATTCGTTTAGGCTGGGGGAGAGGAGGGAGTCGGAGCAAAGAGGTGGCTCTGGAATTGATCTAAAACTGGAATTCAACCATTCAGGCTGGGAGCATGAACCGCTCAGCTGGGAATCCCAAACACTTGCTTGGACTCTGCAGCAAAGCAGAAGTGAAAGAGCGATGTTAGCAGGAGAACAGTTTGTCCCTGGAAAACTAAGGAAATGCATACGAGAATGTTTCTTCTTCTACAGAGGAAACAGGGAAGAAAAAAGAAAGTCTGCTGCACTGGGAAAAAAACCCCAACATTCTTTAATTTTCCTGAAACTCAAGTCTGAGTTTGCTTTTCCGTTCCAGCTCCGATAGAATCTCCAGATCAAAGTCATTAGTGTTGGTTAAATCCAGGTTTGCTGATAGAAACGTGTGGGACAGCAAACAGAATCAGTATCGGGCCTTGGGAGAGGATGTGCCTCTTTAATTGAAAAAGGCAGAGTAATCATTCATTTATTTAACCCAGAGATGATTATAATCTGAAAACCTTGAAATCCTCTTACACAACAACTGTTTTGGCAAGCCCCTCTGTGTTCCAACAAATATTAAACTGTGCTTGCCATTTGTCTAAGGAATCTTGTATTAATAAACATGAAGAAGAACACTTTTACCTCCCACACTCAATGACAGAAGAAAACAAAGACCAGCTGTATTCATCAATGGATCCTTGTTCTGCACATAAAGGCTAATTACATTTTACTTCAAGCCTACACATGGAAAACTTTGCCGCTGCCATCTTGTCAAACCCGGCTTCTGATAGCCCAGCTGACAGACTGCAATCACTGCACATAACAACCTTCTTTTTGTCATTAACACCTTCGGTGCCCTGCACGCCGGGGATCGGCGGGACGCGGGGCCAGGGGCACGGGCAGCGCCTCCGCTCCCGCTGCACCCACGTTACCTGCTCGCGGGCACGGGGAGCGGCGGATTGGTACAGACCGGGAGGGCAGAAGCCACTTTGACTGAAAAGTTGCTTTCACGTGAAGATGCCTTGCTAGCATCAGGTTGGGGCGGTACCGCCGTACCGCGCTTTGGACAGGGACATTTGGAAAAGACAAACAAACCCGTTGACAGACAACTTTAAGATCACAACACCCAGGCGCGAGGACAAGATCCAGACTCCTTAATGCTGATACTGAAGACTTGTTACTGTGTGTTTCTTTTGCTGCCTTTTTTGGGTGGTTGTTGTTGTTTGAAAGATTTTCAAAGTTACAAACCGTTGAAAGACAGCTTTATTCCAAAACTGAAAAATCTTAAAAGCACTGTTAGCTTTAAAAAATTGACAATTATCTTTTTTTTCCTGAAGGCACTCCAATTCATCTGCATCAAATAAGCGTCTGTAAAACTAACAATTCTGGCCTAAGATAAAAATCACATGTTTTTAAAACATAAAATTAAAATTGGCAATACAAGTAGCTTTTCAGACTTAGATCAAAAGAGGGTTTCTTTTTAGAAAAGAATCAAACGGTCTTTCACCGTTTTTATTGTTTGGTTTTTTTCAACATTTCTCCCAGCTTTTACAATTAAAATAGATGACTCAATTTCACTGTCTACATTCAGTTCCCTTTTCATGTTTTTCTAGATTTCCATATTGCAAAATTTGGGCTACAAATGCCACAGATGACTGTTGTTGTGCAAGAACTATGCCTGCCATAAATATCCAAAACAATGATAAAATATTACTGCTGTTATTAGGCCCTACAAGTTTGTTTTCACAGCACGTTAGTTTGGGAGATGAAGTACATGCTTAATGTCCGCTTCAGGATTCAGCTCCACCATCGCTGCATTCGAGACCCAGCCTTCACCATCGTTCTGCTACAGAACACAATAAACTTCTCGTCACTGCAGATGCTACTCATTTTAGGCAATTCAGTATGGATTAGGGAAGAATCATAGACTCACGGAACGGTTTGAGTTGGAAGGGACCTTAAAGATCATCCAGTTCCAACCCCCCTGCCACGGGCAGGGACACCCTCCCCTAGCCCAGGGACACCCTCCCCTAGCCCAGGGACACCCTCCCCTAGCCCAGGGACACCTTCCCCTAGCCCAGGGACACCCTCCCCTAGCCCAGGTAACTGATATCCAGGATCACATGACAATATTTCCACGTGAACCTCTGTGAAAGAATGAAACACACTACAAACGCAAACACACATTTTAGAGTGCATCTTTTGCTGAGTAGGAGATAAATCACAGCACTCAGGGAAATAGTATTGTAAAGGGAAGCAAACGCTCCGCAAACAAAACCACCGCAGAGGGTGAGGGGTTATGAGGTTCAGCGCCTACAACCGCCGAGCCCTGATCTCTCACTGTTCCTGCAGAAGCGACTGCAGGACAAAACAACGGCAACAGAGCTTCCAGCAGCAGTTACGTGCAGGAAAAACAATAAAATAAAGGCAATCTGCAGCAGTTAAGGCTCCATCAGAAACACCTCTTAGAGAAGGGTGAAATCACTGAATGAACAAAACCACTTTTGAACACCTTACATGGAACTCAAAGGAAACTGGACTTACAGAGCCAACCCAAAATTTCCCTAAAATATTACCCTGAATGACATGAAAGGTGTTTCAACTCCAAGTGCTGATTCTTAACGTCTAATTTTGTATGCTCCAAGTTCCCCAGGTACTCAGTGCGGAAATGGATCCTCAACGCTCACAGAACCACACACTAAGACATCAAACTTGTTGCCAACTGGCCTGGTTTTGAACCCACTGTGTGATCTAGGCTGCCATGAGCCACACCAGCAAGCACTTACCTACACACAAAACCAAGACCAAGTCACTCCTCCCATCGAGCCTGGGCTATAGCTTCTCTTGGCCCAACAGGGAGGCTGCCAACAGCCTTCCCTTACCACTTCTCCTCTACCAGAAGGGCAGGAACAAGCGTTTTCCTCTCCGTTCACCCGCCTACGTGGAAGTGGAGGTGAAGCTGGGGCTCTGTAGGATGGGGGTAGTAGGTACATGTGTCTTCCAACCCCTGCCCTTACTGCAGGCCAAGGACACTCATCTGAAACGGCTCCATCCTTCCCATCCCATGACCAGACACAGGAATGACTCTTTGGGCTTAATACTGCTGATCACGAGAATTCTTTCGCATTCCTATCTTTCCTTAAATATGAAGGGTTTGAAGAAAAACCACAGCTCCTGTCACTCTTTTGCTGTTCCCTACACTGATTCTTAATACAACCAGGGGATAACTGAAAAACCAGCCGTTAAGACAACAAGGATATGTATTTTTGAGACTACGTTCATGTTCTACTTGAAAACAAGAAAAATCTGCCAAAAACGCTGCTCTGTGTAATTTGGGGAGAATCTGACAGTGGTGACTGCTACCCCAAAAGCAGAAAGAACCAGGGGGCCTAACAGTGAAACAGAGATCCTTTACTGAACTACATTTTATTTTCACCCAGATTGGCAGATCACAGTAAATATCTCATTTCTGAAATTGCCCTATTTCTAAATAAAATATAAGAGATACACAGGCTAAGAAACACACAGCAGATGCAGCACCTGTGAACGAGACCAGGAATGCAGCAGCATGTGTGCCAGGAAATGTCTTGTTGGGTGGAAAAAATATGAAAACTAATAATCTCTCTATAGGAGACCAAATTATGCCCATGTTTTCCAACACATTTGGATTCCTGAACCTCTTCCACCTCGTCTGTCTCCAACAGACAGATGCAAAACCAAGAAGCAGAGATAGCCTGAAGGAAGATGTAGAAAGAAAACAGTGAAATCTTACTTTGCAGTAGTTTCTTCATCGTATTTTGTTTTCAGATCAAATAGTTCTGTTCTGGTTTTTTCCAAGGCTAAAAGACATAAACAAGAAGCATTACAGCACCGTAACAGCAGTGAAAAGCAAAAAGACTACTCTTTTTCCTCTTATCCAGCCATAAATAAAGCTGTACACCTCCTGATCAAAAGTTCTTTGCTTTAACCTTCTATCTAGGCAAACCATTATTACTCAGAAAAACCACAGCTTTTGGTTTTTCACAATTTCTTATGGTATTCCCTTTACATTGCAAAACCTCCCAGTTTCTGCTTAACAAAGCTAGACGTTATTAATTTCTGATTAAGCTGGCGAAACGGCTTATTAATTTGAAGTATTTACTGCAGCAATTCAAGGAATAAAATTTCTCGTGTTCTCATCGTAAACAAAACGAAATGTGTGCAGACCTGGAGTCTGTAAGTATGCAGAGATGAAAACTAATGGCAGGCAAAGTCATAGCAACAGGCAAGACACAGTGGTAGGAACTGGGTCCGTAGTGATCCCAGATCACAGGTATTTACCACAGTTCAGACCTGTGTGCAACCAGAGCAAAACTCAACACGGATGAAAAGCTCCAAGGCCTGCTTTCATCGCAGCGACGCTCTAACGCTGCACGCGCTTCACGCTTGGCCTTGCCCGCTCTGTGTACCAACAGACTGGCTGCAGCACAAGCCTTCGCTTAAGGGGTGAAGCCCAAAAGCAGCTCCGACTCACAAAGCACGTTCAAGCTCTGTTGGATCTCCCTGCACCTGCAAGAGCCGGTTCACACACAGTCCTGAGGCACTTAGCGCTCTCTATCCTCTCACCCCCGGCCTGATCACTGGTGTAGGTCAGAATAGCCATGCCAAACCTGTTTGCAAAGCTTGAACTTTGTGTTCGGCTTCTTCCAGCTTCGAGGCTGTCGACATCTGTGTCTCCTGCAATTTTCTACAAAGGGGAGAGAAGAGGAGAGAAGAGGTGAGAAGAGAGCTCGTAATCACGTTAAACAACTGACTTGCATTTTGCAAATTTGGAAGATAGAGCGATTAAACGTCTCAACTGTAATCAGACAACTGACAACACCACGCAGAGGACAAGGTGCTTCGGTGGGACCCATGAATCATGTCACATTGCAATACTGTTCATACTTTGCAGTCCCACTTATTAAAATTTTAACAGTGTAGCCACCTCATAACATAAGCTGTGAACATTATGCAAGAGCTGACTGCTATATAAATGACAACTTCGGTGGAAGGTTTCCTTGAGCATAATTTGTTTTGGAAATGTCACACACATTAAGGAAATTGTCACCAAGCACCCTCTGTCGCACTAAGTTAGTACAAGAAGAAGGATACATTTCCACCTTCCTGTCACAAGGAAGAACTTCGTTGCCATAGCTGATACAGTGAACGGGGCGGCAGCTGTTTCAGCACAGCTGGAATGGCTGCCCAACGCAGCAGCAGTACTAGCTACTCCTCAAGAAAACACACGTACTGGAAAACAAATCTCACACTGCTATTTTCTACATAACAGGAGCAAACCTTGAATATGCTCCCTTTTCTTATGTCCACAGGCAACATCTTCTTGTTTGGGTGATTTACACACGTTTTAACGTCATCTGGCCATGCAGGCTCTACCCTCCTTGCCAGACGACACGAGTTATAAAGCTCATCTTGGAGGGGGAGTTGCTCCAACATCTCCCAGGAGTCGCTGCTTTTTACAACATGGCTTTGAAGATATTCTGCAGGTTTCGGGATTGTGAAATGGCTTACGAAACTACCAGCATCCTACTTGCACTCCACAGGGTGCATAAATTTATTCTTCCAACGCTGCTGACCAGGTTAATCACTCCTTATAGCAGCAAACATGCGTCTGTTCCCTTCACGCCAAATTACACACTGTGAGAACTCAAAACCTCTCTTATACACACTTTTATTTGCGTTCCACGGCCTGCCATTTTATTTTATTTTTAAGGATACCTAAATGGTACCTGTTAAAGTCACTGCTTACATGCTACTTATCAAAAAGAAACCACAGATATTGATGAATTAAAAAAAGCCTGGCATTCACCAGCAGATTCTTCCCACTCAGCCCTGAACTAAAACACCCAACCCACCAACTCAAAAGCTCATGTAACCTGGAGGGCTTCCACACGAGTTGAACATATTATAGCTCCAGTGTTACCGGTCCACGGAGGAAATAAATTCTCGAGGTGGGGAACGCAGCCTGAAAGAACACCCCCTAAAGACCCTTGGCCTTGTCACACCCGATTTGTTCGCCCACTAACCTGCAAGATCCGAATATTGCCTGTTCATGTGAAAAAGAGTAGAAATGCATCCAAGATGCTTCCAAAAATGAACGATAAATAATTAAAGTGCTTCTTAATTTTGTCATGTAGGAATATGCAAACCTTTTCAGGATAACTGAGGAACACATCCCCTCTCTTAGACATTGCCACAGGAGGAGGGGGGATGCGCCTTTCACCCAGGCCCTTGGGTACAGTGTTTGATCTAGAACAGCCCAGGGTTGTACAGACTGTGCAATGGTACTGTGACACACACAGCGGACACAGCAGACTGAATTACACCGTCGGCTAATGGAGAAAGATTAGTGTCACAAAGGACAATACAGCCAGTGAAGAATAAAAGCAGGTTTGCAGCCTCCTGAACATGACACCCCTCCCCACAACACTACCGCGAAGAAACAATCTGTCCTTGTTTCACTTCCACACTTTCACAATTGTTTTTCTGTGCAAAGTTGAGTATCAAATGATTCCGTGTCAAACACATAAATCACCCGAATCGCTCAATATATGAGCTGTCTCAGCACACCGAGGGGAGAGTCCTGGCTGGGAAGATTAAACAGAAAATACATCTCTACAACACCTACAGACACACACATGCACGCTCACCTCTCCTTCTCCGCGAAATCATTTTGTAACTTTTGTTCTTTTTCAAGGGCTATATTCTCCGCTTGGTTCTTCAGGGTCTGTTCATATTCTCGGATTTTCTCTTTAAGTGCTTTTATTGTAACCTCTACAGAAAAACAATAGGAGAAGAATGAGTGTACACAGCTCCACGTGGTTCCACAACACAGGGCTTTCTTTACCCTGTAGGCTCAGTGTGTTTTAAACTTTAGCTCTTCAACTCTGACACAAAATCAATGGATATGAGTCCCTTTGGAGACCTTTTACTCCCTAAATGTTAAATTGAACTTTAAGTGTTTAGGTTGAGAAGGATCAATGGAGTTTGCTGGAAAGCAGAGCGAAGGAGGTTCCTCTAACATGACTTTAAAAAAAAGAAGAGGGAAAAAAATCAATTGTAAAATATAATATCACCTTATTGACTAGTCTCAAATTAGCTCGCCGCTGAGTAGATATTAATAATGTCCCAGTGTAGGTTTAAGTATGCATTTACACACAGGACAGTTAATTCACATAACTGTGCTCATGTAAGAAGAGGCACTTTTACTACGGTTCATGCTCAGATGCAATCTAACACCAATTGAACACATATCTGGGATACAGCTACGTTCTGCTTCACAACTGATGAAAAATATGGTAGTTAGGATTCTACTGCTGTATCAACAGTAGATCAGACTCAACAGACACGCTGGAGCCCTTCATATTCCAGATGCTCCAACTGCCTTGCCATCGACACCGGGTTTTACGCACAGGCATTAACTATTCTAACTTTCTGAGCGCACTTGTAGCCTTCCAGGGAATTTGCAGAAACCCTTCTCAGATAAAGGAGCTCTCTCGCATTTACTGTGCCCGTAATGGATGAGAGAAGACGCACAAACCTGCAGCGCAGCCCTGACGGACAGCATCATGTTACGTGCCCTGATCCGTTCCTACGTGCAAGCCCTTTGATCCCACCCACAGGAAAGGACTGGATCCTTATAGGGCTCACAAGAGGAAAAGCAGGACATTCACCAGAGTATGCTTTGTAACAATAATGGAATTTGGAAAAAGCGTTGGACTGCCAGAAGTCTCGCAGCGAGCCATACATTTCAATGTCCTTACACAGAGGTGCGGCGGTTTAAAGACATCAGCTTATTAACAGACGCCGTTAACAATGCTTTAGGAACGAATACCTCTGCTCATGAGAAGTTTCTCATTCTGCAGAAACATCGCAGAAAGACAAACTCTGCTATGAAAAGCAGAGCCTACGGACTTCGGGGGGGGGGGGGAAATCCCAATATCATCACACAAAACCATACATAATCCCTTCAAAGCCCAGACGTGGAGACTTGACTAGAGAACTGTACAGCCAGACAGCAGATAGCTGGTGACAGGGTTTGCTGTCTGGGAATTGCACCGAAGGCCACTGTGACCACAAAAAAGGGGAGGAAGAGTGGTAAAAATGATTGCCGGCAAACCAGCTCCTCTTGAGCGAAGGAGCGGGATTTTGCTAGCCGTGCAGGAATCAGATGAGGCTCATTACTCACTATAACAGGCCGTGAAAAGGACATGTCTTTTTATTTTTTTTTCTTTTTAAGCAAAGGGAAATTCTTCTCTGAGATCCGGGAAGTAATACAAATTCTGATCTTTTCCTGAATAAGCAAAGGATGCTCCTTCACGCCGAGGGAAGGATGCTCATTCATACGGACAGAGGATGCACTCTTTGTACCAGAGACACTTTTGCTCCAGGTATTCTCAGACATAAATCTGCAAAAGCATTCAGGCACACAGAGAAGCAGAGAGTGAAATAATGCCATGGAAATGCACATAGTGGCATCTTGACCAAGTGGGAATGTTTCATTTTAAAAGGAAACGAAACTACGAAGATGAGAATATGCAGAAATCTGGGAAAACACACTATGATTTCTGCAAGAAAGCCTGGTTTTACCTTCAGGCACCTAACAACAGATAGTTTAATCCTCTACACTGCTTGAAGAACTAAGTGCCTTCCTTACTGTTCAGGTCAGCTAAAGCTTGCCAGCCACTGCCATTTATACCAGTTTTGGAAGAAGTTCTTACAGGCACCGTATAGCTTACGCACAGCCCTCCAAACAAAGAGATTAACTGATCAAAGCACCCTCAGCTAACAACAGGCTTTTCCCTGGATATCTTATTAATCCCTCTTTGAAACAGAGTGTGAAACTATTGCACTGCAGCGAGAAACAAGGCAAAGACTACAGTGGCCAAACCGAAAGGAAGGTAGCACACACCGGGGAAAATAAACCCCACCAGTTTATGAGTGGTTGCAGCAAAAAACTCTGGAAGTCAAGATCTTTTCCCTTTTCCGGGATGAACCCCTGTGTCATGCCTGGATGCACAGGATGCACAGCCTCAGGAACGCTGCACGGTGAGCTGCAATTGTTGTACATCTCCAGCAAAGGTACTGTTGGGTGTAGAGCACTACAGCTCCCACGTGGCATCTCTGCCGGTCCAGCCTGCACCCTTACATGTGGATACCTGTCCTCTCTTGGCAAAAACTGCTTATATGCTCCTTCTGCTGACAGGGAGACGCAACAAACTGTTACCTGGTGCAGGAAACTGAATCACAAGAAAACCTGAACAGTCTTAAAGACAACAGGCTTTAAATCTCACTGTGCTTTTCATGTATTTTCATGTACTCTGGTCTCATTAAAACTTACTTAAATAATTAAACAGTATTAGCTTGTATTTACAGTGCTCTATGGATAGTCTCTAGAGTCAATATAAAGTACGTATGCTCAATGTACTTCGGTAACACATTCTGGATTTTAATAAGGGAAAAGAGAGTACAGAAGAAGTTTCATTTTGTACTGATTTGTATGTGAGTATAGAACAGTGGATTTTTGTGTTGTCTGTGTAAAATGTACGTTTCACAGCACCCACACCCAGCTCGATGTCAGCAGTTGCACCGTCTCTCGTCCAATGTCTACGTACAGCTTCCGCCAGGGGTGTGATTTTCAGGTAGTGCTGAAGGCTACAACCCAATATGGAGAATAACAGCTCCGCTCTCTGACCTGGTGCTTCAGAAAACCAAACTTCTAAAGAAACCCAACGAGTCTACCCAAAGCTGTATCTATACGCATCAATACAGAAGGAGCTATAACAGACTATTACACTTTCTTGATTGAATGTCAGTGCTACTGTCAACCCTACCTGTAAGAAATAAAATGGAATTTAACCCGTCTTCAAATTTCACTATGCATTAAAAGCCCATAAAAGAATACGTTTGCAACCTACCCTGATTTTTCACCTCGGCAAATTCTTTATTGTATTCCTCTAGAGTTTCCCTAAGTTTCTGGTTCTCTGTTTCAATATCGTGCATACGTTGAACCTTCAGCTGGAGCTGCTGTCCTAAATCCAAGGCTGGAACCGGATCTGAAAAAGAAACAGTAAAGCAAAATGTAAGGTAACGTGAACACTTCTGCGACTCCAGCCGTTCCGAGCGCAAGGGCCCTTTATGAATAGCTGTTTCAAGTGCCAGTAAGGCCCTACTTTGAGTTATTATTCCTGCATGTTCCTCACCTCATACCCTGCAAGCCTCAAAAAACCCAGAGCTAGTTCATTGTATCTCCGTCTCCCTTTAGAGCGGGGCATGCCTTCCTCACCCTGGCGCTTATCCACAGGGCAGTGTCCCCGGGGGCAGCCGTGATATGAAGGCGCATGAGAGTCCCAAGTTTCCAATTTTTGTTTGCATAATGAGGATTTTTGGGTAACAAGCAATCCCGCTGCAGGGCTCGCTGGCAGCTAGTGTGCCTCATACAGCTCCGCTTCTGCGGGAGTGAACTTCTGAAGCAAAGCGTGCCCTCCCGCACAGCTGAGCTAAAAAGGGTTATTTATTTGATCCTGGAGAGCTGAGCTACAGTTTTTCTAATTGACAGATCAATAATAATCAGAAATATTGCGTGATGCACCTTGGGTTTTGGGACTCTCAGTCTTTTTCTTTTACTACTAATCAAACAAATTAGAAATTATTCTGGATGTCCTCTCAGTGTCAATTCTCCGGCGTTCGTCCCTTCTGCCGAGGAGAGCCCTTCGCACACACCTGACGTGCGCACGTGCGCTTTACTCTGGGACTTCTTCCCAGTCAGAATATGAAAACGCTGGCGTTATAAAAGATTATTGAATATATTTCTGTTATGGGCGCCAGCATCTCTTGTGAAATGGCTGCAAAGATTTAGTCTCCTGTTGAGGAATGCTAAACACCAAACTCTGTGGATCAACAACAGTATATATTAGGGAGTTCACTTAATTTTCAACCACCACAGTCATTAATTTTTCAGACCACCCTCAGTCTCTGGAAACACATAATAAGTCTATTGTACCTCTGTTAACACATTAAGCATGAGCCTGTGTGTTTTTTCAATATGCCAGCGTTGTTTCATAGTTTATAGAAGAGCAGTACTGGGTTATGTTGAGCTCAGAGACATTCTAAGTAGCAGCCTGCTGCATTTTGTTACTTGGGTTCTTCAACAGCTTATGGCATTACCCTGTTCATAATACAAAATCTAGGTTGCTTGTCATCTGTTCTCTGTACATGCATAGTTTATGACTACACAGCTTTTTCATTTATGCTTTTTAGGCCAAATACTTTTCGTTATTATTATCTGTATTAAAATATTTATAATAAATCAAACTTAAAATGTTATTGTGGCAGAGACAGGGGGTACAGGTAAGGAATTAAATATAAAGTTTAAGTCACAGCAGTAGCACGAGTTAAAGGCCCTGCAATATTTATGTACAGTCCAATTAGGGTACGGGCTGTCACGACATCGCCCTGCTCCCATGTAGGTCTGCCCCCCCTTATCTGCAATGACCGTTTTGTCACACTTCTGCGGCTCAGCATTTCTCCCAAAGAGCTAGCCCAGGACATTCATCTGCTGAGCAGAAAGAAAGGCTGGACTGTCTCAATCTATCCACGTCCTAGATCGCAACAGGGACCACAAAATACATCAGGCAGGGACCTTAAGCTTCAGTCATGATATTTCCATTGAATAGTGCTGAACCGCCACAATGAAAGAACTGGAACTTTACAAAATTGTGGGTGCTCCCCCCTCGTTTTAACATGTCCACTGTGAAAAGCCAGGACACCCTCAAGAGGTATTTTGCTGCAGATACACAGGGCTTTTGATATTTAAATCGGTAGAGAATTAAAAGACAAAAATAACCCGGGCATTTTAAAGTGAATAATGACTAAACCTTTAGTCAAATTTGCAATCCCTGAGAAGCTTTATGTACAAAATGAAAATGCTTGCAATCTCATAATTATTCATCAGGACATGTATATTTAATTTAGCTCTATTAAAGGTTAATGTTCAAGTAGCAAAACAGTGGCAGAACAAACAAAATGTAAAAAGTCTCTGTGCATTAAACTTCAAATTTTACCAGAGCCCGTTTGAAGGACTAATGGCCTGCAGCCACTAAATACTGCTTAAGGACATGTAAAAAACCCATGGCTGAAGCACCTCTTGGACTTCATTTTTATAAACTTCATTAAAGAAAACTAATCGTCGCATGACAATAAAATGACCAAGACATTTTGGGCAGAGACAAATACTTCATTTCTCATGGCAAGCCCCAACATGCCCTTTAATCTCAAAAAAAAAAAAAAAATCCCCACCCATGATTTCAGGAGTATTTATAAACAATTAATCTCAAACAAGTATAAACCTTGCAGTCAGAATGACTTGTTTCTTACCTGAGTGGATTTAAAAAGAAATAAAAATACTCTCCTTTTCCCAACATAGGCATGCATGAAAAAGCACACCTTTTTATATTAACCAGGCTTACAAAGTATGTTTCATGCCATTTAACAGGAGGTCACTGAATCTTTAAACAGGCAATGGACCAAAACTTTCGATTCGTTACACAAACAACAGGCATACACACCTCAGGAAAAAGCAAGGGGCACTAGCTATGGAGAGAGGCAAAGAAGGAAATGCCCTTTCTGCAGCCTGCAAAGGAGAAAAATCATCTCAGCTAACACCGAGATGTGGAAAACTCATCACAAATTATTGGCTTGGTTTGAATCCCCTCCAGGTTGCAAGTTCAGAACCCCTGTTAGGCACAAGAAACGAGAAAACTGGTAGAAGGAATCGGATCATCCAGAACTTGTTCAAGTGTTCCACGAGATCATTATTGCCCAAGAGTAAATGGAAGTATCTATTTTTATACTAAATTCGGGCTATTTTTTCTATCGCTTCCTATTCTGCTCTACTCTCCTAACCCACTTGTTGCATCCCATCCCCACGGAGAAGCCCTCCGCATCACGTGTTAGTACGCAGCCCAGCACATCTGGATCCGATCCCTGATAAAGCTTCCTCCGCGCTATCACAGGAGAACCGAAAACGGCTGTATTTCAAAACCACTATCTGCGAAAGCCTGTCCCTGCCTTTGCTTCCCACCGAACTGCCTTTCGGTGCCGTTTCACGAGCAGCTCTCCGAGCACGTCCCTGCGCGCGCTGCTGTGACGCCACAGCGGTCCCCTTGCAGAGAGCTTTGGTCCCCAGGGAGGAGGTGGACGGACACGTCTCAGTGAAACCAGATGTGAAAAAAATTAATGTTACAAACGTAACGCAATTTTCAGAGCAGTTAATACTTCACATCGAACAAGCTGCTGCAACGCAGCGCGGTAACACCTCTCCGACTGTTCTCACACCACACACATGCCCTGATGATAAATCTTTTTTGGAACAGCAGCGCAAGAGACCCAATTCTTTTGCTGCTGATGCATGTAAACTACATATTTCACGAACAATTTTAAAAGAAACGCAAAGACGCGTCTCGCCGTAACAGGGCACTACGTGACCAGCTAGAGGAAGGACCTCGCCGCCCGCCGCCCCGCGCTGCTCAGACCAAACCCGCCCCCAGCCCAGGAGACAGGACAATCCATGACCGGCTGAGCGTCCAAAGTGAGTTTTGCTTAAAAGAAAATAAAAAGCCCCATTCCTCTCTCATTCTGCGAGCTGGAAAAAAGACACAGATCTTAATAATTCAATATAAGTGTTTACACAGAGAGCACTGTGGGTACCGCTGCCCTCCCCTGTCATTAGGCAGCAATGAATGCCCCCCCTTGTGCGCGCCGCTCCTGCAATGACATCACGCTCCTGCCTGCGTTACTTTTCGCCAGGGCACTCTAGGCTAATGTAATCATACGATTACATAATTAACCCAGCTGTCTCATTAAGAAAATCAACTGGAATTCAGGGCATAATTAGTCATACAGCAATTAGCATGCTGATGAGCAACTGATGAAAAGCTGTCTCGGTATAGAGTATGCTGGGACCACCCTCGTTATTTAAGAGGGGGGAAAAGCCCACCTCGGCTGCAGGGAAATAAGCTCGGTCTGGACGGGGAATGTTGGAGGCCGGTGGCTGCCCTCGTTTCGCTGAGAGGGGAGAAGGTGTCCCCGGAGAGATCCGCTTCGCCCCGAGCGGCCGTGAACCTGTCAGCCAGCCCAGGGACGGCGGGATGGGCGGCGGGATGGGCTGCGGGAGCACACTGCCAAACGAAGTGGAAAAACTATGTCATTGTTTAACTGCAGGACTGGCAGGGCGCTGTGGCCAGCTACCCGCTCTCCCCACGCACGTATATGTTATTCCTTAAGAGCAACGCCGCTGCTCTGCGGGAGGTTTCGCCGAGGCCGGCGGCCTGCGCGGCCCACCTGCGACGTGCCGCTGCCCGGGGGCGGCCAGGCCGAGGCGGAGGGCCGCTGCCCGGGGGCGACCAGGCCAAGGGCCGCTGCCCCGGTGGCGGCGGGGAGCGGGGGCGGCGGCCGCGGGGCTGCCCGGAGCCGGCGGCGGGCACCGGCCCGGCCTGCGCGGCGGGGGGCGGCGAGCGGCAACGCGCGGCCTGGATCAGGCGGGGCGGATCGGGAGGCGGCGCCGGCCCAGCGGCTGTGGGGGGATGCTGTGCGGGGAGGCGGCTGCGTACCCTCCTAAAGCCGGCACGGCCGAACCGTGTCCGGGCACGGTGCGGGCCTTGGACACGTCTCGGGTGCTGCAGAGGCGTGGGGCGGGCAGGCCGGGGCCAGCGGGCTCGCTCCTGTGCCTATCTGCACCTTAAAATGGAGCTCCCGAAGGGGGGGGTCCCAAAACAAAGGACTTTTCCTAAATCCCAGCTCCCTTACAGGCCTGTAACACTGGAAACGTTAAGAAAGCAAGTTATGAAACGGTGCCAGAAGTACAGAGGCAATTAATATTTTATATCACTGGAAATGTGTTTCCTAAGGTTCGGATCTAAAAATAATTCATCGAAGGCAACGCGTTTCCCTCAGAAGGCTGTGTTTCTGTTCCCGAACCACCTCGTAAGCAACGCTTTCTTAGCCATCGCTCACAAGAAACGCCCCCACAAAACGATAAGGGAGGGAGGGGGGGAAAAAAAAACCTCCCTCACCCAACTTTATTAACGTGACTTAAACTTTTTTTTTAAAAAAAGCCAGAAATGGAGCTCTGCTGTCACGATGCTTTCATCACGGAGTGAAAAGTTTTTGACCTAAACGCATCGCCGCTCAGCCCCGCCGCAGCTCGGGCCAGGAGGGTTTCGCTGGGGGAACGGGCTCTGGTTTACAGGCTGGAAGAAGCTCTATTGGCTTTTGATGCAGTAAGTGCTTTCTTGGGAGGCTGCGTATCTGAAAATAACCTGAAAATGTGCTTTAGAAAAAATAATAATTACATTGTAGCTTTTGAATATTCAAACACCTCACAGCATACTTAATTAATTCATTAATTATTCCCCTGAAATTTCAGGGGTAAATTGAAATAGCCTAGAGAGACTGAGACAAAGATTTCATGGAATAAATGATAGCTTTCCTCCTTTTCCCCTATGACTCTGGTAGCCCAGGGACAGAAGAGTTATAGCCGTAATTCCGTTTGAAACAAAGCTCATCATCTCTCCAACTCCTCACTTCATAAAAAACATGAAAAGGTTCTTCCTTCAATCAAGAATCATACATATTTTCTTACTTCCCCATCCCACAGGACTGGGAGATCTCTCTCCCTTTTATTTCTTTTCTCCTCACTTTCTTACAGCGTTCTCCTCACCCTCCTGCTGTCGGAGCATTTGTAAGGGCTGTACCAGGGAATCCAAAGAGTCTGCAAGAGGGTGAGGGGCTCTCATTCTCCTTACCAGCAAAAAAGCCGAATCCCAAATCCTGCCAACCTCTGAAGGCAGTAAAGCAGCAAAGCAATCCTGACGCGACCCCTCTGTACGGGGCCGGGGGGAAGGCGCAGCAAACCGGCGCCTTTCCTCCCCATTAATCACGGGAAAAGTTCTCCGTGGCAGCACTCTCCAATGCTTGCAGGGTGAAGTGAAACGATGCGAGATGGTATATAGCCAATTTGACCACAAGCATATAGATCCCTTTGCCAGAAAGTGGTTCTTGGATCTTGTGGGCTATTATTTAAAATCATCCTTTATTTATCTACCAATTCCAGAATGGCTACCGCCGGGAAGATGCTCTCTGGCCCTGCCCCAGCTGATGAGGTGCAGCTCTACCCCAGCATCCAAAAAACTCTCATGAGACGAGTAAATGATTGACTTCTTAATGAATTGCATTGCAGCTCCCTGTATTTTCAAAGGAGTAACCAAATAAAACCTCAGAAAAGTTGTTAATATTAAAAGTGGGGTATGCATAACAGGTGATACAGTATTTTATGGCTCTCTGTCAGCCAAAAAATGACCTAGTGCGTTACAAGACAAGCCACTGCAACTGAAAATGCTGCAATTTGATCGTTAATATTCTAATAATGGCTGAAGGGACTGGAATTTACTGCTCGCACACTGAGCTCAGTGCAAGTGACAGCTACAGCAAAACACTTGTACTTTAAGTTTCATTTCTCCTACTCCGAGATTACAAAAAGAATCAAGAACTTTCCACTAGGTTTGAAAGCATTTCTGCCACAATCATCCCTTCTTTCTCCTAAAAGCTTCTGGACAGACTTAGCACTAAACCCTCTGAAAGCTGGGGTTTACTCTAATTCCAGTTCACATTCCTGCAGCCGAGAAAGGGAAAGTCCAGTATTCCCCCTCACAACCACAGTCTGCCGCTTTTCTCGGAATACGCAGTCACCGGGGTTAGGGCTGCTCCAGCTCCACTCCCTGAAGCACCAGCTTCCAAAGGGTACTGCCGTTACCACCTCCTGCTGAACCCCACCAGTGCCCGCAGGGGTATCTTCTCTCTTCTATGGCACATTCTTCCGGCTTCTTTTCATTGCATCCGTCCCCTTATCTGCACCTCCCCTCTTCCTTCCGTGCCTCCAGCCTACCAAGTGAAATAGGGCTTGACAACCACACAATAAATTTTTTAAAGTGTATGCTTTAGGGATATTTCTTCCTTCGAATATTTATTCCAGCTTTTACAAAGGAATCTATCCAATTATTTATTCAACGAGAAAAACGAAAGAAAAAAGTATGTGATCAGACAAGCCCGATTTCAAGCCACATATTCAGGTAACAGAGCTATTTTTAGGTATTTTGACATCAGTTTCAAAACATAAGGATGAAGCGAACGCATACTAAAGACGAGAATTGGCCAGGCCTTTGCGCATCTGGAAATAACCGTGTAACGCTAACGGTGTGCCCTACCAGCGCGCGTTCATCCAGCGCGGATCCAAAACCGTGTTTCATGCTGCGTCTCCAAATTCAAACCCCAGAGGGAAGGAGGCTGAAGTGATCATGAGCTACTTCTACATTCCTCAGCGCTGGACTATCCGAAGGCTGGAGCAGCATCCCCGGTGATTCGGGCCGTTGGGGAAAATGGGACGGTAGCAGGCGCTGACCCTACCGACACGCTGCTCGACACCTGCACTTTTACACTGTCCCGCTCACCCCCACCTCCGGCCTTTCCTTGGGCAGAGGTCTGCAGAACAGTTTGGGGAAAACCACCAACGTCTGCAGCCTACAAGTTCTTACTGTACCGTAATTTCTCTTGACCCAGTAATTTCCAGCTCCGAGAACCAGGGTGTTTTTCACATGTTTAACTCATTTTTTTTATCTGGTCTAAGCGTGCTGATGAAGCATCAAGGATTTTGGCTTCAGACGGGATACAGTCACAAGCTAAACCGCCACCTGCAGCCACGGGGGTTTACTCTTTCAAGTATTAACTATGCTCAATTTTCTGCTTAATTTTATCAGATTTCCAAGTGTTAAAAGATACCCTACTGCTCCCTTCCAGGGTGTATCTGCGCTGCGGCCCTTGTCCACGCACAAGCTCGTTTTGCTTCCCTTCCTCTTGAGACTGCTCACTGTGCTACCGTTCTCTCTTCCCTCTAAGGCTGAGAAAAGGCAGGTGTCACGAATATTCATGTCCCCTGTAAAGTCGGGGGCGGTGAAAGCATACGCCTTTGCTTTTTATGTGTCTATCCTCAATTTTATTCCGGTAGATTTTATTTGAAAAGGGGCGACCACTTTGACACACGCTATTAACAAACCAGGAACTGCTTAACATTTCGCACGCTGTTTGTAAGGATACCAAACGTTTCTTAAAAACCGCCTGTGCTGACCAGGCTTGGTCTACCACCAGCTCAGGGTATCCTACAGCCCGACCCTGCTCTTCGGACGCACGGTTAATGAGCAGCCCAACGAAGGGTGCTCCGAGTATTAACTTCATCAAACTACGGTTTTAGTGTTCGGTTCGGGATATGCTGAACACGGTCCCTTGGAGTGAACCTCTTTTCCTTCTCCCCTAGATCTACATTCCATCAAGTCTCCTCTACCGGCACGAAAGGCTGGGCGTGCTTGCGTTGCAGTTTAAGCACATCACGCAACGTCTGGGCCGTCTGCGTGTGTGCAAGTCTGTGCAAACCTGCTATCAGGGCCGGCATTAAGCTTTATACTTGCTGCTCAACATTCCGCTTTACCAAAAAATCCAAACACATCACGTAACGTATATAAATGCAACAACTCTCTACGCATTTATCACCTCCGACATAAGCAGCAGATAATTTTTCTGGAAAAGGGAAAAAAAAAATAAAACCAAACCTGGTTTTCTCTTGTATCACCTTTAACCTCAGAACACCGATCAAACACGCTTTAAATGGAAATCTTCTCTTAGCCCAAACAGCAATACAAGGCTGGAGAGTGTTGTGACGCTGTAAATAATGACAAGCCAATGGAGCGATAGCAGCGAGCGCTGCATCTCGCACCGCTGCCAGCGCGGGCTCCGTGGCGAAGGAATGAAGCTCTCTCTATGGGTGAGAAACATACTTTCATTTTTGCCTTGAGAAGTAATTCCTTGACACTTATTCTGTGCTTTCCTGTTTATTTATTTTAAAAGAAGTTTGTGTTTCCTCTGCTAAATCATTCCTTGGAAAAAGAAAGCCCTGTGCAGGGCAGTTTGAATTCGCAAGGCTGAACTTTTATCACGCGTGAACAAAACCACTCCATGTAACGATGGGTGTGTGGAAAACTCCCTTGGGACTAGCCTGTTCCTCCCTCAACCCCCTCAGTGAGATGCAGCCCCCATGGCAGGGCGTGCAATGTATGATGGCAAGGAGTAAGGAAAGATAAAATATCCACTCCAGCCATCTTTCACTGTTACTGCTTTTAATTGTTTTGACAGCGCACACTAAAAGAAAAAAACCATCTATTTCTTCTTTTTACCGTCTCTGTTATTTTATACTCTCTGAAGGTTGCGGGTTCTCTGAGCTAAACAACACATCACGCACGTTATATAGCGCCAGACTTCCAGCAAAGCTGATCACAACGGAGACCTGTGAAGAGTCTCCACTGCAACACACATACATCCCCCCTTTTACACCGCGAGAGCCACTGAGTTTCCTGATGAGAAGATTTCCATGAAGCAGAAGCGAATACCATTTACGGCTCAGCCCTAGAAGGCTGCAGTCCCCACCAAAGAGAGAGCAAACACCGATTCGTACGCCGATTCCCAAACACGTATATGCTGAAAAACCGTGTGCACGCACAGCCCGGGCACCCCGACCTTCCCCGGGAGTAAAGGGAGCAGCGGGACGGAGACGAGCTTTCAGGCACTGCCCGTCGGGGGCAAGCTCTTAGCAGCAGCGCAAAAGGTACGCACTCAGCTTTTACAGGGAAACAGCCCCCGAACCCCAACTCGGTGCAGTTGCTGCCAACATCAAGATAGCACATTTTCTGTTTAAAGGCAGAATTCATTCTTCTTTGCCTACACAGGAGCTGTGCTTAACGGGGGCAGTGCTGAAAACCAAGCAAATCCAACTGTGGCATTGTGCAGTAACTGCACGGTAATAGCGACAGAGCATAAAGTGAAACTCCATTTAACCAGTTTAGCCGGATGCTGTCACCTGGCATTCGCTCTGGGTCTCTGCATTGTAACATCTACTTGAAAATTACAGTGAAGGTTGCTTTAAAAAAATAAGTAATGAACGCTGTTCCTTTTTAAAAGGAAAATATTTAATTTTCAGTATTTTTAATGCTTAATATTTTTCTTTCAAAGCTTTGGAAAAACAGTCTTATGAATACGCTGTTTCTGCGAGGCGAGCCCGCTCCTCCGAACACTTGCACAACAGGGCTCCAATTTCCCTTGAAGTGTTTGCAAGATCAGAGACCCTAAAAGCCGAGGGTGCAAACATAATACCCTTATTTTATGAAACTGGAGAGAAAAAAAATCTTGTACAGATGGAAGAAAGCTTCCTGAAAATACAGACCCAACCTCCCTTTACTTCAAAATAAATATATTCACATTATTTTTAAAGGTAAGTTGTGACAACCTTGTTGATTAGTGCAATTCATGTGGCAGCGTTCACTTTTCTCTAGCTCTCTACTGCATACTGAAAATAAGGCAATTAAATGAGAAAATTAATTCCATTAATTAAAAATGTTCGGTCGCAAGCCAGACAGAATGATCTGAGTGAGAATTATAGCTGTATAAATGTACATAAACCAAAATGTTTTGCTTGACGTGTACTTTCCTTTAGGAAGGATAAATTTTGGACCACAAACCAATGATCATGCTATTTTAACAGTATCCTAAAGCTGGACACAGATACGAAAAGGTCTGGTTTAGCTTTTAAAGCGAATATCCCTGATGAATATAGGGAAATTTACAAGTAAAATACCACCCCTACCACAAATTCCTTACTGGCAAGCCTGAGTGAAAACTCTGGGCGAGTCAGGAAAAAAATCATTAAACTTAGTTGAATCCATAAAGCACCGTAGCTGGAGTTTCAATACCGATCATTTTATACTAAAATTAAAATAGAAGCCCTTTTTAATTATATAAAGTGTGCACATTATTACTGAGGAGAGGAATACAAGCTTTCCTCAAGAACCATAAAATTGGCTGCTGGGAATTAGACTTCAGCTGCAATTATTATATGGTCCTATAAAGGATATTGAAAGTCTGATAAAATTGCACCCTTGTCATGTAACAGTGATGCTTAATGCTAAATAACCACTCCGCAGCATTCCAGTCATAGCTTTCTCCAGACATCATAGCTCCCTTCTCACACCGAAAAGAAAACACAGCAGGATTTTGGAGCTAAAAGTATACCTAAATATTTGAAATACCAAATGGACAGGTCAGAAGAGATGTAAAGCCACACAGAGGCAAACCACCGCATGTCCTAAATGAATAGTGACGGTCTTTTATAAAGGAAAGCCTCCACAGCCGGCGTAAGAGCCAACGGAGGAGGAGGAGGAATTAAATACAATTAAATACAATGACCAATACAATGACCAAGCCCCCGACTGCCTACGCCTAACTCAGCCCTGCCACGCTGTGATGAACACCAGTGCCGTATATTCCTAATGGCCGTTTGCCTCTTTGCTGCAGGGTGTGGTGTAAACAGCGAGTATTTGTTAGGCCTCCACACAGCTACAGGAGGCCGGCCGGACCTCCGCTCGGGAACCTGGCATTTGGTTTTAGCAACATCAGGACACTCCTCGTGCCCCTCAGGCCTGCAGATACACCGCGCGGCTAAAGCTGTAGATACTTCCAATCCCGCAGACTCCATCGCAGGCCCAAAGTTTTACATGGAGTAAGGATATCAAAGAAATATTTCTCTGACACGTCACATAAGGCACGCGCAGGGGAAGGCGGGGCAAGGGAGAGATTGTGGAGTGTGGAGGAAGGGGTGTAGTTTTGCTCCTGCGAATGAAGGCACGGAGAACATTCTTTCTCCCACAAGGAAGGACTGACAACGTCCCTCTCCATGTAGGTCCTACAGCATGGGTGGGATGTCCAACCTTCCCTGTAAGGCTTTGGTCTGACTGCTGTTGCAATCCCAGCACCTGTGACAATGCCAGGCTTCAGAATAAAGAGCACGAAAAGGATCCCTTACAGCTCGTTTGACACGACTACTCAGCCATGGAAAAAAACGGGCCCTTAGAAATGAAACCTTCCCGCCTCCCAAATCATGGCAGAGAAGCAGCACCCTGGCCTGCGTCACGGAGATGGAGGGGCTACGGCTTCTCTCCTTAGCACTGAACAGTGGAGTTGCAGGCTGCGGGGATGTTGGGTACACAGATTCACAGAGTGTTAGGAGTTGGAAGGGACCTCTGGAGATCATCTAGCCCAACCCCCTGCCAGAGCAGGATCACCCAGAGCAGATCACACAGGAACAAGTCCAGGGGCTTTGGAAAGTCTCCAGGGAAGGAGACTCCCCCCTCTCTGGGCAGCCTGTCCCAGGGCTCTGTCACCCTCACAGGGCAGAAGGGTTTCCTCATGTTCAGGTTGAACCTTCTGTTTGCCAGTTGATGGCCATTTCCCCTGGTCCTGTCACTGGGCACCACTGAGCAGAGCCTGGCCCCATCCCCCTGACACCCCCCCTTCAGATACTGATCAGCATTGATCAGATCCCCTCAGCCTCCTCTTGTCCCAGCTGAACAGCCCCAGCTCTCCCAGCCTTTCCTCATGTGGAAGGTGCTCCAGGCCCTTCCCCATCGCAGTATCCCTGCGCTGGGCCCTCTCCAGCAGCTCCTTGGCCTTCTGGAGCTGAGGAGCCCAGAGCTGGACACAGCACTCCAGGGGAGGCCTCACCAGTGCAGAGTAGAGGGGCAGGATAACTTCCCTCGACCTGCTGGCCACGCTCTTCTCAATGCACCCCAGGGTGCCATTGGCCTTCTTGGCCGCGAGGGCACCCTGTTGGCTCATGGTCATCCTGCTGTCCACTAGGACTCCAAGGTCCTTTTCCCCAGAGCTGCCCTCCAATATTACCTATAATGTCAATGTTTTAGGAAAGTATAAAATCAGACACATACTGTCATGCCAACAGCTCAGTCAGGCCAAGATTTGGAAGTGGAGACGGACTCCTACCTCCCTTTCTTGGGTACAGGAAAAAGAAAAATCTGTTCAACTCCCAACATGTAAAAAGTAAACTGGAAACTTCTGATGCCAATCAGAAAGGTGAAAACTCACACATTAAAGGCCTTTGAATAAAATTTATGATCACGCTTACACTGAACAGAATTGAAATTTGGTAGGGATTTACTTTTCAGTAAGGCTTTCTTTTTTTTTTGGAAGGTATGAAAAAAATTTCTGTCCTTCAAATTACAAATTTTGCTGCTTCTTGATGAAGCTTCAAGAGGTTAACTTTTTTGTTAAAAATGTCTAAACCCTCTAATAAACGAGTTATTGAGAATCACACAATATCGCAATAATATCAAATGATTCATACAAACATTAAAATGTAAAAGCAATGAACAGTTTTAAGGGAAGTCATGAAATGTGCCTTAGTTACAGTTCTTTCCATCATGGATAATACTGGAGCGTATCAGTTTCAGAGTAAAGCCATTGCTGATAATTACCTTATCAGAGGTAGAAAAAATGCCCAGAAGCATTCCCACGGACACAAGCCATCAGCT
The DNA here is from genome assembly GCA_027574665.1 of Rhynochetos jubatus. Classification (NCBI taxonomy): domain Eukaryota; kingdom Metazoa; phylum Chordata; class Aves; order Eurypygiformes; family Rhynochetidae; genus Rhynochetos; species Rhynochetos jubatus. The sequence continues at coordinate 5,115,150 of CM050668.1, read as the reverse complement.
TTTCAGAATAAGGAAATCATTTGCTTACCTGGAACATCAATTAATCTCTTATAAACATTCAAGAAGGCTGCCTCTGCTTCTTTGCTTCTTTTACCCAGTGCGTCAATCTGAAAGGGGTGATGAGAAAAGAAGGCTTTTAGGCTTGTTCCAATACAACTCTTCCACACAGAGCTATAAAACTAAATGAATGTATTTCATATGAAACTGGTTAATGCATAAAAGGGAACTCGAGTCTCCTGTGTAAAGCTCCTATAGAAGCAGCCTTGTAAGAATATTGCTGGCACGTTTGTACTGAGGATAATTTAAAGTCCTGGTTCAGCACGACAGCAAGCATCAATGTTTTTATGAACACTGCTGTCTATTGTGAGTCTTCACTTTAAATCTCTATAAAAAGCATGGTATTGGCCAGACAGGTTCTCGCCTCAACAACTGTTTTCCTTTACCACTTACCAAGATCTAACACAACAAACGGGAACCGCGTGCGCTTCTGACGTCAGGCTCGGCCTTTATTGTGGGAAATAGATTTTTCTATTCTTTCCCCTAAGCCTATGAGAGGATGAAAAGATGTTTTTGTTGGGTACCCAGTGATACTTAACTAAACAACTGTGAATCTGCTACACCCAAGTAAGTTCTCTAATAAAACTCAGGCACAGACCCGCAGAGGCGACACCGTCTCGCACTCGGGAGCTGAAGCCATGTTCCTCTGACCGGCTTCTCTGTATTTCGTCATACACACAACACTCATCTAAGAAGCTGTCTGCCCAGGTGAGGGAAGGTACTACTTCACACAATCCCTTAGTCCCCCCAAATCTGTATGTTCACCTACGACTTCATTTCAGAAGGAAACGCAGCGTTAGGGCGCTGAGAATAAAATACTTATTCCACGACTTTTTCTGGTAAACATTTCCTAATGTAACTAGAAAGCAGAGGATTTACAGCTACTAAACACTGACAAAACCAAACCCAAGACGAGGTCCACGGAATTAATACGCCAAGGCACAAAGAGACAGAAGGGGAAACAGGAAAGCCTGACGCGGTTCTGCAGCAGCTTACCGAAACCAGGAAACTAAAAGTACGGAGATTATCGTTCCCCTGTTTTAATAAAAAGCAAGGAAGGATCTGAACAACTACGGATACAAAGGCCTGATATCAATTCTTCTATGGATTTGAAAGCAGTTAATGTTATGAAACCATTTAAAGGTGTGTACATCAACAAAAAGGAAGGTCCTGTCTGAAAAACGTCCTTGAATTCTTTCACTACGTTATTGATTCGGTAGATAAGGCAGAAACAATGGACTGTATTTCAGGGAAATATCTGATACTTCGTTATAGGGGAGGGAGATGTGCAGAATTAGAAAGCGTGCTACAAACCCGCCGGGCTGCCGCGGTTTGCAGAGCGCTCGGGCAGAGGAAGCAGAGGGTGCCAGGGAAGGAAGCGGCGCAGGGAGGAGGGGAGATAAGCAGGAGGGTGCTGCGGGGTCACATTTGGTGCCACTTGTGTTTACTTTGTACGAAAAGGACTTTGCAAAGGGAAGGATTTTTTTTTGGGGGGGGGGGAGAAAAAAAATAAATCCTACATTGTGGATGATTAAAATAATGGAGGGAGTCAGCCGCAAAGTGCACGGGAGCAGCGCGCGGGAACGCCACGTGACTGGTGTAGATTAGTCTTATGGCTGGTAAGTGACTTGTAGAGATCATTACGGAGAGGATTAAGGCCAGAAAACCAAAGGACAAGGACAATTGTAGAAATTACACGGAAGCACAACGTAGAAACCAACAAAAGAATCGAGGGGAGGGGTCAAGGAGGAAAATAAGGGCACTGAAAGCATCTGCACAGCGCTCGGCAGCAGCAAGGAAACCTTGAGCCGTGGCGAGAGGCTGTGCAGAGACGAGTTACTGTACGACAACACAAGGCTGTAGTTAGAGAAACGGCCCAAATTCCTACTTTGCTTACATCCTCTCTCAAAATCTGGATTAATTTATGTAGGTTGGTGGAGGTGTAGCGTAACTGAAACCTGGTCTATTTGCAACGTATGCTACCAATTAAAAAAACCCAGGTATTGGAAAGATGATGAACAAGCAGCAGAGGGCAAATGATGGAGGGCGTGGAGAGGAGACATGAATTCTCAAGAGGTGCTGGCCATACCTGTCTTTTAGAGCCTTCCAGTACAGGCTGTGGAAAGGCACTGGAGTCTCACAGGGCATATGACGTACTGGAGAGCAAGGATTGATGGTTGTGAATAACCCATTTATTAATTTGAATTCAGGCAATCACAGATGGACCGATGCTCATTATGGAATGAGAACGTAAGTAATGCGGTTAGAACATTTTCACATAAAGAGTATTTGAAATCCAAATACGGAACAAACTGCCAAAGGCAGAGAGGCAGCGGGTAGTGTAAATCAATGCTTGGGAGTATCAGACACCGCTTGTGAACGGGCGAGAAAGGAGGGGGCAGCTATCAGAAAGACTTTTGCAGTTGAGATATTTCATGGGTACATAAAGGCAGACTTTGAAGGCCAAAGCACACCATATGTTAGGCTTCTGGACTTCAACGTTCCCACATACCATTTTCTCTCGCTGCTGTTCAGCACAGTACAGCCAAATTTAAATTACTATTATTAAATCCAATTAGCATTACAGAACTGATTCTGTACTGTATTTGGAAAAATTCATTTGCCTCTTTTGCGAAAACCAAAGCATTTTTAATGCTTGCGTTTCTGTGAAATAAGAGGATGGATTTGTTTTCCTACTGCAGTTTTTCCACATTTTTAATAAAGGGCATTTGTACTTATATTCTCCTTACGTAAGTATTACAAAAGGTATGGTTGATTCACTCCTTGCCCATTATATAGTGACTGAAATATAAACCAGAATTGAAACAGAATCTTCAAAGGGGATCAGAGACTTTCTGACGGAAGGGGTTTGTAAATCACAGGAACTTTCACACCTTTTTTTTTCCACCCCAAAATTCAGAACCAGCATTCCAAACAATCCTACCCGGCAGAAAGATTATTTTATGGTTTAGTTGTTTAAAAAAAAATGAATCAATCTCTCTGGTTTAAAGTTCTGCTAAAAATGAGCACCGCAACTATTTTATACCTTAAAATAAAATTTAGAAAAAGCACCATAACGACTTCAACGGGAATGAAAAAATAATTAAGTATGCCAGCTTCCAGCTGTGTAAGGAATTAAGGAAATATGGGATGAAAAAGACATCAAAAATAGAAAAATACAAATGAAGTCCAGAAACAGAGGAAACAGAGCACTGAAGTGACATGGAAGTAAGTATGTGGAAGTTCAGGGAAAGTTTTCAAATCACGGTACAATCGGTTCGGGAGCCAACATGGATGAGCTGCAATCAGCTCCCATTAAAACAGTCGAACTGCGTTATAAAACTCTTGCTGAACATTTTTATTTGACTCTAAAAACTTCAGGGACCCTGAAAGAAGTCAACTTATAATTACACTGCTGTAGTCTTGACATAAGCTTAGCTCCAAATCTTAATTTATCTAAAGCAGGCCCCATTATGTCTTCTCTGACTAGAAAGAAACAACACTGACCTCTGTATTCCCCACCACCCCCATAAACATATGTTCACTTTTAAGTTTTGGCATACTATTTGTCTTGATAATACCACTGGCGCTGTACCGAGATAGCAGCAATGAGACACTCGGAATCCTCCCTCCTCAGCACGCCCTTCATCTGCGAAGGATCACCGGAGCTGTGCGGAGGGAGCCGCAGCGAGACACCGGCGTGACGGCAATCCTCCCTTCAGCCACCTTGTTTTGCCAGGTCAAGTGCTTTCAGGAGTTGTGGCGCAGGGTACCAAGCGCATCCCGGAGGCTGAGTACCCCTTCCCCTCCGTAACAATCTCTCTCCAGCTTGCCCGTGAAGACCTCCCTGGTCTGCTCCCATTCTCCCCTCCAGAAGGACAGCTGGTTGGCCGATGCTGCTGGCATGCTGTTCCAGCAGCACGGACAGCCTGTGCTAGGAATGCTTGCCTGCAGTCTAATGCCTACTGTAGCTGCCTAAAGTCAAAATATCATCAGCGAAATCAGCGGGTTTGCCTCCCCACTTAGGTGAGCACCCTAAATCTGGCCACTAACGTCCAGGAAGATGCTGAGTGTAGTTTTAGCTGAACGTTCCCTTTCCTTTTCTGCTGAGGCCAGTCAAGTTCCAAACCACAGAAGACAACTCTGTGGCTTTATTTGGGACTCTGTCACTCTTTATGCACTAAGAAATTTCAGCGTTAGTTGAAGTCTGATGTCTCCTGCCCCACAAATCACCGGGATTCCGTACTGGGGTTTGCAGCAGTGGGATGCTCACTGTACGCGGTGTCGGCTCCCCCGCTGCAGTCAGAGAGGAGGCTGCACAACTGTATTTCTGAGCGTAAAGATGGAACAGGGAGATACAGCTCTTTGCAGAGAAGCTGGGACTGCCGGATGCCGGCGCATTCTGCATCAACACTTAAGCGCTCCGAACTCAGAGGTATCAGCACATTAACACGTTTGCAGACCACGGGGCTGGCACACGGCCTCGATGTGTTGCTCCTGACAGGACGACTTGGATCATCCAGCACAGCTGTGTGATTCTTTTGGTTTTAGGCAACCCGGCATCCCAAAGAGGACGCCTCCACGAAGGGATCACATGGCTTCCTGTGTTTGTATGGCATTACCGAGGCACTGGTGATTTACCCGCAGCGCCGTTAACTGCACATCAAGTGACTCAAACACAACCATGCTAAATATGAACTCTCTAGTCCTGACTCTGCTACCTACCTCATCGTTCTTCAGCTGCAATTCTCACTCTCACGAGCCACCTCAACATTCTGAAAGATAACGTCTTCCACTGTCCTGCACCCAACCTGGCACTAACTCATCCAGGGAAACGAAATGACTTAAGCCAGAAATTATTTTTCTGACGTGCTTTTTAATAAATAGATGCCTTAACAAGACACGCCCCCCCCCCCCCTCATCCGCACAGCTCCCTTACACATCTTTTGTCATACTGTTTTACATCATAAAGTTTTTTCATTTGCCTTCAATTACTTTGAGAGACCAAAATGCCACTGAGAATTGTAAGAAACACATTAAACAAAGGGAAAAGCACGATAACAACTCATTAACACACCACTGTTTTAAGCTGTGCTGTATTCCTGAATAGCTGCCTTGGAATCAAATGGCTCTTACAGCAAGCGTTATTAACGCCATGCAATGGCATCAATCTTTCTTTGAAGCCGCTGCAACAGAGCTTAGCTGCTCTTTCATATAAAACAGTACTTCAGTTGCTAAGGTGTGCACCGCAACAGCCCTACACCACACGCCGTGCGTGAGGATTTGGAAGAACACGGGCTATGTGCACAGCTGGCTTGATTTCCCGTTCTTAATAACAACATATATATATAAATTAATCAATAAAAAGTAACATTACAATTTTACAAATTAATAAAACTACATAGCTCATCAGCCCAGTTAATTTTTTTGCAGCTGACAGAAGAAAAAGTAAAAATACTGTTTTTTCTCTCCTGCAATTAAAAGATTTTTGAAGCAAAATTAAAAAGAAATGATTCCTGTGCAGCTGCTTAAAGCATATGGTGTATGTTTTAGCTGTGCTATAAATTCCTTAGCCAATACAAGGACTTCACGGAGTGGGTACAATACCAATCTGTTAACAAAGCTGCTGGGGCGCCGTGCGTAGGTATGCTACCAGGGAAGAGCTCGGGAAGAGCCTGCCTCACCAACTTGTGGGTTTAACCTCAAGTTAAGAAGAGAGCCGTAAGAGGGACTCAGATCTTCAACTCTTCAATTCCGCTTCCCTCCACTGTGAAACAGCTGCAACCTTGAACCCTTGAAACCTTCTCTTCCTTTCATGCCCAGATAAATCCTGATTTTCCCAGACAAACAACGCTGCCATCCCCTGAGGAAAGCTCAGCTCCCTTGTTCTCACAGGACAGCTTCTTGTTGCTTTTCCAATCTTTGATCTTCCTTCCCAGTAAAACAGCCCAGCCCATGTGCCTCAAGATATTGACAGCAGAACGACAGCTTTGTTTAAACCGCTTTTACTGTTTGCCACCCTGCCTTCAGATCCCTGCGACGGTGGGTCTGCTGGCACTGCCGAGCCTCTCCTGCATCCCGCGGCAGCCTGGGGCTTGCGCTCCTCACACCTCTCTGCCTTCCTGAGCAGCGGTTCTGAGCTCCTGCTCTCATCGACTCCCGATCCGTGCCAAACGGAGCAGCCCTGCTCCCTCCTCCCGCCCCAGGCCACCGGTGCCGCTTCCCTCGGATCGGATCTAGCCATCGCGCTGCTGCAGCGCGATTCAGCTCACTGGCTCGAGGAAGAAAAGGCAGAATTTATTGTCCATCGTGCCAGCAAACCGAACTGACTCATCTTGTGCGTTTGCTGGAGTCAGCACGAGGGAGGAGGTGGGCACCCAGGGCTGGGGCAAGGACACTTTGCCAGCGGCAGCCCTGTGCTGGCACGAAACCAGAGCGACAAAACACGGACGGCAAAAGGAGGGTCAAAGTGGCAAATGTTATGAAAATTCCCCTCTGTAACTATTCTATCAATCAGGCTTTATAGTGCGGAAGCGTATTAACTTCGTCAACATACACGTTAGTTGGCGTTACGCACTATCATCTAACGAGGTAGTAGAATTTTAGTGGAGACTTTGGTATTGTCCATGCCTAAGTAAAACAAATAAAGACCAGTCTGGCCCTGGAAATAAGAACTTTGCTTCGTGGAAGCTTAGAGCCGTCCATGAAGGATAAAGGATACCCCTGGACAACCAGGACGATGCCAGCATCCTAGCCCCTCTAACACTTTATTGAAACCCTCCCAGTGTTTCCTGGTCTCACAGATAAGTAACTGGAGCAAGACTGACTCCAGGGGCCTCTGAATCCACAGCCAAGCAGCACGAATGCTGCAGAAAAACAGTTGATTTGCAAAGTTTTACTCGGATTAGTAATCAGCAGTGTGGGTGCTACTGATCAGTCAAGTCACGCTGTACCTGAACGTTCGAAGGGTGAAGCCGCATTTGGGGTGCCCCAATCCAGCTGGGGCACCTCACGTGCATAAGTAATCATTTACCCTTGTAATTCTGTACGTTGCATCCCAGTCTCTCTCCTCGGTCGGCATAGGCCAGCCCCAAACTTTCGTAACGCAAAAAAGGTAAAACACGTGGCTGAAGGAAAAGATGACCTCCAGATGGGACGTGTACTTCCCCCAAAACGGACAGAACGTCTTTCTAGAGAATAGATCAGCAAATTATTCACTATGCACTAGGCAGGGAGATGTCAGAGCTTGCCACTTTTGATCCTCGAGGTTCTGGAAGAGCACAAGGCGGGATGGAGAACATTTCCTGCCACGCTTGGTGTGGCAGAGCGGGGCAGGGGAGGAAGGTGAGCAAGCGGTGCTCCTGCCAGGGCAGAGCAGCCTGTGCTGTCCCACATCACCTCCAGCCTCCCAGCAGGAGAAGGAGGTACACGGGAAGTGAGTGGGCGCTGTCATCTGCCTATCTGCCTCCCCTCCTGCCTCTGTCAACACTGACCTAGAACCCACAATCGCTTTTCTCCCTTATGGATGATCCAAATTTTTGTTTATGCATTTTAAAAAATTAGGGCAGAGGAATCCTTGCAAGAATGAGCTCATTAACTGCCTTTGTGCAAAATCCACCTGCACATAAATACCAAAGTGTAACCTTTTGCTGATATTTTATACCGAGCTTGCCCTCTTGCTTCTCTGTTACAGCAAAACAACACCAGACAGCGGCTTGTATAGAGCCTCATAGTGATTTTGTAATAAATACAGAAATAATTCTGTATTTGGAGAAACAGGGACTGGATTATAACGACACTCGGCTGAATACCGCGCCCGGCACAGCCCTCCCATCCCCATTCCTTCCAGCACACTTCAAGCTTCCTTTTTTTAAAAGTATGAGCAGATACTCGTGACACTGCGAACTGAAACAGTGCTGCCTGTCTGAATTTTGCATAAATAGTTTCCCACCACTGTTAGCATTTCACCCAAACGCGTGGCAGCGGCATAGCGAGCCTTAATATAGACAGCCCACCAGCTGCCAACAGAAATTTCAGCACTTTGTCAATTATATAAAAATAAGAGGATTTGGGCTGATCCTCCCCAAAGTTACCCTAGTAGTAACTGCTGTCTCAGGACAACTTGCCTGCACACTGGATGGGAACCTGTAAGAGCTTCGGGGAAGGTGCATGGTGCCTACTGCTCGCTTCTGGTGGTACACGGTCGGTTTGGGACCTTGCCTGTTGTCCCAGAAGCTCAGGTTTGTCCCGGGAAGGTATCAATATGGGAAGGAGAAAGAGGTGCACATAGGAGAGGCTCTGACTCTGAGTTTCTACAGTTCTGGCCATCGGTCCGGAGTTAAGCATCCCTCCTCTTGGGGATGCTTTCGGATGTTTCCTTGATAGGACAAGAGGAAACAGCCTCAAATTGTGCCATGGGAGGTTTAGATTGGGAACCAGGGAACTTTTCTTCACCGAAAGGGTTGTCAGGCATTGGAACGGGCTGCCCAGGGAGGTGGTTGTCATCCTCCCTGGAGGGATTTTAGATGAGGTGGATGAGGTGCTTAGGGACATGGTTTAGTGGTGATATGAGCAGTGTTAGGCTAACGGTTGGACTTGATCTTAAAGGTCCAACCTAAGAGATTCTACGTTTCTGTGAGCCAGCACCCCGCAGCCCAGAGCCAGCAGCAGACATCCTACGAGCTCATCAGGGAGAGCGCGCCTGCCTCCCAGACGCTGAAGTATATTTAAATCACCTTCCTCAGGAAAGATGTTGTTTAAACGGCAATCAAGCCAGCCAAAAATAAATAAATAATCATTTACACACTTGCGTAAACAAAGGAACGAAGCGCCGCCGAGCTGCTGTTACCCCAAAAGCACGCCGTGCGCCTCGCTCCCCTCCCCACTGGCGTCGGGACACGGCACGGAGACGCAGCACAGAACCGGCCCCGTGCTCCCGCTACACAAAGGAAATTACCCACCGCCCACGCCCCGTGGAGTGGACGTTAAAACAAAACAATCGCTCGCCCAAATGATTAGATTTACTCTATTTTGTTAGACGGAGTGGTTTAAGGGGACTTTCATTGAAAAGCAGGAAAGCTCCGGGCCTAAATCAGCGCGCGGCGAGCTCGGAATTTTGATGTATGCTGTTGACTTCCCCAACACAGAGCAATTTGTAATAGCTTTGCCACGCTGTTGTTTTCAAAGCTCCTGCTACATCACAAGCATTTATTTCTGACCACAAAATTACATTTATTCAACGGAAAGCAGCTCAGGGTCTTTAAGAGGTTAACTTCTGGAGTGCTTGGCTGCTCTCCAGCCTCTGTACTAGAATCAGTGCTAACGCAACAGCACACAACAGCACCCAGGCTAGCCGTGATTAATAGAGTGCTGAACACGCTGCTTTCCACATACACACACTTTTCATTCCCTTGCTTCCATAGATCATGGACTTATCCTCAAAATATCTGACTGAAATTGAATTTGGCTTCTCTCTCAACCGTTCATTTCCTATGTTATGCAAGGTTATATCCTTTTCTGCATGAGCAGAACCAAACCAGCTGCAGCTTTTGAGAAGAAAATGTGTTTTCAATTATGAAGCTGGCCTGAATATTGAACCACAGTTCTACTGCTACTCTAATTGAGCCATCATGGAGTGAACCTACAGGAAAGAAATGGTATTAATTAGGTTTGTAAATTTAACATAAGGAAATTAAAGGGGGGTAAAAAAAAAAAAAAAGAGATGAGTATCAGCTCAGGAATACTCCTTCAAAATGCAGAAGGAAAGTGGGTCTGAAGTTGTTTAGGCACACACATTAATTATTAGAGTATTCCTTCAAGGGCAGGATTAGTAGTTCCAGCACACCAAACTGATTTTCAGCTTCTGTTGTCTGCATGTGGAAAATTATTAAATTACTCTTCTGACCAAATTAATAGTTTAAAGAGCAGTTCAGCTAAGTGGGGAGCCAGAGTGGTCTCATCCGAATGGCAATACCCTCAAAAAGTATCTTCGTGAGAAAAGGATGAGAAACGGTTTTCAAAGAAATCAAGTCCAGTGTGTTGTTTTGGAGTATGTGCCTTAAAGGGTTCTCCAAATGAGGGATTACTGCATTACTGTTGGACAGTGCCGTTATGCCACATGAAAAGAATGCTAATGACCTCAGGAAATCCTTTCCCAGCCTTAAAATATCTATTTGATGACTTCACAAATTTGGATTCCAACATCAGATTTCCATACCACAACTTTAGTTCTGTAAATTAACATAGCCCAAGAACATAACTTCTTTTTTTTAAAAAAGATTTCATGTGCAAATATCCAGCCACAGATGTAAACATGGTAATGCACAATGACCTACTCACAACACAGTTTATTTAGATGGTTGCTTGAAGGAGTGCCTTACCAGCTTGCAAATGATACATAATCAATTTATGATTCAATGATAATGCTCTTTAGCCTTTCTGATTCTGCCCTGTATTTAGCCTGGCATATGGTGAGCAAACCATTAATAAGATGCATCCTCAGGTTAATGGTAAGAAAAGGAGAAGAAGAAATAAAAAAAAAAAAAGAGGAGAGATTTAAGATAGGAACGACAGGAATTTTACAGCTCTTCAATTAATGACTTCTGTCTTGCTGACAATAGCTTACTTACACCCTCCAGACCGTAAATCTTCCAGCAAAGCTAGAAAAGTTACCCACAAAAATCAAAGGAACAATACCATCAGCTTCGAATCAGACACAACATTGTTCATTTAAAGAAAAAACCTGCACTCAAATTTCCATTAAAATCCCAAATAAGGAAGAAGTACCGTAATAAAATTACACTACAGTGATGAATTAATAGGAATGCATTTTAAACTTCATAGTATGCTAAATTCCATTTCATAGTGCTTTTATTTTAACTGTCATCATAAAAAATCCACTTACTTAAAAGCACCCAGATCTATATAAAAAAGTTATTTCCAACTACTAATGGAAACTGCATATTTGATAACTGAAATAGTTTTCATCTGAATGAAGGAGATAAATATCTACTGAATCCAAGATGTTCTGGTTCGGAGGGGTTTATTTATAAATTTGTATTATACAAAGGGAAAGTGGGGGGTGAGGAGGGGAGTATCAATATCCATTGCTCAAACTGAACGGAAAAATTGGCTGAAGCAACCTGTGGATTTATTATAAAAAGTCAACTAGCCACAGGTTTCCAAGCAGATGGCCCATAAAGCGTGCTTGGGAGGATATTGAAATACGTGGGCCGAAGTTAACCTCCCTCCAAGTCACGTCAGGCTGACCGAGGGTACAGTTCAAGGACAGTTGAAGTCAACCTAAGCTGGCACCGTTGCCCGCCTCCTGCCCTTGGCTTTGCTCTCCTGGCTGCTCCCCTGCCCGGCCGGCGCCTGCAGCGAGCTGCTCCGCCGAACCAGCCCGGCAGCACACTTTGCCAGCAAAAAAGAGGAACACCAGTGCTCACTGTGGGATCAGGCTACCGAAGGTGCTGAGCAAGGCAGGAGGTGGGCAGCCAGCCCTCAGGTAGGCAGGAACACAGCGCTACCCATGCAAAGCTACTTACACACCTTTGCTGGCCAGGGAGCTGCCTCTCCCTTGTGGCCCTCCCTAGTGCCCGGAGCCGCATGGAGCACGGATGTCCCACACGGGATCTGCAAAACCCGCTTCCCTTCTGAGCGGGAATCGTCAGCTATTGTCACTTGGACACGCAGAAAGCACCTACGTAGTTCTGTCAGTGATCAAGAAAAGGAAGGGGCAATAGCAGTAGGGGTGGAAGAAGTCCCTTCCTCTCCAGCAGAAGGGACTCCAGAAAACATCTATTTTCACTACTTCTCCACTTACCTCTCTTTCATTCGCTTACTCCTGTTGTTTTTTTTATAAACCCAAAATCCTAGTCTGGGGCTGAAAACTGAAGTCTGTAGTAGAAGCAGGGAACCTCTTGCGAGCAGATCACTCCCTGTTCCTCCTTCCTCCTCCCTGCTCACATCCCAAAGTACACGTGCTGTGTGTCCACCTCCTCGCGGGACATTAAATACCGCATACCAGGTAACACTCACGCTACTGCAAAGCTACATGGCTCGTGGGGTGGGTGTCCTGCCCCCAGCAACGCTGCTGGTTGAGCTGTCTCAGGGGAGAGTAAGTCGAGGCATCTCCAGTGGATTTGAAAAGGACAAAAGCCTATATGCTTAACACAATTTGTTCCTGAGCTACCAGGAGCATTCATCTCACAATCTTTCAAAATTTAGCCGTAACAATAAACAGAGACCAAACCTGTGTACTGAACAATAACATGTAGCTCAACACAACAGGCTAATATTCTTGCTATTTTGATTTGTCTCCAAGACAAGATACAGTAATTACATCTCTAATCAAATACCACAATTCACAGTTTAATGTTTTGCGTTTATGTAGTCAATCATGATTAGTTCAGTTTTTTTAGGTTTCTAAAACCCTGCCTAGATTAGGGAGACTGGAATCACCGGCTCAGAGATTCAGCAGCACAATCTTGTAGCGTATTCATGCTTCATTTAAGTAGCAGGGGATTTCTACCAACAAATTCTACTCCTGTAATTTGTGAGGTTGAATTTATACCAACATGAACTTCACTTTTACATTAGCGAAGCGAAACTATGGAAGAGGAGTGTGTATGAGCCATACCAAGGTAACAGTGAGCTGTCTCCAACAGGCAAGATCTAATGGGAGAGCCTGCCTTCACTGTAGCCACATTTGGATTTATGATTCTTACTTGATCCTCAGACATTGCCTTCATTAAAGAACAGTGCTGAAAGCACACATTCACTTTTCAGTCAGTGCACTGCAAGCTTGAAACTAAAGTGAAAAGGTTTTAAGAGCACTGCAATCCACTCGGAGCAATTTTAAAGTGTAAATTTCCATTGGCAAAGAGACTCACGCAAGTCATTCTTTGTTCTCACAAGTTACTATTACATATATCAAGGACAAAGTTGTCCTGCTTATTTATTTATTTCTACCAATACTTGGGAAATTGGGTTGTAAAATAAAAAAAAAATCATACTGCATTTAAGATGAGGAATCACTGGCTATTTGGGATATAACTTAGGAGGATGTATGAGCAATCAGAAATGCAACCCTCATTACAGGTGATGGGAGTTGTGCACTTAATTCCCGATGCAGACTTCCGAAAACACCCCCCTGAATTTCTCTGTGCTCTGATGGGAACTGCCACAATATAAAATCAGCCAACAACTTAGAGATGGAGGAAGTAAAAAGTGCTGCTGCTTTAACACAGCTAACTAAGAGCAGAGCTCTCCAGCGTGCAAGAGGGTGAGCTAAAACCTAAATCTACCACCCCGCGCAGGCACTGATCTTTACAAGGAGAAATACAATTTGCAAACTGCATACACGACACGCTCCTGGAGGAGTACAACAGCCCCCATCTGGCCTAAGCACTCAGGAGAAGTGAGCGTCCAGTGCTGTCCGCAGCTAAAATGTAAAATTCTGTAATCGGCCCAGCTGCCTTCTCCAATAGAAATTCACCAAAATAACAACAGTTGGCTCTTAAACTTGTGATCACTCTAACCATGCGTTTCTTGGTGGAGCGATGCGAAGAGAAATCCAAGAGCCAGCACCAGAGCTGTTAAGGCTTTCCGTTGGTCTCCCCACCCGCCAACTTCAGGTTTTCCATCAAGCCCTCTAGAATACAGCGTTTCACAGCTGCAAAGGTCTACAGTGAAAACTATTTGTACCATCTCCGTCTGAGTGTGTACGTACGTCCCATTGCATTCATCAGGCGTTCGCCCACGGAGTCAGCCGGGCACTGCGAGAGCGTGGGCCACCTGAGCCACCGCACGGGCAGCTCACGCGCCCGCAGGCTGAGCGCGAAGGGATCTGACCCGTTTCGCTTCTCCAGCACAAATCCCGCGTTATCACACGCGTGTCCTGCACGCAGCAAAAATGCAAAGGGCTGGACGCCGGCAGCGCTCCCCGCCCAAGGGCCCTGCAGCCACCCGGCCGCGCTGACAGGCTGCCAGCACACCAGGCTCGCGTGAAGCAATACCGACAGCACCGTGAGAAGCGGAAGCTCTTACCTCCCCCTGGAAACTCTTCAGTAACGGAGCTACCTGTTTGCGCAGGTCCTAGAAGACAGGAGCAAGACATTTCATCAGAAAAATGTGAAAGGACAAGTCATTTTTCCTAACATTATTTTCAGTTCCGAAATAAGAGTTAAATCCTGATCACATTGTATGGGAGCTTCGGTTGAAATAAAAGTGTATCTAGAACTCATCTCAAACAAGACTGCACTTCCAGTTTGACACAGACAGGTGCCTGTTGCAAACAGAATGAATTACCAAAACGGCAGTGATGTTGGGTAAGCTCGGAATGCCTTCAATCTCAGAGTTCAGCTGAAACACTAATGCGATTAGAAGTAAATGCCTCTATCTGCCTAAGCAGCAGCTACACCTCTGAACTTACGCCACAGAAACTCCCACTGATGGAAGCCAGGCTTAAAGGATGATGACTCTGGACCATCATTTCAACTAAGAGTGCTGCCATTTTGTAAAAGGGCTGGTTTATTTGTTGTTTTCTCAAGAGTGCTCTGACCACAGAACTGGCGAGAGCCACACTGAAGACAACGGTGTTATTTGTTGGTTTCTGTATGACTCAAATCCCTTCTTCCAAATTACAACACGCAGTGATACAAAATTCATTAAAATACTGCCCACAGAATCACCCTAAAAGTTTATAGCATGCTTTTACTTAGGAATTCGGGACAACAAAGGTTTATCTATCTTGCATAAAATTCTTCAGAAAAGTGGCTCCACTTTTAAGTGGTTTGGGTTTAGGTGTGGGTCTAGTTCACTTACAAATTCTCAGAATGCTCGTTACGTGCACGCCTGAAGAACAAGATCCCGTAACTTTGCAGTGGACACGGTGTTATTCATGCACAGCCAAAAGGCTGGACTCCTATTTTTGCTGCGATATTCCACTGATGAGGCACAAGCAGGGACTTCACAGCACACCTCACAGCTAGAAACAATCTGAAAGAGCTGTAAACCCTTAACACAATACTGCAGCATTTAGGAGGGCAGCACTGGTGGCCCAGGAAGAAGGTGGATTTCCCATCCTGGAGATTTCCAAGGCATAGCTGACCAGGCCTAGCGTGGGTGCTAAAGGCCCACTCTTCAGGCCAGGTGAGACCTAGCGAGCCTCTGGACGTTGCCTCCAACCACGAGTCCTACGACGCTCCCAAAATACTGCTCACAACTTGGGAGAGTCACGGACTGGGTAAGTAACCATGAAATGTTCCTCGCTACACACAGGTCACAGTCCCCTAGCTACCCTGAACCTCATGCAGGAGGCCATAAAGAGGTCTTTGAAGTATTTTTTTTATGCAGAAAGGGTATTTGAACCTTTGGGCCTTTTGGAAATGAAGGTGACCTTAAAAAGTTCGGAAATTCACTTTTCCGATGCATTTACTTTTACAGCTGGAGTCATGCAACATATTGGACATTAAACCACTCACCAAAACACCCTCAGCCCTGAATTTAATCTGACTTTCCTGAGGAAAAGAAGGCTTTTGAGAGAAGTGATTTTTGTCATTTAAATGACAAGTCATGCAGAGAGCTGAGTATCAGGAGTTCTCCCACTCCCTGAGAAATGGCTTAGGGGGCCAAACGCAAACGAAGCCATCAAAGACAGATGATCAGCCAAATTTCCCTTCTCACGTGGCTATTGCACTACCGAACAGCTAACCCCTATCAAGTTCAGGATAACGCTGCAGCTTTATAAGCTCCCTCTTCGGCACCAAACCAACCACACTTCTGTTCTTAGCCCAAGTTAAGTCACCCAAGCGTTTCCTGATATTTTCTGCTGGTTTAGGACAGAAAAAGGGTAGATGCTGCCCTTGTGTATCACAAACATGTACAAATGACGCCTCTACCAAAGTGAACGGGCAGGCTGAACAGCTTTTCTCCACTTCCTGACCACGCTGGGAGACCAGAGGGCTTTGCACGTTTTATAACGTGTTTTCTTTGTAACCTGATGATGGTGACATTGAAGAAAGTAACAAAATAAAGGCTCACATTCAGGGCCAAAATCTGGCAGGGGGGTTTTAATGCACAGTGAAATTACAGAGACATTAGATTTACAGTCTGGATACTGGCACCCTTTATAAAATCAGGAATAAATAAACCATCTGAGCAAAGCAACATTTCTTGAAATAAAAATCTCAGCTGATATAAAATCATTGTGTTTAGGGCTTCTGTCCCTGGTATTGCCTCTAAATTTACTGACTGTTTTGGCACCAGCCAGCAAACTGATGTCAAACCTGAAAGCAGAAATACAGAAGATGGAATTCCAGACCAGCCCCAAGTCTCTTGCTTGCACGGCTCTCAAGAGCAGGGCATTATTCTCACTGCCCAAGCACCCGGCATAAGCATCAGAAATACCCTCGGCACATCAGCAGATGACAAATCACCACAGTGGCATCCACTGAAATAAAACACGGCCAGCTCGGGAGGCAGGAGAACGTCAGCCCTGCTCTTCCCCTGTGCATGGCGAGCTCTAGCCAAAGGCCTGCTATTGAACTGCATCCTTTGCTGTGGTGCTGTGGGTGCCCCATCCCTGGCAGTGTCCAAGGCCAGGCTGGGTGAGGCTGGGAGCAACCTGGTCTGGTGGAGGGTGTCCCTGCCCATGGCAGAGAGAAGAGGGGGAGAAGGAAGGGAAAACAAAGGAATAGAAGGGGCATCCCAAAGCCAAGAAAACAGTTGGTCAAGCTGTCAAAAAGGGAGAAAAGCTTTCAAGTACAGAATCTGATTCCCACACATCCTCCATTTAGCAAACTCAGGATGCTAAACACTCATCCTGGCAATCAAAACATTACCAAGCAGAATTCGTGCCATAATGGGAAAACGTGTCGTGCTTGATTTAGACAGCAGCTTTTGTTGTTGGTAAACATTTCATGATAGAGGAGAATGCAACTCCAAGTGATTCAGTCCCACTGGCGAGCCATCGGTTGTACCACAGTGATCAATCTGGGGCAATCCTGGGACACGCTGATCACTACAGCACACAGCTTAACAGGGAAAATGCTCTGACAACTTGGAATCTTAGCAATAACTTGAAATCAGTGGCAGCTGAACAAGAGAGACAGAGCATCCCACTTCCATTATCTTCACAGAGCAAACAGTCTAAGAAAAGCAATGGCAAGGAATTTGCTCCAGTATTTTAAATGCAACCAAATATGCCGTGCAGGGAAGTGGATAAATGGCATACACCATGACAAAAGGCAGAAACACCATCTTCCCGTTTTTTTGCCTTCTCCCCTTCTCTTCTTTCCCCTCTTAGAAAGAGTTTATAGGCTACTTTTATAATTCAGTCCTTGGCTAAACAGCATCAAAAGTTTAGACAGCTCACAACAGGGGAAGGGGAGTAAAAATAAACAGCCAGAAGTCAGGAATATATATGCCTCCAGTCACCAGGTAAAACTCTGCTGGTGACATTGATGTTTGGCAGTTTGGAAAATTTCCTCATCAGACTTTGTCTCAAGATATTACACTAACATCAAACAGAATTTCACCTTCTTCGCACTAAACTGAACAGAAAGAAGGACGTTCAGTTCAGACCCGGGGGAATCTGTAGTGTTGGTTAGCAAGGCCACCGCATGATTTATTATCTGTTTAAGTGTAGTGGCCTTTGCTGCCTGGGCTGTGATCAAAACAGGAAAAGCAACCAGCTCCAGCACTCGCATACAGCTAGCAAATCATGGCGATCAAGCCGAACTGCTAAAACGGGTACATGCAACTGAACATTAAAACAAATGGCAATTTATCAACACAAATGCACTGAAATATTCGAGTACGCCTATACAATCACATTATTAGCCTATTCTTCCGTGCCATCTAAATGTGCACGCTCTCTCTCTGGATGATATATCAGGGTACAGCAGTTTTCTGAAAAAGGCTCTGTTACAGACAAACTCAATATCTGAAGTAGAGACTATGAATTAGGATGCTGTATCATTATCTGAATCAAATCTGATAGCTGAAAGCTAATATAGCATTTTCCTTCTACAAGAATATAAACAACGAATTTATATTTTGATCAAGTAGCTGTGCAATGAAATCTGAATCCAAATAATTTTTAACTCCCTTCCCATTCTCATTAAAATAACTGTGAAAAATAAACCGAGAATAAATCACGGGTAAAAAACCTGGGCAACGAATGCATCTTTCTGACAAGTAAAGCACCTTATTTATCTATCGCTATCTCAATACGCCGCGTGCAGTACAAAGGACGTATCAATGGTCAGGGTACCAACACTGTATTTGTAATTTACTTCAGGTCTGAAGCTACACAGCACCTTCTGATCTCCTCGCAGACTGCTCCATCTCATTTGCCTCCAAAACGCTTATCTCTAAATGTCACAACAAGAGCCCTGTGACCCTGGTTTGATAAAGTGGTCCAGCAAGGCTAAGCTTGACCTATCCACCTTTATCATCTACACAAGTATTGTGCTCTTGTAAAATAAAACAAAACAAAAAACCGGGCAAATGATCTTTCGTGTACCTCCTGCGCCACGTTTCCCATGATTGGTTCTACGTATCGTCTACTGGAGACAGGCATTGGCTGGTGAATGTCACTATGTCTGGCGGAGAAATCATAATGAGCAGCAGCGCACTTGTACCAGCATCGGTGACATCATTAGTTCAGCTGTCACAACCTATTTTTGAGCTGCCTTATCACCGGCGCGACGCTACGGCTTTCCTGCCATCTTACCCTTTGCATTTCCTCCCTCGTTAGCCCACATGTAATAAGGAACCAACAACGGGCCCCGCGCTCAGAATTGGCAGAGCTGAATGTCCTGATCCCAGATACTTTCTTATGGGAACTTGCTAAAAAAAAAACCAGAAGAAAGAAAAATGCCAACCCAGAACAAACCCCGGTATAGGCTGACTGCGTGGGAGGGTGTCTGTCAGTTCGACCCACACCTAGAGTGGCGTGGACGCCAGAGGAACGCCCGTGTCAAAAACCGGCAGCCGGGTTCAAGCCCCTCTTTCCATGGGCAGCTGGTATGACGGATATCTGTGCCCTGCGATCGGGAGGATGTCTGTCTGTGTGCCCTTTGTCCGCACAGCTATCATCTCCAGAGTGCTGCTGAGCTTCTCTTTCATATCAATGTAGCTGAAAGGGGAGGGGTAAGAAGCAGCCAGGCATGAAGGATTTGGGAAGAACGCTGGCATCGGCTTCTGAGGTGTGTTTGATTATTATATACTTCAAGGACACAACTTGTCACGGTGAAACCCAGAAATCAGCAAGTTAACTATAATTAGCAGTAAGCTGTGCTGCTGGTTAATTAGAGAGAGGCAGCAGGGACACACGCTTCGCCCTGCGAAGGGTAAACTGGTGACCAAGTTGGGATCACCCAGTCAGACGCTCAACTACCAATACACAACATTTAAATATGATTTCATTGCACCCACAATTATGAAAAAAGCCAGAATACGCAATTTTTCCACCAGGAGATCCTGGGCACACGTGACTGGAGGTGCACTAAGGGAAACACTGAAGTCTTCACGTTTAATTAGTTCCAGCAAGCTCCACTTTGCTTTGCTCTAAAAGACATGAAACTGAAATCCCAGATAGTTGTCCGAACAGGTATTATAGAGTAGCTTAGATGACTTACTTAATTCCTAAAATATAAGGCAAATTAAATCATATGAGCAAACAATGTATTGCTCAATTTACACTATGATTTAATGAGATACAAAACATCTTATTGCTTAAGGCTGCTAAAGTATTTACTTGAAATCTGATCATTAAAGAATGAGTCATGATGTTATCAATTTTCTATGATATTTTTAGTTATTTTTATACGCTAACACGCCATTATTTTCTCTGTACAAAAAAAGTCTTTTTAAGTTACATTTATAGATACGTTTCAACCTAGCACAATGATAAATAAAAAATCCTGATTTACAGTAGCAAAATGTACACCGCGGTACTTTCTGAAATATTTCAGCTCACAGATCTTGTGCAAATTCCATTAGCTTTAATTATTTATTAGCAGTAGATTTAGATTACTGTTCTTGACCTATTTTTCAGCGTATGGACCCACCCAGCGAGAAGTGAAAAAATATTCCATTTGTGAAAGGCTGATTTAGTGAGAGCAGACTTTAGCTTAAAGTAGAATATTAAGCAAAAACACATGCATTGTAATTCAGGGGGAGAAGCCTGCACTTCAGAAAGGTTACGAAGCAGGGCATAACCAGCCTACAGAATAAACACTACAAGAGATTCCTTGAAAAGAGATGGAATTTTTGCTGTTTAACCACCTCAGACCATTTTGCAAAATTGCAGCCACATGACAATCCCAGAAGGAAGCGAGCCTCCCCAGCAGACATCCAGAGACCTTTCAAGCCTTTCTTTGTGGAAACACCCTTGTTCCTACCAAACCCTGCAGGGCCACGTGGCTCCTAACAAGCCAGGGGGGGAAGGAATCTGGAGCGAGCATGTATTTGGGGCTGGTCCTGTGGTCCCCCTCTTCCAGGGACAAGAACAACGGAGCATCTGGGAAGGTGCCTCCGTGCCTTGGGTCTGGGACCAGCACTTGACTTTCAATGGAACTACTCACTTGCGGGAGCCTTAATGGAATCCTCTCAGAGCTTCCCCAAGCTAACCTAAAGAAAAAGCTAACAAGTTTACTCTGTGCATATGCAGCAAGGTATAAACAGGCTGGTTACCTTCACAACTGTTTTAAAAAATCAACAGGGCGAAAGCACAGTTACACCCGTATATGTCTGTCTGTCTGTGCATATATACACACACCCCCCATATATATAAGGGAAAAAGCATTAACGAACTCCGCAAACTGATTTATTGAACTGTGCCTTTTAGCATCATGTTAAAACCTTCCGTTTGTAAACCAGCAACATCGGCTACAAAAGATACTGAACAGAAACAATTTGGAACTTAAAAACTAGAGTTGCTAGGAAACAAAAAAAATTAACTCAAACAAAAACGATTCAGGTAAGCTTTGGAAGGAGCGAATTCTAATGAAATGAAAGCTCAGGTAAATAAATTCCAACAGGAAAAAGAAAAGAGAAAAAAGATTACTTATTTAACAGCTCACCAATACATGTAGAAAAATCAAGCATAATTTTTAGCCAACATATTAATTTAAAAGGCTACATACTGGCTAATGGCCCCGTGGAGATTTTTCCTCCTGCTAACAGCCTGTCCTGCTTTCCTGCTAAACCCTGTAGCCCCTGCAGAAGGCTGCAGGTGACACCAAACATGCCATGGCAGACCCTTGTCATGGGAAAACTCACGTCTGTAATGTCCCAGGCCAGCAAAACTACTTATTTGTGTAATGAAAAACCATTTGATTAGCCAAGTGGATGTTTCAGAACCTCTGAAGCCCGCTGTTCTTGCCAGCAGGATAACCACGTGTCAGCGAAACCCAGGAATCGCTGCTCCCAGGGCTTAGCCAGTATCTCTGCATATACAAAGGATAATTACTTGGTATCGAGCTTTGCGAAGTACCTGCACATTTTATTAGGTGGGTACGCCTGTCCAATAAAACTGACAGCGAACGGGCTGCTTAGCTGTGCATCCCATAAACAGCCTCACCTACATTTGTCAAGTTTTAACCAGAACCGCTCTGTCCCTCCAAAACCTCCACGTTGTTCCACAGGTTCTCTGCCCCTGCAATCCCAGTGAGCAAGGCCCGTAACACTCCTCCCGAATCGCATCCTGGCAGGATCTCTTTCTCCATCCACTACAGCGCCCTCATTTCCCACTTTGCAGGTCTACGGCGAAAGAGTTCACAATGCTTCCCTGATTATTCAGAATTACAGCCTGCAGAACAGAGGTTTCTCTTCATTGTAAAATGGACAACTTCTGAAAAAAGGTAATTATTATTGAGTCTTAAAAAATTAACGTGTCTAATGAGAAGCTAATGACATGGGCCATGACTCTGCAGAAAATGCATCTAAGCACTGTGGTCCAATTAACACCACCAGTTCAAACCCAGACTAATGCTTCACATGGTGGATTTAAAAAGAGGAATATTTAATGTGAAACCATAATTGCGCCTGTAATTTTCCATATTCCCTCCACCACAAGCAGAGCTGTGTCTGAACCAGTGTGCACCCTACTTCAGCGCTCGGTCTCGCCTCCCCGGATGATGAAATCAGAAACCTGGGTGCCATCTGGCTGCACCACGCTCCGGAGATTGGGATTTCTCCTCAGTCCCAAGGAAGAGACGGGCGGTCTGTAGAGAAACCATTGACTTCAATGTGCAGTTTTATTTAGGAGAAGTTAGAGTACGTTATTGGTCGAGTGGAAGGATTTCCAAAATACAAGTATCTTGCTTTAAAGTCAAGTTTCAAAGAAGAATAATACCGTGGTAAATATTATAGTAAGAAACCAGGCTTCATCCTCACAGATCCTGCCAGGCCATACGTAAATTGGGGGGATGGGTGTCCAGTCTGTGCACTGCCGAGACATCAGATATTGCAAAATTGTTTTCCCTACTTATCTGTCAAATACAGGTTAAAAATATAGCTGTGAAGAGACCGTACATTAATCATCCTCTGACATACCTGCATGTAGAACACAGGTGTATTTACTGATTTATATCACTATAGCCAGCCGCCCTCTATGATTCCAACGCAAGAAAATCCAATACTGAGTAATCCTCTAATAATCTTTTTATAAGATTTGCTCATTTAATCTTGATTCTGGCCGTTCCGTTTTATTCAAAAGCCAGCAGTTCCTACAGAAAACAAGTTGTTTCACGATGGTCAGAGCGAAAAGCTTGTTGTCCCACAAATCCACGTCCTACATTCGCTAAACTCTCATGACCGTCATCTTTGCTATCTTTATGTTCTTGGGTGACCTCCTGGAGGCCAGGAGTCACTGGCTGGTCCTCTGCTGTGGCTCACGGGTTACCATGCCTTTTAGCAGGCGTCGCCCTTTAGATGCAGCTAAAGTGATGAGTTCAGATTCCTACAAAGATAAGGAATTCAAAGAAAAAATAAATTGACAACCTCAAACCCATCAGTGTATAGACCCAAAGGGTTTACTACAGCTAATTTAGCATACCTGGTGAAAACACCTCCAAATTAATATAACTGTCATCCTCCTGACCTAAATAAAAAAAACCTCAGCACAGATCTTTTCAAGTTCCTTCAGTAAGTGAAATAATTCAGGGAAAACAAACTTTTGCTGCCTTTACGCTTCATGGCAAAATTCCTACCGAAGCACGCTCAGGCCTATCACGCATACGCTTTGGTAGCACGCAGTGGATATAAATGAATCATCGAGATGAAAGAAAGCAAAATCTCACTACAGACTTATTCAATACATTTACTGTTTGTCAGCTGAACTTAAGAAATAAAAAACCCACATGAAGCGCTTCTGAGCAGCAGAATCTTCTCACAACTGTAATATATAGTCTCAGCTGGGACTAATTCCCAAGTTCATGTGCTGATCTCTGAACTGTTCCAGTGTTGGGGGGGTGAAAGAGATAAAAAGAGCAGGAAAAGAAGCCCAGAGGATTGAAGATTAAAAAAGGGAAGACAGAAAGGTGCACTTTTTTTCCATCATTAAAGGCACGCGAGCCTCGCGCTGAATCACAATGAACCCGATAGCAGATTAGAATGAGACATCCTCGTGTAACAATAAATCAACAGAATTCATACAAGCTTATCTTTACTAACTTGGAAGGGGGAGGTGACAAATTGCACTTAAGGAAAAACAGGTTTACTGTTGCTAGCGTAAGCTGAGCGTCTATAGGAAACTGCTAAATTTAGAAAGCCAGCTTTTGATGATAGCAACGGAAATGATTTCAAGGTTTTTTGTGTTGGGGGTTTTTTTTGTTGTTTTCTTTTTAAGAGCTCTAGAATGTTACTCATCTTCTTGAAACTCTTACCAAAAGCAGAGACTTCATAACGCACTATCCTCCCAGCCCACTCCCTCCTACTCTTCCCACTTAAAAAGGCAGGATTGCTCCTTGGGGCTACAGCAATTTAGGAACTTAACGCAGTTTAACAAATTCCCTATCTCTTGGCTGGAGCTGTTTGGCTCCGACAGATGAATCAGAGAAGTCCATAAACGTCTGGAGGATCTGTGCAGACTTTTTCTTGTATGACTATATATGGCAACTACAGATCAAGTTATCTCCAATCATTTTAACCAAAGCTTCAAACTTTTTACCTTACTCCTGCCTCTGTGGCAGACTTCCTTCATCTGCAATACCGCTAAATTAAAACCTCTCAACTGCTTTTCTCAAAAGCGGTTTCCCACTCTTTACAAAACGGTAAAAATACTTGAATTAAGATACACTTCAGTAAAACTTAACTTTTGTTAACAACTTCTGCTTCTCAGAAATACATTTCTGGATTGGAGTGAACCGGACTGGGGTGCTGCGAAGCTCCCACTTTCACTGACACTAGGGTACGGGGGACACGCACCTCGGCAGATGTCTTCCATTACTGCTTACCTGAAATAGCAGTGAACACCAAGTGCCATGGGAAGCCTAGCACGAACTGGTAAAAGAAGTGAAATCCACACTCAAAAAAAATGAGGGGAGGTTAAAACTGACTGACTGATGTACACAGGGACTTACACAGGAATTCCAACAATGCCCGCAAAACCCTTTAACCCAGCAAAATACTCTATTTTAACTACTTACTATCACCATCTTTTATACACACCACGCTTTTTACAAGGTGCTTAAATGAATACATCAAAACCAATAGTCTGTGATTCAATACTGAAGTCTTCTTTTAGCACGATCCAAATACTTCTCCGTGCATCCAAAGCAAAGCCTACACCAAGTTCAAGCAACTGCTTTAAATATTTGTACCACACCTCAAAACGGACATCGAGTGGCACTGCGGGCTCAAACCGGGTAAGATTACAGCTCCTCAAAGCCAGGACTGAAACCTGGGCAAACAAACTTGAAAGACTGAAAGTAAATACTGAGTTTTGTATGCACAAGGGAATAATCGGAGAGTATGACAGAGGAGACAGCACCATCAAGAAAAGCTCAAGTGAGGAGCCCCCTGAAGAAACATTTATTTAGAAACAGCTTTATTAAACAATATTCTTTGAAGTCTGTTCTAAAGATAATAGACATGCACAAAAATATTTCCAGAAAAAAATAATTCACCACTAACCTCCAAACAAGCAAACCAATAGACAACACTGTCAAAGTGCTGTCAAACCAGCACAGTACGCGGTGAGAAACCCAACAAAGCACCCTGACAGTTCGGGGGACATGTCCACGAGAGCACAGAGCTGGTACCCACAGCTCTCTGCTCTCCCAGGAGCTGCACGAAGAAATGATATCACAAATGACAGCTTAACTCATAGGCAAAATTGTTATTTACTGTACTTGCTTCAATTCCTATCTCTCTGTCTCTCTCTAACCATATTTGAATGCTAAGATTGTACAGCCTTTCAAACCCAGCAGGTGTTCCCAGGAAAAGATCTGGTCCTGAGTGAGGAGATGGCATCCTCCCCTCTGTGAGATTCCAGATGCTGTTATTGGTTCATTTTACAATGACTAGCAATCTATTCCCGGACCTTGGTGTTCAGTCACAGTGATGCAACAAACAAACCCCAGGCCAAAAACACGGTGGGGTTTAGTGGTGTTTGCGGGCCCGCTGACGGCACCTGAGTGAAGACTGCTCACAGGGCTTCCACGGAAAAGTTACAACACCGCTACGGAGCTGTTAAACTCGGGAGGTTGCTTGCACAGTTTCAGTACTTTACTAGTTTTGCTCAAAGTTCTGCAATTCTCCTACTTCTCCTCTGGCTGGATTACAGCTGCCTGGAAAAACATCAGTAAGAAATAATCCTGACGCACAGCCCCCTTCTGAAATACCACAAGGGCTTGCTTTTAAATGTTACTTAAAGCAAATATCCACAGCCAGCCTCTTCCTGTGCAAGAGGCATAACAGTTAATTGCTCTAACGACTACGAGCCGCTTTGAAACCTCAGCACATGATGAACCCCAGCACAGCCATCACCCACTCGCTACAAACCGTGTTCCAGGCTCAGGGAGGACCGCAAGCTGCGGGCGCAGGGCACCCTCACACTTCGGCCTGTGAAACGGTCCTAGGAAACGCTGAGATAACACAACTCAAAGAAAAAGCTACTGTTCAGAAGACATGGTATCTTACCTGGCTGCTGTTAAAACACGTTATCTTAAATTTCTAAAGGAACACTCTATTTGGAAATACAATATTTGAATAAACACTCTTAAGACCCAAAGTGTATCAAGTTTTCCCAACAGATTGCAGCCTTATAAGCTCTGACATTTCTGAACCACTGATGTCTCTCTCAGCCAGGTTGGGACATACACTGAAGACCATCCTTAGGGGAAAAAAAAAGCACCAATTCGGGCAAAGGACATCATGGACTCTCAGAATCAGTACTGACCTAGCAACTTATTTGACTTTGTAACTTCTACTTACTGGATCCTGCTCATCTATTCTCATAAAAAGATGTAATAGTTTATTTGTTAAATCAATGTTAAATTTTGACCTTATTCAGACTTAAAAACAAAGTGCATTTTAGTATATTTTCTCTCATTTTAAAAGGTTTCCAAGAACCTAACAAAGCTGTGTTCTCGTAGGTTGCCTACTCATCTGGAGATGATTCTCTTCCTACTAGAAAACAAAGACAGACACTGGACGACCTACAGAAGGGACTGAGGGTGCTCAAGCCTTTTGTGAACCCCTTGCACGTGAAAAAACGTGAACATTAAATTGACTCCGCGTTAGATTCAGATGAGACAAGGTAGTTTTTCTGGAGAGATGCCGGTAAGGGAGCGCTGGCCACGCCGCACACGGCAGCGACTGTCCGGCTCGCTCTGGGAGCTCCTGTTGTACTCTACCACTGGGCAACTTTCAGGCTCTTACAACTTTTACATCCATCGGAATAACCACGTTGGGTTTTTGGGTCATGCGCGCAGCAGCAGCACAGGACCTCTCCCCAGCCTCCGTGCCGTCCCGCGCTGTCACCTCACCCCGTGTCAGCAGCCTGCTGAAGGCAGAGCTTGAAGCGTGGCCCTGCTACGACACCTTCTTCCTAACAGACGGGTACAACAGGTCTTCACCACGTCACATATAGATGGCAAGAAATGGCCAGCTAGCTTTCAAATTAGAAAACGGAGCTATTTTGCTCTAATGCTACTAACGCAGCGAAATTTCATCGCTCTGGCTGTAACTGCAAGTTAGAATAGCGAGTCCCCCCTGGGAAAAGAGACAAACATCTTTACGCTGCAGTAACTGCGCCCATATTCTTCTCTATAGTAAACTGGTAAACAACCAAAAACCCACATCCCCTCCCACCGCTGACCGACATTTATTTCCACACAGCTTTCAGTGTCAACCAGCCTCGGGCTTTCTGAAAGACGGGCTGCCTCCACCCAGACCTCTCTCCCCTCCTCAGAAACCCCCTGAGCACCAGCCACCTCGAGAAGCTTTTCTCCTTTACAAGGTCAGGGTGAAGTTACCACCTGGGTGGCTGGAACGGCTCGTGCAGCCTTTGAATGGTCCATTGGATCTGAGGACTGAGATAATTCACTCATGCCATGGGTTCATCGGATCAGACAAGGGAGCCTGATGCAGTATTTCTGACGCTGTTCCAAGAACAGGTAAACGTTTCGTTGCCATTATCAGATGAAGGAAGCATAAACAGCTGGTAGCGCCTCTTGGAAGAGAAAAGGTGTCATTCAGTTGTATTCTGTGTCTTTTTCAGTAGTGCAGGACATGGGGAAAGGAGTGCAGGACAACAACTCCTCGTCGGTCAGCTCTGGGTGCTCTGGAGGTGAGCTCTCTGGGTTGCAATCTGCCTTTTCCACATCAGACCTCGACCCCTGAATTTTACGGCTCTTCTTCCTTCCCAGCTGCCTGACGACCTCCCGGCGCTGTGCAGCACTCGCTGCCTGCAGCTCGCTTTCTGATGCGCTCCCGGAGGGAGCAGGGATTTCTCGGGCAAAGCTTGGCAAGTCAGCAGAGCCCTCTGCTCCCTAGCCCCCAGATCCTCTCTGTTAAGCACCCTCCCCTTGACCACCAGTTCGCTCTCCGGGTAAACCAGCCATTAGTGTGATCCCAGCCAGCCAGGGTTATTCCCCCCTAAACAGCCTGTCCAGTGTTTCCTCAAGGACTTTGCTCTCGCCCATTTTTCTGCTCAGTTTTTTTCTGACAGCTCTAACTGACACTGGAGCGTCGCCCATTAAAAACCAGCACACTGAAGTGTGTAATATGTTTGTAAAACATAAATATTTGCCAGATTGTCGTACAGAAATCCTTCGTTATCTTTTCCACAGCTGGGTAAAATACAAAAACTTACGACGAAACAGCATGAAACACTCCTGAAAGTGTGAAAATTATTGCTCATTTTCCTGTAAACGGGATTATTAAAATATAAATCATACTGTTTACACTAATCAGGAGAATTGCAGTTGGTGCAAGTAGAAAGCTGGAATTATTAACCATTTTACTGAACTAGGTCCCTTAACCAATAGCTTTTTTGCCCCTTATCAGCTGCACAAACAACAATGGATTTTAAATCAACTAAATGACCTGTGAACTTCTCCTAAATGGGGGCATATAATTTAAGACAGCCAAGAAAGTTTCACAGGAGGCAAGAGGGCTCTCGGCAAGGGGCACATGTGGAGAGAGTTAAAGCTTCAAACCACTGTTTTTTTCCCCCTACTCAAGTGTCAGCTGTGATAAGCCAAAATTAACAACCCTGCACTTCAAATGAAGGGGAAAAAAATGTCGTCTTGCTATTCTAGGTATTTTAAGTTGCATGTGAGCACGGTAGCTAAATATAGACAGTGACAACAAGAGACAGCATTGTCCCTTTGGGCACACTGAACATTATCTCAGAATTCCCATCTTCCTGGGCTGAGCTTCGCTTTTGCTTGGTTGGGTTTTTTCCCTTTTTTTTTTTTTTTGTTATTTTTTCTTACTTAGCAAACTGGCTATTAACCCCTACTTCATTTTAGATGGAGCAGTTTAAACAAGAAGTGTATTTTTCTTAAAAACAAAACAAAAAAGGAAATCCTGATTCCACAAAAGCCCCAGAAAGATTTCCAGTGATTTTCCCAGCCCCGTGTTACTGCCCAGAGAGCGGATGCCTTCTGCTTTCCGAGTGGAAAGCTGGTTTAAAATGAGGAGGGCATCGATAGGACACTTTCACAGTGTACTGAACCAGAAAGCAAAGTTAATATTTTTAGACGTAAAAATGTCTTTTTCTCCAGGAATCACGCACCACTTTCACGTTTCAATCGGAAATGTAAGGAATAAGATCAATAATTGCTATTTTCAAAGCACATCCTAGGAGCACAACTACATTATCTGGAATCCAGCAGACTCATACGAGCCTGTAATACTGAACACGACCAGACTTTCAAATGACATGGCTGCTCCTGACTTCTGAAGTATTTAAATACCGCTGAGTGAAGCGTACGTTTTTGCTTAATGTACCTAATGCACTCAGAACATTGACAACACTTCATTTTTAAGCCGACTTCTATATAAAGTTTAATTTTTAAAGCCATCTATAAATTATCAATGACATCTGTTCTGAAAAATGTCAATTCCTATCCTTAGGTTGGCAGATTCCATCTATTTTATGTAACACCCTCTTCATATTCAAAGCCATTTTAAAGCCACATTGACGTACGGTTTTCAAGTGAGATCTTGCTCTTCTGGGATTTCACCAGACAAGTCCCGTTCTAAGGCAATGATGACGATAAGTACACACAACTATTCCTGGGCTGCATCCCATTGCTCTAACTACAAAGGATGAAATGGTCAGGTAAGCGACAGGCCCGGCCACCCCATAAATACCAGGGCGCGTGGCACCCCTTCCAAGTCATACGAACCGACAGCACACGATGTCAAGTCAGCAGCAGCTGGAGAGACCATCTTGCACAAGCCACTTAATCTTATGATCAATGAAGTGTAGTGGCACTCATCATCACTAATACATGCAAGTCAGATGATCGTTTATTGTGACAATATACAAGCAGAGGGTTGTCACCACATACCCATTCCATCAGCCAAAATCTGATTTTGGTTATTCTGTTCTGTTTATCTAATTTTCCCATGCAGTCACAATTTAGCATGCCGTTCTTCAATTGCTTCAGCTGTCGCACGCTAACACTGTGGCTTGTTCAAATGCACTTAGGATTGCTTTTTATGCCCTTACGATGTTACAGAAGGAAGGATTAAAATAATTTTCATATGTCCACAGTAATCTTCCAAACCCTGTACAATCCACACTACTTTTGCTTTTCAAAGACAGATTAAAACCATCTCATCTTTGTTTTTAAGTCTTACACACAGCGCTCTTTTTGCCTCTTCCCATTCTCTTAACGAGTAAGCTGTTGAGCTCATGTCTATACAGAGGCATCCTCTACATTCACAGCTAGCTTTCAAGAAGGTTGAATCTTGAAGCAACAAGTGCGACAAGTGCTCTGGTGCTATATGAACATATCATAAACTGTCACCAAGTCTTCCTGCGCCATTTGTCATACAGCAGCAAAACCAGACACTGCCTGCCTCGGATTCACTGTCTGCTGGATGCTGAAATCCTGCTTTCTGGTCATGGCAAGAATAAATCAAAGAAAAAAATCTGCTCTATTAAATCCGTTTGCTCTGGGAGAACAGGGATTTATCATCCTCTAAAACAAGTGGTCAATAAGATTCAGAAGTGCTTAGTACAGATCTTGATGAATCGGGATGCCACAGGTGATGCTGTAATTGTATTTGAAAGGAATCCACACACAGCAAGGTGAATGCTCTATTTATTTTGGTGTATAGACAGGCTGCGGATTAAATGCATCACAAGCACAGTAGGATTTTCCCTCTGCATCCCCTCGGGGAGGATCCTTAACAGATTGTCCCAACAGGCAAAAGCAGTAAGACAGCAGATAGGGCTGCTTTAACAAGAACATCTAAAATGGATATTTCTTACACAACCATCACAGATAATAAGGCTTCTAGTAGTTTTTAAACACCGCACAAACCTTGAGTGAGTGAAAAAAAATCAGTTGCAGCAGTCAGGAGCAGCAGCAAGAGCGGGTCAAGTCCAGGGGCCCCGCAGGGAACCCATGGAGCATGAATCGTGACTCGGGAATGGCTGGGGCTGAACCCTCACCTCAAGTCACATGGCGATTCCCAGCACAAAAGGGAGCTTGGTTTCTCACCCAGGACAAGAATTTGGTCCCAGGGGACAAAAAGGAGGCTTAAACAGCACAACCATGTAATTAATAAGGAAACGAATACAGGTATACCACAATGACAACTTGGGGAGTTATTAAATTAACCACAAACTAATCCCTTTTCTCCCTGTTTCTGAACAGAGGAATCCCATTCTGCTGCCTTCCGTGTTTGAGTTTTGTTCCGGCCACTTAAACATTGTGTGGAATCAACGTCCTTCAGCACTGCAAGGGCCAGCTTTAGTGCAGCGCACAAACTGCTTCCAAAATGATAAAAACGCCTATCTTCCCCGGCGTTCGGCCAGCTAGAATCTGAACTTGGATGGCGAAGCTGCATCTGGTTTCACTTTTCAACAACAAAACAAAATTCACAGGCATCATTCATTATCTATGAGGTCCAAGATGAAGGCTTTCAAATACACTTTAAGAACTAATTAAATGCTTATTTTAAACTGAACGGAATGTAAATACTAAACTGAAACTGAACAGATTAACTTGCAACATTTTGTGCCTGATTATCTGTCTGAAGAATGAGCTTTTGGCACTCCGGACGCTTGCGCTGGAGGATCAATTTCCTGTTCGCATCAAGGCTGCTAAGGAAATCTTCCACACATTTGATTCAACTTAGGTTTAAAGCGTCTGCTTAGCCTTGGACACAGGACTAGACACAGATAATGTGTTCAACTGGGTAAGATAATGTTTTGAATTTAGGGGCTAAACTGTATCAGTTTTGCCATTACGACTGCAGGCCAACATTCAAGGATGCTCAAGGCAGTCTGGCCGAGTTGGCTATCATTAGACCTCTCCCTTCCGACCAAGGACGCAGACGCTACAGAAACTCCTCATCTGAGTTCCATAACACCTCCTTTTAGTTTGAATTTTCTTAACACGGCAACACACGCTTGTGAGATACGCTCATCCTCTGCATTTGACGTAGCTAAGGAGGGAAATGAGATTCATAAGCGCTAGCCTTCATTCAGTTCCAAAATATTATCCCAGTGGCTAAAAAAAGACATAATTTGTTTCTACTACTGTTCCTTTTGACGATTCCTTGTTACAACCAGCTTTGCTTGCGTCTCTGAAGTGAAGAATTCAGGGTTTTGTGTAACAATATATATTGTTTATTGCTGTGCTTCTTTCACTCAATGGTATAAAGCCTATTCCTAAATGGTATACACTCGTGTGACAGTAACACAGACAAAAATCCAGACAAGACTCAAGCTCCCTCCACGCTGGCCTCTGCCCCAGCGAGGATGCAGCCTTGTATCAGACAGGATATAAGAGAACTGACAAATGCAGTCTCAGGGAGGGTCATTAACCGAAGAGCATTCAGAGAGAAAACAGGAGAGGCTGCTGCTTACAAGAGCCAGGAGACATTTTTACGCAGCATACTTCACTGGGAACATCACAGGATTAAAAAACCCCAGAACTGAGTCCACCGTTTGTACTTCCACTATCCAATACATCCAGTTTCAGCCTGTGACAGAAGAGGCAGCACAACCAAACTGAAAAGCATCCCTAACAGAGACTGTCGCTCCTCTATTGTGACTGTTACAAGTCACATTAGTATAAATTTGTGAAGTGTTTTAACGCATTTTCATTTGAGCTTAATTAATTTTCATCAGAGTTTGAGCTTAATTAATTTTCATTGGAGTTTGACAATTTCCTCATTTGTTGTTGAAATCACAACATTGCATATATTGCAAGGCAAATATAATAATATCAGCTCACAAAGTCATTTTTGGACTTGTTTTTGTATTTCACAACCAAAAATACTTCCAATGTAAACTGTTAACTGAAGCTCTGACAAGTTTTATTATAAATATTCCTAGCTTTAAAGAGAAATTTGAATATATTCGCTTAGTGTACGTTCAAGACACAGTTTAAGTCTGACAGCCTCAGATTATGCCTCATTTATATGGAGCAGTGATCAAACTCGTTAATATGTGAAAGAACTAAAGGAGCAGAGGATTGTGAATCAAATAGCATGAGGAAAGTTGTCTGCTAACATGAATAGCTTATGAGGATTTACGTAAGGTGATAGTTTTCCTGGTCCCTTGTGCCAAGGTTTCTAAAATAGATGAATAAACAGGGAGTAGCGTTGAGCAGCGCTTCTCGCAAGAGGCTGAGGCCGTGTCATCCGCAGCCGCTGCGACGCCAGCGAAGCGTACAGCGCTGACACCCTCACCGAGCCTGCAACTCGCGCTGCACCAGAGCTCCGCCGCCTTAAGGCAAGGAGGAAGCGTTTAATCTGCCCATAATTCATCCCGTATGTTCCAAGCGATAGGGCCAAGGTGAGCGACTTGACAAGACAGGTAAGCTGCTTCCAAACTTTTCTCCTTTCGGCTTTCGCCCCGCCAAGCGCCGTTCGCAGCGCGAGTGCAGCGGCTCAGTAATTGAAGAAGCGTTCTTGCAGAGGAAAATCAAATCTCACCGTGAAGCAGAGTCTCCTTAAGATTCATTTAATCTTCTGATAACGCAAGCTGTGCACACACAATCACCGAAGATGATAATCTGCTACATGTAACACTAAGTCTGCTATTATTCCATTTATTAAAAAGTGCTATAATAATGTTTTGTGCGTACACGTACTAAAAAGACAAGTGGATTAGGAGATGGAAATTCAGGGTACTTCTTTCTTACAACGTACGGCTGCCTAATACCCCAATTTATTATGTACAAACGTGCGGCTCACCGTGTTTTGCTCAGTCTGCCCTGTACGAGAGCTCTGCCAACAGCAGTTTCTCCAGCGAGAGCCGGAGGACCCCACACCTCAGGCTTTTGGGGGAAGGATGTAAATCAGAGACATGTTCACTTGTTACTCCTTGTGCTTTTTCCTAAGTAAATAAATCGTCAACAGATGTAACTATTAGGAAAAAAGGGAGTGCTGATTTATTTGGCGTAAACTCTTAGGTGTCTGAAATAAAAACAACTGGTTCCCACTGTCCAACACATGCCACAAATGACTGAAAGTGACCAAAATGAATCTTTAAGAGATATGAAGTGGGTTTGAACCAAAAGACAGAGGATTAAGCAATTAAGAATCCACTCAACCGGTTCTTAAGAGCTGATATAACCCTCGCTGTTCAAGCCACAAGGAAGCACTAACTTAAAATGTTGCCGTTCATCCAGAGACCTACAAAATGACGATGTGAATTAAAGAAAATAAACATTACTGGGAACATTATATTTCTGTTTGCAATTTTCTGTTCACACGCAGGGCTTGGGGCAGCTGCCAGGAGAGAAGCTGGACCTGCTGCACATGTGCCGCACAGGCAGTTTAGCGCACGCACGAGCCTCGCGCGGGGAAGAGCCCAACCGAGACTCCTGTTCACGCTCGAGCTGCTTCGCGGCACGCACGAGCCTTCCGTCAGGGACAAAGCATTTTCGGCTCAGGGTGCATGCGCTACCGAGTCGATCTGCACATGCGCGGCTGGGCTTTGCCTGGGATTTCCTGTTCAGACCAGGGCACCAGACAGTCAGAAATCCTGGGCAGGGAGCCAACCTTCTCAAATTCTGCCTGGACCAAATTTCTAGGCCAAAAGGAAGAAGAAAGAAAGGAAAAGAAAGGGAAAGAAAGAAGGAAAAAGACAAGTGGGAGAGCGTGGTTGGAGAACACCAGGCTTATTTTAGCACTACACATTACTGACAAATACCTGCTTAATCTTTCAAGTAATTTATGTGGATTTAAAGGCTCCAAAGCTGTAGTTAAAGACAACGCACACACAAGTGCAAGTTACTTTTGGTTTGTCTACAGGTACAGATCTCCTGATCCTCCCCTCTACCTTCTCCCCCATTTTTCCCCTCCTCTGAAAGTTAAACCTTGCTGCGTGAGCACATTATTCCTCATGGCAAGAGCTAGGAAGTAAAGTTTATTCACGTCCCTCAGCACTGGTTCCAAAATGCTACAGGCTCTTGTTTACCTGAGGGCTGATCCCATTTCTCTGGCTACTTATGTAAAAACTTCCCCTAACCATTCTTTTGTACGAGAAAATTAACGACAAGCACATCTTCTATTTTTTAGCCAAGCGATACTTAGAAACTACTGACAAAAAGACCTTTTCTAAATTATTGCGATGGTAACTTTCTCATTACACAAGCTTTCCAGAGCTGGTCCCAGCAAGCTCTCTTTTAAATGATAACCCATGCTACAGTTACTTGAGACAGGATTTCTGCTGAATTTTCCTGCTTAAACTCCTTATTGCAAACTGCTGGAAACTGGTTCCAGGTAACTTATTAAACAGCAGAGTTGATATGTGTGCAATGGCTTTCCCAACCATCTTAACCTTTTCCGACCTTTGCTGTCCTTGTCAATGGCCATACCTAGTTCCAGCTCCGGACTCTGGTGTTCTCAGTGCTTTATCTCTGTTCGCAGTACCGCAGAGCCAGACAAATTGCAATAATGTGCCGTTTCCTGACATTAACCCAGGAGGGGAAAACAGTACAGGGCAGGATTTCTGATGCATTCCTTCACTATTTTGAATACAAGCCATTAGTAGAACAACCAGAAAAATCAGAGTTAGGAACGTTTAGTTAACCAACTCCGATTATCAACATGGTATTTCATTCCAGCAGCCTCACTGCTTTATAAAAATTACAGTTTATTACTGGTTTACAATCAAGTTATGCAATAACCATGTTCAGGTTCAAATCTTGTAGGACACATAAGCCTTAGGACACTGCGATTTAGTAAGCAGTGATCTCTCAGGCTCACGAGGAAAAAAGGATTTTGAAAGCAGTTTACCACTTCTTGGAGTAAGAGTTCTTTGGAAAATCAGTACTAAAAACTTAATCCTGTGATCGCCGCAATTCACTTTTGAACAATTAATGTCTCTTAGGCAATAGCTGCTGTTTTCAAGTTGAAGCCTGTGCATTTGAAATGCATGTCGATAACATGATTTATCACAGAAGTATTTGTGAAAAGCAAAATACCCATTTTGCCAACAGCAGCAGCAGTACAGCGGCACTTGGGAGTCCTGCAACGGCATCGCACCCACAAGCTGTGGAGGAGCACAGACCCGGCTGTGATCCCTCCCTTTGCTCATACCCTTTCACCCCCTTAGTTTCTTCTTCTTTTATATGGAGATTAAAGTGACTCTTAATCCAAGTATTACATGTAAATCTTAGTAGAGAACATTTGAAAGTGATAATTAGTAACCATTTCCCTAGATAATTAGCTTATAAAAAGTGTATTTTTAATGTGGATTGCCAAACTCTCCACTAATCATCTCACACCACTTCCCCACAGTAACAATTATTGAAGAACAGTTTAAAAATGCATAAACATGCATTTAGTGCTCATTTACTTTAGACCAAACGTCAATAAAACCTCAAGATACTGTGAACTGGATGCATTCAGAAACTCAGCATGAAGCTACCACATAGAAACCGCTGGGCCTGGACTTAAGCTGCCTGTTTAACTTCAAACTTACTTGTTCCTTTCCCCACTGCTACCGCTCCTTAGTTTTCCAAAACTTCCACCTCCAACAGCACTGTAAGAGGAAGCCCAACCTGCCAGAGCACGCTGAAACGCACGAGGCTCAGCATGCGTTCCCGACCCGGTGAACAGCCAGGACCTTTTGTGTTTATACTGCTTAGTTGTTCATACCAAGTTTCAATAGAGCCATTTCAGCGGCAGCTTTCGTATCTCTATTGCACCTGAAAAAATAGGTCGTGTTTCCTACGGCATTTACTTTGTCTCGCGAAGAGCCAGGAAGCCCTTTGCTGAGGCGCTGCGCCGCGCTTGCTGCCTTCGCTTTGGTCTGACGCAGTGACTGCGCGGCGCTGAAGGTGAAAGGATCTGAAAGCCAGCTCTATATACAGTATACACACAGCAATTTGTTACTGTGAAAAACCATCTGTTTCTCGGTATTACAATCCTCAGAGGGGAAATTATAGCTAGCGTTCAACATAAAACATCAATTTAAACCATCAACTATTCATAATTTCAATTCTTTATTGGAAACCAAGGACATAAATGTCAGGGAATAAAGCAATATTTCTTTTATTAACTGTTCCATTCATCTGGCTATTAAATAAAACCAGGACCTTAATAAATAGCATTAGCCTTTGTACTGACAGCCACCCCAACTAGCACCATAATTCTAAATAAAATGCATGATATTTCTAGTATCTTTTGGTTTCAAAATAAAATCAGGATTAAAAGCATTTAAAAACATGTATAGAATATTTTCGCAGTGTTGCTGCTCCTTTACAGTTAAATGTTTTAAGAAACAATGCTGACCAAATCCCCCCCCTCCCCGTATTTACATGCAAGTTCCAGTCAACCAACTACCTCCTGATAATATTCTACCAACATTAATATTACCAAAGAACAGAAAGGATTCCAGTACCGATGCCGATTGCCTGCTGCCAAATGGAATTATTCTTTTAATCTCCTGCTCCCAGATATCATCCCTGCTACTAAAATAAGGACAATAGTAGTAACTGAAGGAGTGGGTGGATAGAGAGCGGGAGAAAGGAAGAATGGCAGAGACGGGGAATGTGTTCTTCGTACAGCGCGTCATCACCCATTACTGATGGCAAAAGGTCTGCATTTATGTTGACAGAGTATTTCTGCAGTTGGGTATTTAAGAATTACACACAAACATACTGAACTCCAACTGACCGGGATCTGTTTGCAGCTCCTGTGTGACAAACCAAGCACATCTCCATCCGCGTTAGCGATGGGCCTGACCAGAGCTGCCAAATTTAGCTTTGTGTGTAGGTAAGACAATTCGGGAGTGTCCCCACATCTTTGAGAAAGGGGGAAAAGAGGCATTCTGTAAGAGCTGAGAAGTCCTAAGAAGTCCATGGATTCACCATTAATGTTCCCGTAATTGTCCATTATTCCTCCTTAAGAAGAGCTCCCCTGCTCTTCTTACTACCAGCATGGGGTACTCAAGAACACCATTACAGGGGAGAGGAAGCATAACTGTAATCAAAACAATGATTACTATCACATTCATTTAAATGCAGAGTGAGCAATGAATACAAAAATATTCACTTGAAAGTGAAAGGTAAGAAATTAACTTTTTCCCCATGGACATCAGAAACCTCACCTCAAAACCAGGCATTACTTGTAAATTTTTTTACATCCCTTTGGAGCACACATTAGTTTCTCCTTCTGCATTTAAATGAATGTGATGGTAATCATTGTTTTGATTACAACTGTTTCCTTCCACCCAAAATGGTGTTCTTAAGGACCCCATGCTGGCAATTCTAAGAGCAGGAGAGCTCTTCTTAAGAAGTAGTAATGGACAATTATGCAAGTGCTAGCAGTGAATCCATGACTCTATAGGGCTGCTCACCTACTTAATGCAACATTTCCCTACAATTTCTTACAGCTCCAGGTACAATGAAAACCATCATGCCAACATTAAAAAAAACCCAGCATGATTAAAATACAGTTGCCGTTGTGCTTAACATAAAAGCATCTTTCTCCTCCTGGTTAGATTTATTTATGAAGATGGAACAAGGAGTCTAAAGTCAAAATTGGAGCATAATGCTGAAGGTTATATACAGTTTTCATGTCTCCTGATAAAGGCCCAAATCCATCTTGGCTGCTAACTTCAGCATATATTCTATTGTCTTCAGTCTCTCCTACCAACCCTAAGGTCCCATCTAATCTCATCCTTGCTCTGTCTCCTGGCAAATGCCTACCACCTCCTCCTTCTGCTTTCAGTTTTAACTACCCTCTCCTGTTTCCAACTCCCTGGCCCCAAGCCTGTCCCAATTTACTGTGCCTGGGCACCAGTAAGCAGGAGCTAAGCCTTCCTTACACGTGGAAAGCTGCCTTCCAAACACCTGCCTCTTGTTTTTCCCTGCTCCCAAGCTAACAACAGCAGGACTGGGTTCTGGTGAGGATGGACATTCAGCAAGACCCTGGTTTGCGGTCGATGGCCAGGCTCGCCCTCATACCCTGCTTTTCCCACCAACCTCAACGCCATCTCCCTTCCAGAACAACTTCGTAGCCCCAGTGGCACTAGGTAACCTGTTAAGCTGCTTTCCCTGCTACATTCCCAAATGGTCAGGAGTTGGGCTATTGAGGGAAAGCGACAATTATGTTCAGGCTTATTAACCCACGTTAAGTACATGCGTCAGCCACAGGGTTAAAACAGAGTATTACCATCTAAGAAATTGCTGTGGTACTGTCACAGGGCGAAATGAGAGCTGTGCACTGCTCGAGAGCTGGGCTTTTCCTCCAGGTAACGACTCCTGGCTTTGAGATACTTGATACTGCTCGCCAAATTTCTTATGGAGGTGTCTCCTAACCACACGGTTACTGTAAGCGCCGAGCAGGAAATGATACTTCAGGAATTGTCAGCATGTCTAGTTAACCAAGTTTAATAAGATACTTGATTTCCTTAGAGTCTCTATTGCTGCATCCCCCAGAAAGTTATCAATTCTGCCCTCCCACCCCTTGTCTTCAACAATTATGATCAATGAGCTTCTGAATAAATGCGCATACATACATGCTCCAGCTAGGTCTCCAATACGTACAGTCAGTATGTATTTACATCAGTAAATTCGGTAAATTCAATCACAGTGTCAGCAGAACCACCACAGGCTTGACTCTGCACTTTTTTAAGGAGTAAGAATCAGGGCAATCAACTTCTGTCACACCTTGTTACTGGTGCTTTCAGGTTTCACAGCATGCACTTGAGCGCAATGCTGAACAGCGAGCGCCCTGGGATTCTGCTCAAAGAGGAGATGCCTGTGCAAAATGCACAATGAGATGGAGGCGTGGAGAGAATGGGCCAAAAGAAGGGAAGGATTGTTCCAAAGCAAGGATTCAATGCGTTTACTCCAAGATTCAGCCAGCTGAAGGAGACAAATGGGCCAAATGCCTCTGGTCATGACCAAAGCAGAAAACAAATATAGGAGCTTTTATAGCGGGAACCTATTCTCAACTCCCAGTGAGGAAGGTCAGGTACAGGAGAAGGTTTTGTGAGACTCACAACTCAAGACAACAGGGTAACAGATTCACATAATTGGTAGATTCCAAGTGAGAGAGAACACAAACCTAAGGGGGAAAGAAGAAGAGCTTGGCAGAATCTTAAATAACTGCAGCTAAGGACACAGATCCAAATCCCCCCCGAAGGAGGAGTGTGAAAAGGGCCCAGTGGCTGTAGCACAAACTCTTCACTGATCCCAAATGAAAAAAGAAAACCTGAGGGATGAAAGAGTTGGGTGAGACTGCCAAAGACAAGTACAAACATACAGCACAGACATAGAGAAATAAAATCAGAAAGGTTCCAACACGGAACAGGAGAAAACTCGCGACAAATCCAATAAGCAGCAAGAAATACATCTTATAAATGAAGGAACAGTGGAATGACAACCAAAGGGACTGCTGGCTTATCACCCAGCGGAACAAGGACATCAGCAAGAGCACAAGAGATGTCTCTTTACATCAGCTTTTACTGGAAAACCTGCCAGCGAATGGCTAACAGGAGAAGAAGAGAGGGGAAGTTTTAAAACTTCATCTGGAACAGATTACAAAGATGCCAACTAAGGGTTTGGGTATTTTCAAACTGACTTGGCTACACAAACTTTGTTATTATGTATGCTAAGACACCAACAAATAATTAAGACATTAGCTGCTACCTTAAAAAGGACCTAATAAGGCCAGATACACAGCACATTTTTCAAGTGGCAGAAAATGGAGCAGAAGACGGGGACGCTGGACACCTTACCGGCAGTCAAGAAAAAACTCTGAAAGAAATAACCACCTGCTTGTACACCCCTAGGAAAAAACCAGATAGCCAACTTGAAATTGTGACAAAAAAGCCTGGTTAACGCAATCTGATTTCCTTCTTTGCGATGCTAAGGAGCTTAAAGGACTGAGGAAAAGCAGGAAATGCCACCAATGAGTTGAGGAGGGCTTCAACAAAGTCTCTCTCAGCACACTCTTAAGCTAGCTAAGGAACCCTGGTCCAGATCCACCTCTCCAGTGAGACATCAGGTGCGCTGGGTAGCTCCATCCACAAAGCAGCACCCAGACAGAAGTTATCGGTAGCTGCTTATTAAACCACTTGGTGTTTAGACAGAGGTTCCTCCAGTGTTTGATCTGGATTTGGCCCTACCCAACTGTCATCAATGACCTTGTGACAGATAGAGGATACATTTATTTAAACTGAAAAGAACAGGAACCTGGTGTGAACAGAAACAGTGACAGATGATAGGATTACAATGTAAAGCAAACTTTACAAACTGAAAAAAAAATTAACAGGGGGGGTGGGGGGTGGTCAAAACCAAACACAAAACCCCAACAACAAAAACCACCCCAAGACTCAAGAGAAATAGGTTTAACGTGAAAGACTCCACTTGAGCAGGAACAACGGGATGCTCAGCATTTCTGTGAGAAACAAAGTCTACGGATGATATCGGATCACAAGTTGAACACGACTCAACAGCGTCCTTCT
Source organism: Rhynochetos jubatus (assembly GCA_027574665.1). Lineage (NCBI taxonomy): Eukaryota > Metazoa > Chordata > Aves > Eurypygiformes > Rhynochetidae > Rhynochetos > Rhynochetos jubatus. The sequence goes on along the minus strand of CM050668.1, from coordinate 5,073,455 downwards.
GCTTCAAAGCAGGAGGACAATGTACTGAGAAGAGCAAACCCATACATACAGCCAACAAGATGTGAAGTAATTCTTCTGCTCCACTGAGTGTTGGACAAAGTATTCCAGCTGAGGCCTTGCTGGCTTTGGGTATTGCATTTCAGAAGCGATATCGCTCAATTTGAGAACATCCAAAGCAGTGGAAAGGATCGGGGGCCCATCTGCAGGAAAAGTCAAGACATGAGGGCAGCTCAGCCTGCCCAGGAACCATTTCTCTAAAGAAACCTGCACCCCTGCTAAGGCATCAGCACAAGCCAGGCGAGGAGGTGACAGCGGCAGCTCTCGATGGAGCAGGAACTGGAAAACAAAGCATGGGGCGCTTCAAGACAATCGCTGCTTAAATAAAAGAATTCCTGGTTTAGGAGAGAGAAGATTATGGGGAGAAGATGGTATTTCAAAACCTAAAACATTGTTACAGAGAGGCAGACAGTAATCTGTTCTCCATGTTGTGGACAGAATATGGAGAAATGAACTCAAAAGTACAGCATCGTTAAGGCTAAACCTCAGGGCTACTCTGTAATGGAAAAGACCTAAAAGCACCACAAACTGTGACCCTCCACCAACGTGGCGAATTAAGAGGAGATTAAACAAACGTGGCAGGTGTAGCTGAACTTGACCCAGGGCAGCCGATGGGCCAGATAACCTCCTGAGCTTAGTCCAGGCTCGTCTTTAAAAAATAAACGGTGACCTTCCTAGTGCTTCAACACGCACGGTTAATGCAAAGTGCCGAGTCCCCTCCTGCTGCATACCAAAGCCAGTGTTCTGTACACACTCAACGTCCCTAAGCAGATCATCCTATACTAACACCAAAACAAGGAGTCCAAAACTCATAGAGAAGACAGCATTTTTTTAATGCACTCTGCTAACGAGCTTGGCAGAAAAGTCCAACAGAAGTACAAATCTAACTCTCCCCCTTCCACAGAAACTGCAATGCTTAAATATCCAGAAGTACGGAGCCATGACCTGTTTTCTCTACTTGATTACTACTGACTCACTATATTGGTGTTTCCAATTTCCACCACTAAAATGAAAGTTAATTCCTCATGTGCAATATGAAGCTCATTTATTTTCTCCCAAATGTTCCTTTTTAAAGCATATCACACTGCTTGGAGGAAGGCTCTAGATCCTAAAATTCATCACCATGATGATAGGGGCTACAATTTCTTATGCCTTGCTCAAACAGGAATGAATTCTTTCTTTAATTGGAAGAAAAATGAATTTATTTGTTTTGAAAGCACTAATGTTTTGAATTTGGCAGGAAAAACTCCCTGAACCTATTTGCTCTCAGCTAAGCAACAGATAATTTGAAATTGAACGTGCAGTCACGTACAGGGAAGATGCAGTGGAAGAATATGCACTTTTGGCAGGAAGCAAGATCATTAAGGAGTGGGAAGCTTCATGCTTCTTTGATACTTTGTACCTTCTACATTTAATAAACCTGAATTAAAGTTGAAACAATTGCTTCAGTCACACAAGAAGAAAATCAAGACTAATAGCATAATTTATAGACAGCACACTTTCTAGAATATTCCGTTCAGCGTAAAAAGAAAGCTGACTTCTTTGAAAACCCAAGGTCTGTTTTAAAGGTGTGGTTTTTCGGTTTGCTGGGGATTTTTTGTTCGGGTTTTTGTTTTGGGTGGGGTTTTTTTTTTGTAAAATAGAAGAAGAAGGAAAAAAAATAAAATCTTACACCCTACATAAAACATGTTTTTCTGCTCTGGCCTAGGTAACCCATTTCCCCAGAGTCTGTGGACACCCTAGCAGCAAGAATCTCATTTTCCCCTGCTTCTAACCTAGACCTTTCCAGTAAGCGTTCGTGCCTCCTGGGACCAGCATTAGGGACAACAATATTTGCACATAGGTCTCCTTTGGTCACGTTTGTTTTCATTAGCACAATCTGACCTTAAACTGCACAGTCAGAATGTACCTTTGGTAAAGCTGGGTGTCAAGCTATAAACTCCAGCTGTAGGAAATCGTCATCATGTGGATGGAAAATTGAATAATTCTAGAGAGAACTGAAGTGAAGCTTTTAGAGAAACATGTTTAGTACTAAAATGCGTTTCAACATTATTTTATTGCACAATTGAAAAGGCTTTGAAAAACTAAACAAGAAGCTGACTCATGCACCTGTATAATAAGAAGCAGAATCTCGTTTGATTTCTACACTTTGAGCCAAAGCATATGAAGCCGTAAAAACAATGCAGTTCCTTGCAACAGTCCCATAATGAATCTGGGACCGTGGATCTTACTTTGAAAAGCTGCTTTCACAACGACGCATTTAGGATTCTGGCACAGAACTTGCTCCAAACTATAAAATTCTGAGCATGATTTAACATGAATATCTGAGGACATCATGCCTTTTGGAGGCTTCCTATATGAAGCTGTAATTTCCTACTAGCTTTTTACTTGTAGGAAAATGAAAGACGTTACTGCTGTAGTTAAGCTGCTCACCATGTAGCATGTCTTCTTTAAAAGAGGAATGGCCACACACTACTGCTCTGTATATTAATTCTCTCCACTTCCCCTTCCTCTCTCCCCTGCTGCTGGTTATTGTCATGACTGACAGATAATACATGACGGCATTTTTAGAAACACAGAAATATTTATAAAATCTGCCCTAATTATGGTTTGCCAGAACTACCTGCTTTTCCTCCTTTCTCTCAAGACCTCTTGCTAATTGGGTTTTCCACATTTCCAGGACCCTGTGTAGCACCTCCAGCAGTACCGCTAATGCTGCTGTGGAGAAAACTAATTTACCGGCTTTTTCCTTCTAAGAAAAAGATATTCAAGATGCTTTTAAATGCCAAAATATCAGCAACTGCTTTGTGGTCTTAAAATGAGCATGAGAGAGCTATGTAGCTTGCTGCTGTTGAGCAGGAGAGAATACGTACCTACAAACTACCCAGCAGGTTGAAAGACACGAAGATTTTAGCTAACATACTAGCTTTCATCCTCAAGAACAAAAAACCGTTTTACGGAACATTAACATACGCATTTTCCACGTGTGTAGAGAAAAGCTTTACTTCCCAGTATAAAACCACCCGTTTAACATGTTTAACGGCACTCAGCAGCTCGAATGGTTTTGGACCATGCAGAACGCACGCAAAAACCCTTTTAGGCAATGAATTTGTTGCCAAGGAGAGGGTGAAGACTCGACCGCTCGGAAGATTCAAAGGAAGACTCTCGAAGGCAAAAACTCAAAAAATAATGCCACAACAAACTTCGTGTAATGCAGTTCCCCTTCTACCAGGCCTAGATCTCATCCAACCCTGCATCATCTGTTCGACTGCTGTTCACAGAACGCATTGGAAACTTGCAGGACGACAAGAGATCAGCACTTCTACTGTAGGTCTTTCACATAAACCAAACTCTGATAGATCAATAGCTACCGCTGACATAATGATCTATCCCCAAAATCAGAAACAAAGTGCTTCCTTTCAATCACATGCATTTTTGTGGAGCTCCTTCAAAGCAATTAAACCTACCCTAATCGAAGAACCACGCACGGTGGGATTGTAAAATGATGTTTCATTTGGTGCTTCAAACACAGAACAGAGAGACAATTTCTAAAAGGAGATAAGCTATTACTGAAATGAGTTGTGAGTGCTTTTTAAACTTTCATTCCCTCATTAACCAATTACAAGAATAAGTTAAATCAGAAGCACGGTTACTGCTCCAGGGAAGCCCCAACCCAGCAAGAAAATGATTGCAGTATCCGCGGTCCAGAGAAAAACCTCACGTGCCCACTCCCGGCAAACCCTACATTCCCCTCTATCTCGGTCAGTCCTTTCAGAACACTACTGTTCATTTAACAGAAAGGCATACCTGCTATTTCTGAACCACTCCGATTTCTAAAAAACAATACATTAATCTTCTCATACACATGTGGTAGCACCTGGGAGATACTTAGGAATCTTCTATGAAGAGAAGTGCTCTATAAATATAAAAGATGTAATTGACATCTCAATGACCCCACCATGATAAGCTAGTGAGCAAAAGTCTGTTCTCCGGCTGCGTGCAAGCGGCTCCCCGTCATTCTTTTTGGTACGGAAAGAATAAGTTTTCACCATTATTGAAAATAATGTACTTTTAGGTACCTCAATTCAGAAATCTGCTTGACGACCTTTAGATTTTGATTATAATAGCCTTAGTGTAATTATATACACATTTATATTGGAGTATTTAAAATGCTGTTGAAGATGAGATGAACAGCAGCTAAGAAGGAATAAAAGCAATACGGTTGTCTATGCAGGTAATCAGACTTAACCTTTCTCTTCTTGTTTTTAAACTTTCAGGTTTGGGGGTTGGGCTTTTTTCCTTTTTTTTTTTAACGCTATCACTAGATAAAGTTTCTGTTCTAAGCTATGTAATGTCACAAAATTTCCTGATTGGCATAGTTCAACATCAGAGAACAGAAAACTACTTTATAAAACAGAACTGAAAAAATTACCAGAGAAGACATTAATCTCACTAAAGGATCTTGCAAACTGAAGCTAAGAAAGTGATGTTCAAACACAGGTCTCTTCAAAACTAACACAATAGTATCCAAGTAATGACAATTTTCATGTCAGTATTTTAAGTACTTCCATTGTAAATGAATGCAGGATCACCGAAAGGACCGTTTTCCACAACTGAAACACGTTTTTAAGCACGCCTGCCTACCACTGCTAGAAGAAACTTCAGTTGGCACACGGACTAGGATTATACAGAAATAGGAAAACCCCTATAAATTTAACTGACAAAGAAACGTGATTTTAATAAAAAGGGGATTTGCTTGATAAATTGCCCTTCTTTCGGTAGTAAAAGTAGCTAGTGCTACCATTTTACGGTGTTGCTAGAGCATTTTAAGATTTTAAACAACTCTGAAGGTATTCTCTAATAAAAAAATCTAACTGATAATAGAAGGATGTTGTAGCAACTAAAAGGGTATTAAAATTGTGCTTTCGTTAGTTCTGAGTTAAGGAACAATGGCAGGATTAGTGGGAAACTATTACGAAATTAATCTGATTAATGCCTTATAAATAATGAAGCTATACTTAAAAGGGTCCACAAGCTCCACCATGTCAGAACAGGGATCTAATATATGATGCAAGACAAAAAAGGAGGATATTTTTCCCTACTAATTAAATAGCAAAAACTGAATCCTCCCAAAAATCAAGTAAGAACAAACAGGGAAGGGGGGGGGAATAAAAATAGTATGACTTGTAAAAAAAAAAAAAAAAAAGAACTGCAACAAACTCCACCCTCCTCATAATCAGCTTGAGAGGGAAGAGCTACACTTCACTCCTGTCGTGTGGCACGCTATCACAACTTCTCCACTAACAAGTATCCCTATCCCTTCCCCATGATTTTTTGTGAGCTGGCTGTGAAATCCTCCTCCCCCCGAAGGAACCCCCGCTTCTGGCCGCAGCCTTCCTCCAGCGCTGCTCAAAGCAGTGACAGCCACGGCCAAGTGGATAAAAACCCGTGTTCGTTATCTAAGGTGCATTTTATGTACCATGGTCAGATCCAGTTAAAACCTGTTCATCTCTTACTCAGTAAATGAGTCTGCAATCCGTGACTACAGCAAACCTTCAAACTCCAGACTAAAGGAGCTGGGATAAAGTTGCCTGACCAGTATCCTCAACGCTGGTCCCAGTATTGAGTGAGTCTGGGTGGTGTCATTTTGGCAGTTTAGCCTTGTCTTTAAAAAAAACCCCACTTTAGGTCTGAAAAAACCCCAACCCCAACCCCAGTTCTGCTTTTACAAAGCAAAGCAAGATTTGTTGGGCACAGTAAAATCCATACTCCTGCGCACAGCTCTGTTACTAACAAAAGGATCTTTTGCAATGTAAACGGTTTCCATGAACCTGAAAAATAAGACTGATTTAATGATAGTCCTAATAAATCACAGCTCCCCAAACTCACTTGCTGAACAAACCACGACCAGGGAAGAGAAAACAACTCACAAGTTCCCACCATCAAACCGTTCACGAGCAAAGGCTGTGTCACTAACACAACAGGGACACCAACTGCAGGTGGTGCCGTTTCCACCCACCACACAGCCACCATCGCTCCCCAACCGCCACAGTCCGCACGGAGACCTCACTATCCCGCTCCGTACTTCCAAGATTAAATCAAGCTGTCCCTGCACGCAGATGCAGCACGCCTACGGACCGGTGGATCTATGAATCAGGGTCGATAATAATCCCGCATTTCTAAGTTCTGCTTGTTCACAGCTTATCGGCATTGTGCAAACCCCCCGGGGCTCCATCTCCTGCTGACTCACTGGCAGTTGTTTCCCTTGAACTGGAGCTATTCGGCCCGGGTGCTGGTCCTCAGCTGGTGCATCAGGCGGCGTAAACCAGGGCATGGGGCAGAGGAACAAGGCATTGTTCATCATGGTGTCTAACCTGCAAACGCTGCTTCGTTTTAGCAGGTCGAGGAGGAACCGCTTCACGCCTTGCCATCATCCAGCCCCCACACAACGCCCCTCATATCTAACTGTGGCTTTGATTGTTTAAAACATCAAGTTAAAAATAGGATGGAAAACAGTCCTGATCCAAAACGTCCCCAAGCTACCGTCTTGACCTCAGGCAGATCTTTGTACTTGCATGCAAATGATTTTTTCCAACTGCACACAACTGTGTATCCCACAAGGATGCATGGTTGGATGCAACCATGGATCCAAAAGGATTTGGAGGGAGTGTGAAGTACTGAATGTAATCATCAGCGTGCAAAAATTATTCAAAAGATACTAAAATTAAGGAAAAATTATTCCTGGCCCACTCGACTGTTATGTATCGACAGCACCGGCTAACAGCCGAGATAGCACCCTCTTCTATTCCAAAACATCTCTGTTTTACGTGTACTTTCTATTGTGCCTACAGTACGCTGTATTTCTACTGCGCATTCTCCTTTCGAATGAAAGCCATCCATTCTCAAACACCATTAAAACGAGGTCAAAAAGCAAACAGTAGAAAGAACCAGCACTTTAAAAGTTATTCCACATTTTCAATCATGACCCTTTCAGCAGCCAGTCAGCATGAAATACTGCTACTCTGTTTTACGAAGTGTGTGACATTCTTTGCTGTTCTCAGGACATCGCACGGCGGGGGAGCAGCGATACTCCGCTGCAGGAGTTCAATCACCGGTGCTCCAAGCTTTCAAACCAAATAAGCAAATGGCTTCCCTAACGGCAGCCGGCCGGGCAACGCCGCTGCTGGGAAAAATCATCTTCCCAATAGGTCATCTCAGGACCTCCGAGATTGGTGAAGCTCAAAAGGCTAAAATATATGTTTTAAAAGACACATATATCCTAGAAGTTGGATAATGTTCTTTATGTTCCTTGTCTGAAAATGCCAATTATCAGTGAAAAAGATGAACCTGGTCAATGATGACAAAATGATGAAGAGATTAGTAAATTATATTGATAGCAGAAGAGAAAGACTGTTGGGCAGAATACAGCTACTTACCGCATTAAGAAGGAGAGGAAAACATGAAAATACTACACCAGAGTACTTACTGCAGAAAGAACTTCTCTGGTCATCTCCAGAATAATTTTAACGATGTGCTCCAAAAGATACTTTGCTAACGAGGACAATAAACGTAGCAGTGGCCATGGCCAGGTTGGGCTACCAAGTTAGCTTTACTGAAGCTAACCAACCCTGCTACCGTAAGCTTTTTTATAAACAGACCTTTAACAGCACTGGTTTAAATGTGCTTGAAAGGATCCGGTGCTTTACAAGAAGCTATTGAGTCAAGCAAGGGAAAACCCTGAACTGCAGAATGCCACATCCCAAAAAAACATCCTGGTTGCCCCACTAGTGGCCATCTGGGCATGGGCCAAATACAAAAGGGAGGAGGTGTGAAGGGGGTGTGTGTGTGTGTGTGTGTTTAGTTGGTTGGTTTATGATACAGATTTCTATGCATTTTATATATATTCATATATGAGATACATGTTACTATTTCTTTACAGTGTATTGCTATTGTGCCAATCAAGAAAAGCGAAAATATTTAATTTTGGAAAGTTTTGCAGAGTAAGAATTTTTCATTTCATGCCCACTCAGTCCATCAACTCTGTCTAATGACAGAGTGAAAACCCATGGTAACTACAGTAGTTATGGTAGTTTCATTAATGGTAGTTAATGGACTTTATAACCAAAATACAACATTTAGTTTCTGCGGTTGGAATTAAACCAAGGGATTACTTGTAAGGATGCTACCTAGGAATTCAAAGAAAAGCTACAACTATAAAAAAACATCAGTGAATGTGTTCCAGTGAACTACCAACATAACCAATCTTCTTGTCAAAACCACTATCTGCTGAGGAACGTGAAGGCGCTGAATTAAAATACTCCCTACCCAATGATCTAGCCCTTAAGCTAATGTTAAGGGGAACATATTAATTCTGTTCTCCATATCAGATTATTAATAGGTGACACAACCAGGAGCTCATTATCTCTGTAGACAAAGTTCTTTCACTCCATAATCACATTTGTTGGGTACTGAAGGATAAAAGCTGGATCAGATCGGCCTGGCAGGATCTTGGAAACACAGATCACAGAAACAACTCCTGTTAGAGCCACCATCGCACTCGAGGTGTTTCAGAGCACAGCTAACAACTACACACCCTGTCCTCCCGATGAGAAAAATGCCGGAGGTTACAGGTTATGCCTCTGCCACCTGCACTACAAGCACCGAAAGCCGAAAAACACTTTGAAACGCATTATTCTGTCATATAGATTAAGGTAATAATTTCTTGTCCCAACTCCCTGCAACATTTGATTCTGATTACGGAATGTTTGAGAAAATCCATTAGAGAGAAGTCAAAAAAAGAAAACAGGCAATGTGAAGAAGCAAAGAAGGTTTCAACAGGACAGCAAATGCAACAATCTGAAAGGCAGTATCTGCAAAGTGATGAAAAAGAAGAAAAAGTCGGGTTTCTGAACATATTTTCAAACGCAGTACTGCTTTAACTGCCCCTACACCAGTCTTCCTTTACACGCAGACACAGTTTTGATCAATCCTGAATACCACCTTTTGTTACGCATAAGTGACACACTCTTTTTTCCCCTCCTCCATTGGCTTGTGTTAAACTGTATTAGAACCAAGCTGTAAAACTCTGGATCTACTCTATTTACATTGTACCACTGCAATTACCTGATGAGATTTTTCTGAGATGATTTGTAACTCTCTTTACAACAGTAATTTAATGGAGTCAAAATAACAGAATAAGAAGCAGAAAATAGAAGAACAGTGCAAGAAATGGTAATTTTGCTATGGGAAGTTGGGACTTGCCATTTCAAATTAGGAGAAACTGTGAAGTGGGCATTACTGACAACATGAACATAGTAATTGGGGTTGATTTCTTGGCACTTTGCCGAATCCTCTGACTAGCGCCTCGCAAGTTAATTATAGCTCGCTTAACAGAGTGGGGACATAGCAGTGACGCAGAGATACGATGAGCGCACAGGCCTCCAGTGAAGAAACCTTGGAGCATTATGTGAGAGAGGCAAAAGAACTTCACTGCTCATCCCATACAGGAAAATCCATAGGGAAATTCAGAGTGCAATAGGAGCGTCAAGAATAAATAACCTGTTTGGCTTTTACAAGGCAACAGAAAAAGAATCTCTTCAACCAAAGGGTCATCGTTTCATCCATTAAAACAAGTCACCTGCATCCAAAATTCAGCAAGATCCTTATCACTAACCTTTGATTTTAAGTAGTAGTATTTAATTAATTTGGCAGAAGTACAGAACTCCTTCCTGAGCGATAACTAGCTACCCTCTTGGGTTCTTTCTGTAATCATTTCCTTTGATTAACTTTACTGTATTTACTCCAATTAACACACGTATTTCATACATGTTACAACAAATTAGAACAGAAGAATTAAAAAGCAGCCTGCCAACTTAAAAACTGAGCAAGTGGAACTTTTGAATTAAAGCAGAGTTATTAGCTGATTATTATATGGAGAGCGTTCAGAAGAAAGAACATGCCCTTTCCATTTTCATTTTGTATTACTAGTGATTACATGATATATCTTAAATTATAATTTGAGGTAAAACTATGATTAAAAATAATTTAAATATTGCACAACAACTTAATTGCTCTGGAATTTCTTCATATTTGTTCCTGTTCTTTGATTCAGAGATTCTGCATGCAGGGTATCTGCTGCGTGAGTCTTGCCCAAGGTGTGGGGACTAGGACAAAGGACATTGCTTTGTGGTCTTTATCCAGGACAGATGATGATGCAAAACCATTGGGTACCACTTTTACATATCCCATGTTTGTTGCAAAGCATTACTGCATGCAAGGAGGCAGAGATACATGGCAGTTCTCCCTTGCCACAAAACCTTTAAGTATTAAAAAGGAAAAACAGAATAAAGTAAACAACCAGCCCTCTCCCCAGTCATCCAAAATTGGGTGAAATACAAGGAAGGAGAGGTGGAAGCTAATATTCAAGTACCTGCTTCGTCACTGTCACAAACCAGACGTGACTGCCTTAATCACAAGTTCTTGTGTTTTCAGGACTGGAATGTCCTTCTGAAAAACGCTTCACAGCATAAGTCATAATTCAGGAGAAGAAGCCGTTCACCTTAAATCTCTCTTGGCACTCAAAGTGGAAAAGCTTTCACAATAGAAACTAATTCGGTAGATCAGTGTTAAATCGTTCGTGCAGGGCATGGACAAGCCTTGTTTAATTCCACATGTCATATAAGCCAAAGGATCCTGACCGGAGTCCCCCTGTTACAGACAAGCATTCAGATCATCAACCCAGACCTCATCTCAGATCATTTCCTGCACCGTTGGATGAGTTGTCTGGGAGCAACCATTCCCAGTTACAACTTTATCAAAATATCTTCCCACGACAAGTCTAGTTTGATCAACTGGCACTTCAAGACAATTCTTTTATGAGAAACATTCCCAACTACCTCTACCTGGGGAATATTGCACTTCCAGCTTTGAGGCCAATAACAGGCTTACACATGATAAGATGGACCTAACCCAGAATAAGGCAGTTGGTGAAATCTAAGAGTCCTGTTTGGACCTGCTCACTTCAGTCAATGAGAAAAGCAAGAACTTCAGGCAACTTTCTTCAGTTGGGGTCAAATTAGGGGAAAGGAGAAGCTGTGAGGTTTGCTTTTTCAAATGCAACCACAAAGAATCAGGCTCCTCAGATAAAATAAAGACTGAACAGAAGACAGTGTCTGTGCCCTTGCTGCAAGGGGAGAAGTCATTACAGCACAGGAACTCTATCAGAACTACTTTTGTTCATTCTTCATCGGGAGTTCTATCCTGTGAGATCCGAGTCTTGAGAAACATGTTACACAAGCCTGTGCAAATAATCCCACATAAGGAGTACTGTTTGTTTTGCCAGTCTTAACTAACTAACTAACTAATATCTAAGCACAAAGAGAAACAAAACTGGATCAATACAAAAATTATCTGCAAGCAAGGGGATAAGACTACAGGGGCAGTGCGGGATGAGACCATCTCCTTTAGCAGCAATGCAGTTGGATCAGCACAGAGGTTCTACCCAGAGGTTTGTCTCTCCAGTTTTTTCCTCTACTGTGCACTTCTACTGTGCTATTTTACATGGATTTAAGAGAACCAGTCAGAGTAAGTACAAGCTGGAGTATATAAACTAACTTGTTGTATAAATAAGCCACCAAAATTACTCAGGCTACCAACCTGACAAAAACAATACTAAAACTTTAACCATCTCCATGGAGATAAAACAACCACCGTTAATCTTGCCAACAACAAAAAAAAGCCTGAGTCGTTAAACCTCTGGTAAGAATTAACAGGCAGACCCACAAGACTCATGAAGATACTAATCTGAGCAGTCACAATCACAAAACGAAGAGAGATGCCGATGCAGTGCGTGCAGGCCAGGAGGAAGCGCCCCGCTTCCCTGAAAAACAGATCGTTTGTGTCCGTTCGGTACTGCGAGCACTCCCCAGTCTGGCTCACGATTCCCAAAAGAGAAGATATTATCTTGTCCTACAAGCAATGGAAAATTACATGTTCTTGTACGTGAAATCTCTGCCTTTTAAAACCTCGCTGTTTTATACAGCACTCAACAGTACGACTTGATCGATAACGTACCGAGCTCCAATCTTCTTCAGGTTAAGGGTTAATTACCACTAAGAGATATCTTGATGGTCAGCAAATAAAAGTGAAACTTTGATCCTACGGGCATTTACAGTCTGTATTACCAATTACAGTGCTACCTGTAAAGTTAGGTTGGACACTTCCTGCTCCCAAGCAACAATTAAAAGAAGACAAAACGACACGCATCAACAAAAGCTGCATTAAGAGCTGCCACCAGTTTTTCAAAGCGCCAGATGCCAGAACTAAACGTGAAATTTTAGTTTACAATAATTCTAATACTGCAGTAAAGACAGAAAACACTTTCAAAACAATGCAAAAGCACTTTGCTGCCGCTTCTGGCAGCCATCTCCCCGGCACAGAAGTACCCTGGATGCGAACGCTTCCGCACAGGCAGTTCGCTATCGATTACGCTGCTGTCTCACTCCCCCGGCTCAATAATCACACCACTAAGCTTCAGCTCCTGGTAAACATTTCTCTTTCACAGCTGAGAGGGAAGTTTTTTCTGGGAATTCCTGCAGCCTCTGGCTTGGTTTCCTATACTGGCATGTCCAACCTAGGGGCCAGAATAAACACAGTGTTCGCAAAGTGTTAAGTAGTCCCAGGAGAAGAATCTGTCCTCAAAGTCCAAACAAGACTTCCATGATACAAGTTCAGTGATTTCGTCCTCCAACAGAAGGTGCCAAAGGATGTGGCAGAACGTATTTCACCAGCATCACTAAGGCTAGATTTGAGACAAATCAAGGTACACGGCTAAGAATCTAACATCCAGTTTCAATGTAAAAACCAAATGGTACGTACAAGGCAAACAACAATCCAGCAAGTTTTGTGCCACAAAATATCAAATTTATACAACTAGAAAGTTTCCTGAACTTTAAGCCACTTCTCACAATCCAGAGGTTTTCTATACCTAATATTTTTGGTAATTTCCAAATTCTAAAAATCACCAATCTCTGGAAATTTTTTGGAAAAAAGTACTCGTTTTTGTGTGGAGAATAATGTCTGATTTTTACTGTTCTCATCAACTTATCTTGAACTACCTCCTAATGAGCTCACGCAGGCGAAACACAGTAGAAGGGCGCTGCTGAAATTTTAAAAGATTTACTGATGGCAAGGCCACAGATTTCCGACAATCTGTTCTATTTGAAAAGTGTTTACCTACAAAGCGTTTTACAAATATTAAAGCGATACATACTTCTCCTTCACACAGAGTTACCGTGTCACGTTGTGTGTAAAAATCTGGCCTCTACCCACAATTTGAGCAGAACACATAGGCTCTACAAGAGTCAAGTGACTTATACTAAAAAACGTATTTGTTATCTCGAAACTTCACAAAAATGCAATCTGACATAGTCCAGCAATACTAAAAAGGGAACTATTACAAAGACATACAGCTTTTCCTGCAAATTTAAGGGAAAGTTTTAGATCTCACTTCGACCTTTCCCAGTCTTTCCTTATGGGTCAAGAGCCAATGCTATACCACACCTCATTTAATTTTTTTTCACCTCTCATCTCTCCTTCTGCTCTTAAATACTAAGAAATACTTAAAAACATCCTACGGCACAGCTGCCATCGCTGTACAAGCAGAACGTATCTGTCCCGACCACACGGCTGTACTTCAGAATTTTTGGAAACAATTTAAGATATTTTTAGAGTATTGATAAGTGAATAACCTTTGGATTCAAGAACTCCAATTAAGGGGCAATTGTTTTACTTTCTGGGAATTTGCTGGTACCAGTCTAGGAACTCCACCCAGCAGCTTTGGGAGTTGTCTTTTCTTACTTAGTCATCCTGTTTTGGAAAGCCTCCAACCAAAGATCCCAACCTGCAAGACCCTGTTTTTAAAAAGATAAATGTAATGGGTTTTATTCGCTAAGCATCTTTTTTTTTTTTTTTATCCACCCACTGATATTAAGGCTAATATTTCCCATTTATCTAATAAAAGTCACGACAATTCTCAGAAATAGCTCCTTCTCATAGATTTAAATACCTTTCTCTTATTTTGGCTCCAGAATGTTAAGCTTATAAGGTGAATGTACTGAAGACCAAACACCAAGGTTCTTTTCACTCTAGCTTTTATTAAACAAATACCATTCTGCTGTTGGCACCACTTTTGATTGTGTATCACTGTGTAACACCCCTACTACAAACACAGGATTTATTCCTAAGTAAGAAGGGGGGCAAGGGGGGAGGACCAGCATAGTAGCCACAAACTGCCATTTGGAAACCACGTTTCACTGACACTTAACAGCCAATCTTTTAGCTTTTAGAAGCTGCCAACACACAAGAAACCATGCAAGTGTTACTAATAGACACTTCAGTACTGTTGTGTCCAAGGGCCTTAACTGAATTAAACCTAGGATGTTTCAAGCACAACATATTTACTAATTATCCCTTTATTATCTTCTGTAGTCAACAATGCAGCTGTTGAATGTTCTGGACACTAATTAATTCTAACATTAAATTCTGATTCCTGGAACAAATTTTAAAAGATCAGATTGAAGAATATCAAAGGTTTTATAGAATATATAAATTATAATGTATCCAACAACAGATAAATCTTTCCCTAAGACTGGGTTATTGGAATACTAATTGCCAATTTTCCTACTCTGAGAGCAAGAAAAAGTCAGTGCATCAGTAAAATTAAATTATTAGTTTCAATAAAAATACTTTATTTCTTAACCGCACAGATTTGGCAATAAGACTTTATATAACATCATTTACACCTCATTGTATTTCACTTTCAGTTTTTTTAATCCTACAAGGTAAAAAGCAAAATACTTAGGAAAGGGACGTGCAACTAATGCCAAAGTTTCAATTACAGACTTTTCGATTTGGCAGCAACAAGTCAGGGCTTGTGAGCCACTTTCTCTCCCCTCAAATCATCACGCTAAAGGAAGAAAGAAACCTAGAGATGCTATTAGCACTGAAGTATCTCTATTCTTAAATGCTGCTGATGGTGCCCTATCTAAGCATTTTCCATCTAGTTGTGTTGACAGGGGAAAAAAAACCCATTTTTTCACTCTCTTTCATAGAACTGAAAATAATACAACCGATAGAAGAACTATTACTGAGAATAGTCAGCTTCTAGGTGTTAAAATTTTACCTTGTATTTTTCCTCTCCCCTCCACGTTGCACAGGGTCATACGTACAGGCATAAAGCAGCGGTGCATCCTAAACGTATTGTTTAATTTAAACGACTAAGTTCAGAAAACAGATGATGATGACCCTGAACCCCCCAAAATACCAACTTCCCCTCTGAACTGTATTCCAAAGCACGCAGGTATTCTTTAAAAAAAGAACTAAGAACTTGGTATGTGACCAGCACCATAATAACAGGGACTTTTGGAAAAGTTATCAAAGCTTTTCATGCCAGGTCTGGGACAAGACAATCACTTTTTCAGGGTCACAAAAACGAATGTATGATCAGATAAAGAAAAGATAACACAACACTCATACCTGCCAAAAGCTACTTTTGCTTCTGAACAGCAGTTCAACAACATCCGCTTGGCCAACTAATCTATCCCCCCAAATAATTCTAATATTTCAAAAACTCACATGCAAAAGCATGTTGTGTCTCTTCTTTTATCATCTTTTCTTGTCCAAAATTTAACTTTGGACCAGCAACAGGTTTTAGGAGTCAAATCGCTATAAAACATACTACGTCTACACTTACCTATTTTTCCCAGTCATCGCTTATGTAAAAAATTCCTTATCAGATGCCATTTTCTAAGACCTTTTACATGTATTCACACATCTAAAACTGTGTTAACACTAGTGCTGAGACGCAGAATTTACTGGAAGAGCGTGTCCATGTACTGTAGCACACTTGTTCTAAGACACCATTTCCAGTTTCATCTGTAAGAAAGAACCACTTTCATGTAGTTTAACATCAGTATACACACACACACACACGCAGAGCGCCTGAGTGCATTTCACCAGCTCACAGTTAAAAGGATTTCAACAGAAATTTAGGTGAACAACATGATTTCACAGATTACTTTCTTTAATAAGTAATCTTGAAGGGTGGAGGGCTGAGCAAATTATCACTTATGGGAGATCAGCAAGTAGCATCCTTCAAAAGAGACAGTGGTGAGGAACTTCAGGGTACAAGTCTATAGGGATGCAGCTGAGCATCCAACAGCACATAGTTTACACACTCAATACTTCACACTTCTATGCTGGCAAAGACCAAAGACAGCTCTAACACTAGTGAACTGCAACTTTAACTCTAAAGATAGTAATTTTTGGCAAAGCATGTTGCTGTTCAGTAGAGCTTTTCTACGTGCCACCGTCCAGTGGAGAGGCAGCCCTCAAAGCATTAAGCTTGTTAATCTCCTGAGTAGAGGGAATTGCTATTAAAAATGCTCTTTAGACAGACAGGCTTCTATGAAAGTCTGCTACACAGGCTCATCAAACTCATTAAAACTAGCTTTAAGTCCCAGGTTTGGGAGTGTAATCCCTTTCAGAAACCTGCAGGCTAGGCTAAGAGAATAACAATATGGTAGTTACTGAACCAAAAGATGTACGAAGCCTGTTCTCCCTGCGGTCAGCACGCGTAAAGAATACCCCATAGTGCCCATCTTCCCACGGGCTGCACACCGGCTCCTTCTGACGCTGAATTTAAACACAACAGTGGAATAATCTCGTTGGAAACTACACACGGACTTTGTGTGTTTCAGTTCCATAGGGAGAGGAAGGGTGTTGACCTGCAGCAGCGACAACCCTTCAGCTCCTACCGGATGTGGAAGTGCCTCCCCTTGTCTGTACTATGTCAAGGTAAAAGTTCTCTTTGGGCTGGCATAGTATAAAATTAGTGTCTGTCCTCAATGGGGCAATAGAGATGGCTCGAGCGTGCACCTCTCACGGGGGCAGGCAGCACTCGGGTAGGTGAGGTGAGCTCTCGCGCTGTGCCACATGGCACATGCCCACAGAAAGCCTCCCCAGGAGCTATGGAACACTGGGCCGTGGTCGTGCATGTGGACAGTCCCAAGAACCAACCTTCAACTTACACGACATAAAAGTAACTGGTAGAGCTGATTTCCAGATTTTTTTCCCTGTCTACGAAGCTGTTGTGGCCGATGAAGAAACTGAAAAACCCCCAAACCCAGCGCTAAGCTGCCCGGAGGCAATGTGCAATGTCTCAGACATCTCATTTACCGAGATACAAAAAGCAAAAGCTGCGACGTGGAAAGGCTGCAGGATGCAGGAGCTCCTCTGCACAGGACAACCCCCAGCAGTACTCAACCTTGGGGGATTTTGCTCGGGAAGTCACGGCACAGGAATACTTCCAATCCCTCCAGGTCCTGAACAGAGTGCAGGACTGCCAACCGCCGTGCAAGTCCTATGCTCTCACCTGAGGGACTGCAGGGAAGAGCTATGGCACCAAGTTGTAGCCGCCCGATACTAGATTTTTAGGTAAACATAACAGAATGTCTCTACAAAATACCACCAGAAGGCTGGATATGAAGATTCCCAGTACAGTGACTAGACAAAATGTAAAACCATGAAATTAGAAGGTTCCCTATGGGGTCAAAGCAGTAAAACTGATTCTGATTAAGCTGCATTACCAGACAGAAGCAGGATCTCAATAATTTATAGCCCCAGACAGGATAAGTGTCCATTAGCATTAGTGTATTTGGATGTACACTTTCTTTTTTTTTCACCCCACATGTTTAAGGCCTGTGAGACCACGTCTGGGTCTCCATCTTTCCTCTTCCTGGCTCTCAAGAACTACTGAAATAAAACCCCTTCACACAGAAGAGGAGCCTTCCTCTTCAGCATCCCCTACACCCTCAAATGGCAGGAAAGAATGAAAGCAAGATTATTTGATGTGAATTTGGACACAGCAAATGTTCTCTAATGGAATCCAGAACACAAAACTTGGGATAATTTTAAAACGTTCTGAGGTTGGACGTGATCCAAGCTGCAGAAGGCCACATCACTGTGGGATGCTCTTCAGATGTGTCAGTGGCTCTTAAGTTTAGGAACAAAGGAGCCTGATTTTTAAATTTTTTTTTTAACATAGTTGCCTTTAGCAACTTAAAAAGGGCAAACTTGAAGCCTAACAAAAATGTAACATGAAGTACTAATAGAAGGAAAAAAAATAAGCTAGATCAATCCTTGCAGAAAACTGGTCTCATGACATTAATGGTGTCTAAACCTCCGCCAAGGTGTTCTTGCCCTTTTTTCCTTCGGAAACCACGCAGAATGGCTCAGCTCATTTCTGCCTCTTCCACTAACGAGCAGTGCACATCCCACTTCAACACCTCTTCTCTCCCAGAAATGATTACCTCAAGAGTTAGAGCTACTTTGACAAATTCTGCGTGATCACCCCCCCAGCTTCTGGAGGTTTAAAGAAACCATTGCAATGCATTCACTGCCAGGTTAGAACTAGCTGTCCATGCCATCTCCACCAAAACCAGATGAATATTTGGGTAGGGGGTTGGATTTTTTTTTTTTTTTAGTAACTGCTTTATATTCACACCCTTCCACATGTACGTTTTGGAAAGGAGTCATGCAAAGTTGCTCCTCTTGCTCCCCCAATTCCAGACACCGAGGTATTTTTCAGACTATGAGTACACTAAATAAAACATTAATTCACAAAACAAAACAAGCACTGGGGTTGCAAGCCCACAGCGATGGTTTTTTCTTTATCGCGTCCCCAGTTTGAGGGTGGACAGAACATCCCTGCACTGGTTCCAGTTCCCAGTCGCAGGAGATGAAGGCACCATCCCCTTGGGATGAACGAGGATCATCTCCATGCCTTTTTACTCTTCCCTGACGCTTTTAAGCGAACGAGGCAGGCAGGGGTAACAAGCTGCCAGCCACTTCTCCGCCTGACTAGCACCAGCCACCCAAGAGGTGGTTGCACGATTTTGTATATATAAAGCTTGTAAAGCGCTTTAGGAAGCTGCAGGATGAAAAGGACTATATAAACGTAAGATATTATTATTATTAAACCAGTGATCTGACAAGAAGAGACAGCTTTTCAAATCTGTACAACAGCTTGAGCTGAAGAGATCAGGGAGTCCAATTTGAAAAAATAATAATTTGAAACGAATTTGAGGATTAGAAGTGGCAGCTCTTTTGTGGATTCTCCATGGCAGGTAAATTTAGTAGGCTACTTTAATTTTGCATCGTTTTAACTCCTGGCAATGTCCTGTGCATTGAATCTGACAGAGAGACAGAGTGTTTGAAGCTGTCATGGCTACATTTTAGTCTCCCAATTTTACAATCAGTGTTTGAATCTGCTGCTACAACTCCGGGTACAGAGATCAGAGGCTTATCAAAGAGGCATCCATTTCAAAGACAAGCTGCAGCTTTGACTTCATTCCTTCAATGCTTAAAATTCCTGAAAAAGCAGATGAGCATACCACAAAACAGGTCTGAAGGAAACCTCTCTATCGGCTGTAAACCTATTTCAGAATTAATTTTTTAAGGATCTATTTTGGTCTCATGTTAAATGAGTGTGTTTAGCAGAGATAATCCTCTCAACAGGTGAGCTCAATATATGCCTTTTCCTGTAACTTGAAGAACATTTTAAACTGGCTTATTGCTTTATCAAGCATTAACTGAAGAACTACTTCAACCAGTTACCTGATTTTTATTTATTTATCGACTAAAAATGTCCTCCCTTTCCTAACAAAGCAGTACTTAATTCCTTTATTGCTACTCTTACCTGCGTGGCTGAACCAAGAGCACCGTGGGCAGCAGCATGTGCTGTCTGCAGTGAGATGACAAGGTTTAAACGTGCATCCCACTCGGGGAGAGCTGCACGGCCCCGCTGTGCTCTCGTCCACATTCAACTCTTGACTTTACACCCAGTTTCAGCACTCCCATGACTGATAATATTACTGACGCCAGCAGCATCCCTCCCACCAAGCACCCAGTCAGGCTGGTGACGGTCCCTGCTCTCGCGGGACACCAGCTGCTCTGTGCTGTGCAATGTCCCCACGGAGGGGACAGCAGGACGAGGGGAGCAAAGAGGAAGGACAGAAATCATGCCAAAACAGAAATAATTTTTTCTATTGTCAATTCTTCCTTCTAAGCCACAAATGTGTTTGTCTCTAATACGGAAGAGAAATGCATTTCAAGAATCTGAGTGTTCTTCCCCCTTCCCTTCTCGCCGAAGCAGCACAAGAGCTGCCCACACAGTGCCTGTCATCCAGACCTTTGTCCACTCACAAGAACTGACCACTCCGTTCATTTTTGCCAGAAAGCAAGAGTGGATTGCTACCAAGTGCCAAAGGGATGTGCACATCCCATTGGAGTTCCACCAGCTGAGCACTGCCTAGCCCAAGAAAGCTCTGCAAAGCTTGCACAGGGAGCAGTGGATAGCATGTCAACAGTCCAGGCATCTAGGCATTCTGATGAGCACAGAGGTGATGCAGGTAACCCGGATCCTGCCATGGTGATGCAGGTGCTGACAGCCCCAAGCCCACCTCTGACTTCTGGTTTACACTGCAAACTGAGTGCTTTTTAAACCTGCTCCAGTTCTTCAGCAGGAGTTAGAGACAAAAGGGATAATCAGCAACAGGTTAATTTGTCTGACTGAGCCTTCAGAGATCTGGCACTTCGAATCTTTGATACAGCATGGTCCCCAAAGCCGTGCTCAGCCAGCTAGCTTGAAAGGAAGCCGCACTCTGCTGACAGACAAGGGTAGGAGCCAGGGAACACATTAAGTCGCATTTGAAACCCATGGTCATACCAGCAGCCTTAGCAAAGCTACACTGCAGGTGTAGACATGCCCTGAAGCGCACGGAAAGTGCCTAGGAGTTCAGCTCTTCAGTGCTCAAATCACTTCTGACAAACAGGACTGAGAAGTCTTAACACATTTGGGCATTTTTAAAAAGCACTCCCAGCACTATCTTGCACTAAACGAAAGCTTCAGCCTAAAACGAGCTTTTAAAACTCCAGAATGTTTACAAGTCCCTCTTCTCATGGAACAGCTCATTTATCAGCATTCAGGCTATACGCAAGAATTTCTTTTGTGATATCCTGCCCATTAAAAGGCCCCTGATGCCCCCATCCCACCCCCCACCCCCCGGACAAAGCGATGAACCTGACATAATATTTTAAACCACGGTTATTTACTCAGTAGGAAACAAATTTTTAGAAAACCACAGCAGAAGTTCCCCCAAGATGTGGTGGTGCCATACCTACATTAGCCAATTCAACACACGGGATTGCTCTTATTTCTGAGCTGAAGGAGGTGTTTTACTGCTTCCTGCACTTGGGAGAATCGCGGGAAAAGACACAAAACTATTTTCAGGCAGAAGGGCACGTGCCCACGTTGGGCCTTAACAGCGTTAAAGAGCAGTAATCAATGGACTGATCCTCCAAGGATACAGGCCTGCGTGATTCCCTGCAGAACGCGGCAGGCGTTAAGTCCTGCGTTACGGTGAGTATCTGAGATCAGCGAGGCACGTGCGCGAAGCACATTTCCAACTGGGTGGACCGGTCAGCCCCACCTTCACTGCTGAACGCTGGTCTAGTGCTGCAGCTTCTGATAAAAACCTCTCCGTTTGAAAAAAAATCAGTTAAAAGTTGCAGGAATCTAGCCGTAAATAAGCATTAGTGCTTCAAAAATTGTGAAACCACAATTTTATGGTTTTAAACAGAGACAAGGTGGAATCAGGGATGGTAGCAATGTATTTCAGACGAAAGCTTTCAAGCAGATGAGAAATAGTTACAGCAGTTGGAACCTGAGTAACTACAGTTGCATTAAATTATTCCATCTGCAAGTCCATTAAAAATTGTTAATGGTTTTGTATGGCTTTTATATTTATTGGGTGGGTTTATTCCTATGTGTGTCATACATATTTATTACCAGGGTCCAGATAATGGTTATTCATCAAAGTTCTTTTATTTGCATACTGTCTTGATGCTGGCTTAAATATTTACAACTTGTCTATAAAATAAAATAATCCTCAAAAATTATAAATAGCACCAGGGATGCATCACAACTTTACTTTTTTTACTTTTTAATTACTCTTTTGGTGTTTTGTTTTACCAAAAATCGGAAAAAATCAATCGGGTAAACCCGTTTCTTTTTTCAAGTCTAAAAAGCACTACTTCTTTCAAAGCTTTAAAGCGCCATTTGTGTCGAGGAAGTAAGAGAAGATCCAAAGCAAAAGCAAGCTAGTTTTCATAATTAAGAAAATACATATATTGCTACACATAATTATGAACAGTTACAAAAGCTCAGTATTAAAATAGGCCCACTGAATCCCTGGAATTGTGCCTGCCAACTAAAACACCTAGTATGAATTTAGTAATGGGTTATGCAAACATAAATTACAAGGCCAGACATTTTAAAAGGAAAAAAAGTTGATTTATTGTCACATTGGAGACACGGCAGGATAGAAGCACAATTTCATTTTTCCATATATTCATCAACACTGCGGATGTGTTAATCCAAAAAGAATTCTAAAAAATGAGTCTCAACTGCTCTAATTCTCGTATATCATTTAATTTACTTTAAAATGGTTACCAGGAAGCTTTTCTGAAGCAAAACATACTTAAAACTTATTTTCTTCCAGAAATTTTAAGAGCAATTTACAAACATTTCTCCTCCTAAAAATCTGGGTCAAAACTTCATCCAAAACTGACCATAAAAGAGTGGTCCTGCAGAAAGCTGGGATATTTGGTTGTTTGGGGTTTTTTAATAGAAAAGCTTACAACTATAAACTTAGTCATTTTGTTTGGGAGCATTTTCTCTCAACAAATTAATCGTTTCTGCTCTTGTTTCAAGCAGATCCAACTTTTCACTTATCCACTGTCAGAGCAATGAGAGGAATCTCTCAAACTGGCAACCAGAGTTATTCACGACAACATAATAATGTTAATGAGAACAACATGTTCCTTTAACTACACCTGAATGGCTTTGAGGTGGTCCAGTGGATGAACTGAAGTAGGTTTACAGCATATTCCGTCACAAAGTGGAAAGGAAAAGTACTAAATAATGATGTTTAATTATTTCTGCTTTTGGTAAATGCACACAGGAAGGAAGAGCAGGTATCTTGCTTGCCTGTTGTTTTTGTAAGCTGCATCTTGAAAGTAAGTCAAACTATTGTTCGAATGTCTCAAAGCAAATTTAGGACCTGAACTTCAGACTTGCTTTGAGAGTACTCGGCCTTATCTTTGTGTGAACTATATATAAATACCCAGTTTTACACTTACCTTTACAAGTAACGTAACACAGACGGCGGCTGTTAATTGTCAGTACCACAGTGAGAAAAATCTCAGCTACTCCAGCTAATTAAAGGGAAATATTTTCCCTTAAAACAGTCAGTGATGCATTCAGTAAATCATGGTTTTAGTCTTAATGCTCACTTATTTAAACTACAACCGTTCTTCAGGAGGAAGGATGACAAATGCCCTGTAAGATCAAGTTTTTTCCTTCAAGTTCTGACCTTGGAAAAGTTCTCTTTTAGACTTCCACTCCCCAACCTTCCCCCTACCCCAGTTGCTCGCTCTGGCCAGCTTCCAAATGGGTCAATGCTGAAAAGTTCAAGCAAAAGCAAGTACAACTTGAGAAAAACAAACTATTTGTTTTGCTTTGTTTCGTTCTTAGTGACAGGAAAAATTCATAACAGCACCGAATGTTTAACAAGAGAGATTAATCTGTAAATATATGCTTACAAGGATGTCCCTTTGCAAACCACAGCGATACCAAAAATATCCCCTATTCTCCTTTTCCGCAATGGAAAATACAGCACCCTTGACATGACTGAAATCTAATACCTGCAACTGATGTCGCTAGAAGAAAAATGCATTCTTCATCTGTCAAGCATGTTTAACCAGAAAAATGCCTAAATAAAATAAATCTAAATTACCAAGAGCTCGTGACTCCAGAGTAATGAATTTCTTCAACTACTCTAACATGTTCCGTTGAATCAGGTGTGTCCCCCCTTGAATATTTTTGGAACTCTTGAATAATCACCCCTGTATTTTTAGCTTTATAAAATTGCTTTCGATGTAAATGTGGCACAGAGAATTTATTTAAAATTATTATTTTTAAAGAAAATGGAGACAGAGACGGCAACTCAAAGTGTCCCAGATCACGTGGTTTCAGCAAAATGCTTCCAATTAAACTTCTCTGCCTCGTAACATAAAATGCATGACCATTACTTCCGCAGGGCAAGGGAATTATGTTCCTAGGTTTCAGACTTTTCCAAATGCTGTTGTACAGCTGCAGTTATCCATGACATACCAACAACAACCCAAAGATCACCTCATTTTGTAACAGGACTGGGGAAGGTCCTTTTATCTCGTACTAAATTGTACGGGTTTTGCAACCCCACAGCCTGCTGCCCACCTGCAGCCTTTGCTGCCATCGTTGCCCCGCTGAGGAAAGGGAAGTTGCCAGCTTTTAGAAAACAAACCAGCATCAAAATTTTACTGAACCGAGGATGCCACTTCTATCAACAAACTGACCCCGTGTTTGGGGCAGGGGGGGAATATTCACAATTATATTGCAGCGCAGGAACATTAGGCAGGTACACCAGAGAAAGGCTTATGTGTCAAAAACGTTTCCTCCTGACTTGGATTTGCTGCTCCTCGATGCGCTGAGCTCCACCAAGATTGACTGCGAGCACCAAGTAATGTGTGCACGGCAAATAGCAGGGGAGATGCCATCTGGCAGAGATTCTGGCTTTTCTCTTTTGTCAGTGATAATTTTTAAATAAAAATTAATAATGCCTAGTAATTATAGTGGTGAGAATGGTCAATGTGCAGAAGAATGGAGGTCAGTTTTGTGAGAACCCTAAAAAAAATACAGCTGTGAATTGTAATTCTTTCCTTGTTCCCTCACTCCCAATAAAGTGAAAAGGCAGCAAGAGATCACGATATAGAAAGGCATGTCAGAAACACTGATGGTTTTCCTATTAACAATTAGAATACGCTAACGTCAAATGTGTGTTAAATAATGACAGTAAAATTATTGAGAACTCATGAATAAGGGACCTCCAGGATAAGGTTTGATCTGATTTAACCTAACTGACTCCACAGGATTAGTTTTTAGATTACATTTCAAGAAATGGAGATGTATTATTTTTCTGCAAAAAGTCACATAATAATAATCTACTATTTCATTTAGCTTTTGAAATAACAAGCCCATGTAGTACAAATTACCATAAACATCATTTACCTTGCAACCAGAACCTCTTCAGAAAGTGGTAATATTCAATAAAAACTTTGAAAGGGAAGACATGGCACCTAAATGCCACTATCCAAAAGGAGAGAGATTTGTCTTAGTTCCAGTCCTGCAAGATAAGTCATACTTCTCTGGTTTTAGAATTCTGTTTTTTCTGGAAGGAAATGGTGATGTTTTAACTCAATAAGGAGAGGATCCTATGCATTTACCATTCTGCTGAGGTTTTAAATACATGAAGATTCTTAAAAATACAAACCAATTTTAAAATAGTATTAAACAAACATCAATCATTGCATTTGAGTCACGCAAATTAATAGAAAATATTCTTTTTGAGCGAACTGATGAACCGCAATTTCATTTCTTCTTAACAAAAATCTCTTAAAATCTCATTTTCAGAGTCATGGGAACAGAGAAGGATGGGACAACTTAAGCAGCACTTCTCTTACCTTGTTCTTGAATTAATTTTTAAGGAATAAGTCTGAAAATACATGTAAAGGATATTTTTTTTTATTCCCTACTATGCACTGAGACATTTACTATTTACAAACTGTATTAACTGCATTTAATTGTCTTATGCTAAATTCTACATAAAGATGTCATGTATGTTCTTCCACAGTCAGGACCCAAAATTAACAGAGTTTCCATATGTTCCTGGCAAAGGGGCGGAAGGAACATCCACACATCATTTACTCAGACAGTTAATTAAAAAAGGGGGGGAAAAAAAATTTTAAAAAGGGAGTAGACCAACCCAGCTCTAGATGGCAGCAAATCAATATTCACCCCTAGGTACACAGGCACTGAGAGCATCAACTATTTTCAAACAGACTGTGTATTTCAGTAGTTTTTCTAGGCACGTTATTATTTTCCCTTTGCTAGACCAAAGTTGACTGTGCAAAGTTGTTAGGAACCAACCACAATTCACTATCAACAATTAGAAAACTAATCGTCTCCTTTCAAGAACTACTTCAACCAGCACAACTAATATTCTTTCTTTTTTTTTTTTTTTTAAGCTTGATTTGATTATTTTTTGCTGTAGAGGCTGGATAATTCAATAGAATGATCCAGAAACACTGGAGACTGAGTTTTAGAATTTTAACTATAAAGAAATGAAGCCCCTGTGTAATGACTCTGTTCATTTCCTTTCGTTAGTTATTACTGGCAATTATATATTTTGTTTTCAGGTTTTTTTTCCCTGAAAATCCCATGGATATTAGGACCTGTTACAAAGAAGACATTGCCTGTTAGGTGATCCACATTTCTGTCTTCCCTTCTGCTCTGCAGCAGCGGCACTGCAGACACATAGCCCAGCGGGATGGGGATGATGGCCACAGTTCAGGTCACAAGGGCAGCAACGAAAGCCAGGTTTTACATAGACAGGTAATGTCACTCATTAGAGATCAAACCAAGGCAGCACAGAATTGGTGATGTAAAATGATACACTGGCTGCACCAACTTCTATTAACACATGCGCAGGAGCTCATGGGAATACACGCAACAGCGCGGCACTGGATGGTCCTCAGTGGCACCAGCACTGTCACACGGCAGAACTTGTATTTATTCACAGAAGTGCCTGGGGTCAGCAGGCAGCCACATCCACCCCCTCAGCACTAAGGTATGCTTTTCTTATGCTCAATTAGTTTGTCTTCTGGCACCTTCCAATACTGCATTTTCCAGGGCATTTCAGAGCTATTTATTTGAGAACACACTTAGAATCACAGAATGGTTTGGGTTGGAAGGGACCTTAAAGATCACCTAGTTCCACCCCCCTGCCATGGGCAGGGACACCCTCCACTAGACCAGGTTGCTCCCAGCCTCATCCAGCCTGGCCTTGGACACTCCCAGGGATGGGGCACCCACAGCTTCTCTGGGCAACCTGTCCCAGTGCCTCCCCACCCTCTCCAGGAAGAATTTCTTCCTGATAGAGATACTTAAGCTATGTTTAAAGGTTCTCCCATGTCCTTCCATACTGCAGCACCAACCTTTAATCTGCTTTACAAAATAGAGATGTCGATTTGAGCATTTAAAGGTAATCTGGACTTTCTAAATCACACCAATAGCGTACATTTGCAACCCAGAAACACTAAAGGGCCACAGCAGCGAGGAATCACCAGTCCAGCTTTCCATCAGGAATAAACCATTGACCAAAGTAACAAGCTCACAGGGTAAGCTCCTGCACCCAAATATGTGTTTTATTCAGGCACGTGACATCAGTCTGATTTTTTTAGAGCTCACACATTAGAAAACGAGTATCTTATTTCCCAAGAGCAGCTGGCCCAGGCCTCTCAGGCTGGTCTTTTGTCTTGTGCTCAGTTTTATGACCCGTGTCTCAGCTGAGCCTGGTAATAACCAACACAGCTCAGCACTATCTAGTTTACATGGCTCAGTCATAAAGGAAAGCAATGGAGAGTTATAGGTTAAACAGGCTTAAGTATTATTATCTTCCCTCTCCCTGAGTATTTAACAATTACATATTACTTATTTACAAAGTCTAGGCTTACTCAGTTATTTGTTTTCTGGTATTTTTCACTACTGTTGTTGACTAGCTTAACAGCATGCACCACTGGAAGTATTAAATAACCTTTTCAATGTTCAGAACAGAAACAGGGAAGTAAAGGCTGTTACTCAGCTAGGAACCTGGGTAGAAATGAAGGCAACGTTACCAACGTTAGGAAGTACCTTCACTTTGTGCCAAAAATTTTTAACCGGTGCAACTGAAATTATTCAGAGAAAAATTCTCAAAGATGGTTATTCAAACAGCTCAAACACCAGAACCTGCATGTGAGGACGTGATGAATGAGGCCAAGAATTTCACACGAGGTTAAAATACCCAGAAAGTATCACAGTTGGTCACAATAGTTCAGGAATTATCACTATAAGAAAATAATCCTCTGATGGAGGGTGGCAATTCACATGATAGATCTTGAGATGTCTCCCAAGTAACAATCACATAAAATTGATGTTTCAAGTAATCTCCTGACCAGTCAGCCTTCCACTACAGCTGCTCAGGATGAAACAAACTGAGACGGAAAATATCCCAAAACATGTATGAGCAGCAGGTCTGATATGACCTCTTAAAAGATGTGAGAAGCAGAGAGTATTTTTGGAGTAACAGGAATTAAGAACCCTTTCCAAAAGTTTCTGCATGTAACAACCACCACTGAATTTTCTGTTCTCACAAGGCTCCCAAACATGAGATACTTCTTCCCGGAGCCGACTACTGTATGCCAAGACATAAATAGTATTTTAACATGTTTAAAACCAAAAAGCCCTACAGTCATTCCTATAAACACGGAAATATTGTATTTCTTTCGCAGCAATTTGATAACTTGCAAGGAAGGCAGAAATGACCCAAACAGATCTGTCACACATTTTAAAATAAGAAGAAACAAAATTATAAATATCCTCAATTTCATCAGAATTTTTTTTTTTCAAATCCTTTTCTGCTGCACAGGAGATTGCTTGCCACAGACACTATGGAAAGTCTAGAGGCCATCCCAGACAGCGATGGATAGGAAAGTCAAGGCAATCGACACTTGTCTCCTGATTTATGGTGAGACTGGCTACAGCAGAGGAAAAGAGATGCTGGACCAGGCCAAACCACTACTGCACTGACAGACGCATGCAGAACGAAAAAGAAAATGGAAAGCAGAATTTTGAAACAAATTGTTATATTTAACAATTCCATCTTTGTGGCTTTGGGTTGGTTTTTTTTATACCAAAAAAGATGTTACTTCATCATGGAAATTTATTTTAAGCTGTAGACTGGATTATTTCGCTATCTGAAGAACGGGTCTGCATCCAAGCAGGTTTTCTACTACAGAACTCTTTTGTTACTAAAAAGAGCATATTTGATGTTACAGTAACGTAACTGTATCGGTTTGGAAATGCCAGGGGCTCACTGTGCGTCTCCTGTCCACCTCAAGAATGTTCTCACCATACTGGGTAGGTTTTCAGACAAAATGGCAGTTTCGGGAAAAATCAGGTTGAGTAGTTAAAAATCATGCCTTCCGATTTTCAACTCTCTTCTCAAAGCCTAGACAGTTCTGGATGCATTCACAGACTTCCCTTCTTTTGGGGACTGCAGAACACAGCGGGAGGCGAACACACAGTGCACAAGATTAACCTTCTGTGTGAGGAGAAATACCCGTGAGGGTTTCCAACAAGGACGGTTGGACACTGCCTCACTCCGGGTTTGCCTCTGAAAGAAAGAGCAGCACAGCAGAGAAGGCAGAGAAAGAAAGAATATTAAAATATCGATGCAAGCTTATAAAGGAACGTGGTTCCATGGGAGTCCCAATCCTGACAAGATCAGGATTGTAGAATCTACCTCAGATCCAAATCTCCCCAGACACTTGAGATGGGCAGAGCCATTGTTCTGAACCTCATTCCCAAATGAAACACCTCTGTTCTCTTCCAAAATATTCCATGGAAGTCTCCGGGGTGATATTTTATAGAAGTATATTTAACCTTACCATCCGATGATTTAACAGCGGGGCCATTCACTTCCCTATCTGGCTCACTGGAGAGAACCAATTGCATCGTTTTCCCACTCTACCTCCTGAAGTAACTACGCAGAGTACATAGCTTTCCCCTGCACATTGAGTCCCACCCAGTCACCAAGGCCCTCTCACAACACACTGGACAATGAAGTCTTTGGGTTGGGTTCCACCCCCCCCCCCAGTAACCTTCTGCTCAGTAAAACTGGCCCAAAGCAATCACCCCGAAACCCATCTGTAAGCATTCTCTCAGCTAGGGGCTGGCAGCTACAGCCACATTCTGAAGAACCCGTCATTTACAGGTAAAAAAGGAAGGCAGCAGGAAACTCATAGCATGAGCTTCAACTTCTAGCAAACTATTTAAAAATGCTGCCCCAGAAGTCCATTTATTTTCTGGATTTCGTACAGATTCCTTATACCCTCTACATTCACTCATTTCTACCCTTCCTCCTCTCCCTCCCCACAGTCTGCTCTCTTCTGCGAAGGGAGTAACTCATTCCTCACCCTCCCAGAGCTACTGCATTCACTCTCCATATTCTCCTGCTCCTTTTTAAAAGTGCTCTTATTTCAAAGCTGCAGTCCCCAAAGTTTCCTCCTTTCCACACAAACGGAACTGATTTCTGCCCCACAAAGCCTCCACAGTGTGTCAGCTAAACACTCTCCCTCCCCCATGAGTCACTCCTGCTCTGACATTCCCTCTCCCCGCTCCAGGTCGGGTTGCTCCGGCATCCCTCCCCCTGTACCAACAGGAAGCAAAGCAGCATCTGCTACTTGAGAAGCAGCAATGAAGGTTAGAAAAGCTGCCTGCTGCTCCTCTCCCAGGAAGATACTTGGAAGGATCCAACACTTGTGTATCAGTTATCTGGCACGGGATTTGAAACCCTAGAACGTTCCTGGATGAACAGACTGCTGGCTATCATTGGGGAGGATGAAAAAACCCACCACAAAACCAACCAACAAATAAAAAGCCCTACACATTGCTGAACATTCACTGCAGTTAATGGTTAGTTTCTATGTATTTTCTATACCATCACACGCGTGCAGACAGACACACACACTGTCCATGCTAACGTGGGCACGGAAGAGTTTAAATACTCCAGGCTTCCTACAGGCAATATTCACCTTTCCCAGGTTTGCCTGGCGTCGGCCCTGACACCTTTTACACACACCGCCTGCCATGCACGTCCTCCCAGCGGAGGTTTCAAAGAGCTCAGTACTGACCTTGCTGCATTTCCAGTGAAATCAACAGCACGACTTAATTTGATTTCTGATGGAAAAATGAGCATCTTTGAAGTTATGTCCTTGATAGAGATTTATTTAGGCAGCAAAATGTCACTTTCTACATCCAAGTGCTAAGAGAGCCTAGATTAGCGAAGAATTTTTCTGCAATTCTCCAGGCTTCACATTATTACAAAATTTAAAGCAAACTTGTTTGAAGGCTAATGTTCACACTTCCTCGAAACCCATCCACTTCTATTTCAGTATTTACATAACACAAAAGCTGCCTGATGAGAAAGCCAAAGATAAGCAGTCAGTTAAGATGGTGGGCTTAGCAATACACACACGAAAATCACAGAAACCAACCATTACGTAAAAACACACTTATATGGGCCTAATACCTTATACTACTGCAAGTAACTCAACAGACTGGAGTGGCCTTTCTCCTTACCTCTGGAGTGTTTTTCTTGAACTCGCGACTTTGCTCAATAAGTTTTTTCCTAGACTGCTCACTTTCATCTTGCCGGTTAGCCAATATTGTTGCTGTGGCATCGAGCTCTCTCTGTCAAGAAAAAAAAGAAACAACAAAAAAGGAACTATAGTCAGTCTGTTTCTCACAGAAAGAAAACCCAAAGCTCATACGTACATCATATAATTTGGAATATTGAGACGGCTGGAGTACAGAGCAGTACGGAACAAAGCACCGAGCTTCCAGCAACTGGATCTCCTGAGTAACATCAAATGAAGTTCTACAACATTTTTTACTCCATTTTGCAACCAACACCGCACCATTTTCCTCAAAAGCATTCATGGCTTTACCATGTCATTACAGAGGATAGTAACAGGGGCATGCAATACATCCTAATAATATCCCAAATCCAGTGGAGATTACACACTTGGACATGTTCAAGCCAGGTATAATTTCACCTGCCTGCTTTTTAAAGATACTGGATTTTTGGATTTTCCCTTTTTTATTTACTCTATTAAAAAAAAAAAAAAGATGATTAACTCACATATTGGTTAACCTTTTACTTCAGCCTAGACCGGTTATGCTTCAGTCACTCTTAATTTTGAATGACATACTGTATATCATTTCATACTGCCACTGCAATGCTCTTTTTCCATTTAAGTATTTCCTTATTTGAAATTTATATACAATATCACCTTTTCCTACTATTGCAATCTATTCCTCTAAAATTACTAGCAGGTATCTCCGTTGCTTCCCCAAAACATTTTAAATATTTTGGGGGAAATACTAAAAAATATTCTTTTTAATCATCTGATGAATGCCAGATTGTCTTCCAACAGCTTTTTCTAGGCTGAAGTGTAGGCTCAGCCCAGCTTTGTTGAAGTGTGTTATCCCCATCCCAGTTTCTTTACCCAGTGCTGCGCTTACCAATGTCACCGTAAGACACTGAACGGGTGACTTATCAGCGCATAAACCAACACTATCCAATCTTCCGCATCAGTTTATTCCTTTTCTGCACTACATCCATGTCACATTCAAAAATAAAAGGCTAAATCCTCCACTCAGCTATGTACATCACTCCCCAAGTCACCTGGAGTTGTAACCAAGAATTCCTAAGAGAAATTTGGCACTGTTTCCCCATTCTTATTAATCTGAAAGAAGAACAACCTGGCTATGAGAAGGAAGTTCGTGAAAACTGAGAACAACATGCTAGAGCAAGACATAAAGCAGGTCTCCTCTGCGGCTATCTTCATCACAACACTCTGCCAACACGCCTCCAACCTGCACGCAAAACCCCCAGTATTCTCCACCAGAAAACCTGCCACGCCACTGGCATCTGTCCGTAACTCAAGCACCAGTAATGGTCCACAGAGCGAAAAACAAGTCCAGGACCTCCTGTTGGGTCTAATTCCAGATCCCCAGTAGTTGGTCAAGTCTCTGACCAGGTCATCTCTTGATACCACCACACACAAACTACAGTAAAAGTAAAGCAGATTTGCTTACTAGAAGGGCAGCATAAACACTGCACCACGCACTGGGTCATATATACTTCTCAGCGGAACTGGGCACCCAGCACGGGGAAACAAAATGGGAAAACAGAAGATTTGCCTCTTCCTGTTTTTGCAGGGTTGTTAGAAATTACAACAGGGAGCAGGTACCTGCAGGACCCCTGCTAAAACCCCTGTTCTGCAAGCTTGAAAAAGGAACATACAGGACTCGAGACAAAAAGTAAAAGGTAATTCAGGTCCTGAATTTTTTCAAGATGCTCTGTGAAAAAGCCAAATTCCAAACCCTTAGTTACATTTTTCAATGGGTAAATCCTGTAACTCTGAATGACTAGAAGGATGTATGTGTGTTTTACTCTGACCTCTGGAGGCAGGGTGGGGGAAACCCTTCTGCAGTTGCCAACTCAAAAGCATCAATACTTTTTTCCCCCCTCTTTAGGTTTATTACCACAAAACTGAGAGACCTTTTTTTTAATAAAAACATGGACCATAGTTGTCTTAATCCTTGGAAATAAGTTAAATATGACAAATGGATTTGAAGCTAGGCAGCATACTGGAGCCAGTGACCTAAATATTGTCACTGTAATGCTTAAAAACTCCTCTATTTCTGACTTTGAGGAAAAAAACAGGGCAATATGTCCACCAGATCTTGGTTTGGAATTCTGTAACATATGTGAAATCTATTGCAGAAAAGTGGGAAATACTTAACAGTTGGATAAACCGCATTTGAAATTCATCCCAGCTAAGTTTATGCAAGAAAAAAGAGCAACAGAAACCAATGTGGTTAAGCAGTACTATAAAGAGCAATATAACGGCTAAGCAGAAGGCTTTTAAAAAATATAAACAATCTGGTACGGCCAGCAACTTGGAAAACTATATTTAAAAAGGAAGCACACATTTAAAGCAAAGCAAAGAAAACACAAATCATGAAGTAAGTGGAAATTTCAGCAGACCAAAGAACCAAATGCTTTGCTTTACAATATAGAGTGCTAGCAAGCAACTTCACATACGGAAAAGTAGACCTTTAAAGACCTGTACATCCAAGTTCAGAGACAAGAAAGAAGAATTGATTAAAAAATAAATCATATTTCATGTGTTGTGCTATTATGAAGAGAAGAGTCAGGCGACAAGCGAAGGATAACCTTCTCACCCTCACCGTTTGATTGATACGGGTGCTACGAGGTACGTACTCCAGGCACCTTCCCATTGCTTTCAGAATTCCTTCTGCGACCAATCTGACAATTTCTCAACGCAAAACGTTTCCTTATGTGACATCTCAGGTACTGACATTGCAAAGGAGAAATGCCAGCACGCAACTGAACTGTTCAATGCTGTGGGCTGAAGACCACGAGCTCAAGACCTTGCCTGGCATGTACAAACAACAGATTCAGTACGATGCAATTCCAGCTGAAGAACAGTAGATAGCTAGATCTGACATCAAACCAGATACTAAATCTTCAAGCTATGTCATAGTTAATAAGCCTCAAATCAAAACTATTTGAGAAATTGCCAATTTTTTCTTCCTTACTTGATCTCAACCAGGTACAATTCAAGTTTCGTTTATTTCAACATAATAATAGATAGAGGATTACAACCCACAAGACTTAGCAGCAGATTTTTCATACTTTTGTGACTTAATCTTATAAGATATCCCATTTTTGCAAAATTAAACGTGGCCAATGCATTATTTCTGCAAGCAAGCAAGTATTAAGGGGTAGGTAGTGTTATTATGAGATCTCAAACCTGACTACTGCATAACACAAAGGTATACACTCTTCCCAAGCACTGCAACCACCCTCTAAATAGATATTAAATAAGAGGAGATGTAATACTGTAAAGGCAGAAGCGGACTGGAGTGTCCTTTAGAGCATAACAAAAATCAGAGACCATGCCTCAGTATCATCCTCCACATCTTTGAAATCAAAAAGGTTCCCATGAAAAGCAAACAAAAACCAGGGCTCAAAGATCTCGCAGTGGTGACCTGCTTACAGAAAGGATTCAAAGCCTGGAAGCTTCAGTTCCACCGATCCTACACTGGCTAATAAATTTTCTGGTCAAAAAGTAGTCACCCACCGTTCAATCACCCCTGCAAAAAGTGATTTGCTTGGAGCACGTTTTGAGAGAGACCAGGCAAGACCATTATCCTTCCCTTGCCCCAGCGTCCCATCGATTTAGGGCAGACACAGCTCACAGTGCTTAAGCCATAGATAACAGAACTCTCTCCAGGGTTTCTACTTTGACCCACTTCAACAAATTTATTGGGGGTGGGAGGGAGGCAGGGCCAAGAGTGGAGACAAGAAAGTCTTACGCTCTTAAGAGCAGGAGCCATTAGAAGCAATCCTCAGAAAACAAACATTAAAAGGTTTCTTTCCTGCAGTATTGATAAATAAATAAATAAACATTTACAACGAGGAGGGTCAATCTGCTATCCACTGTAACAACAACCAACTGGAAGTGACTTTGGCTTCCTCTAATGCACCTATTCCCAGTCTTCCTTCAGCTCCCCAGGGCTGTCCCTGCTCATCCTGCCCGTGAGCCTCGCGCTGCTGAGCACGACGGCACGGCACGGGCGAGCCACCACGGGATAGCAATCCTGCTAAAAACATAGCCGACCTCTTCCCTCCCAACTTCTGCTGCCCTGAATCAGCTCCCTGCTCAGGCTCCTCTGTGGCTACGAGGTGCTGTACCATTACCAAAAGGAAAACACAGCTGGAGGGAGCGGGGCTGGTGGAATCCCCCTTTTCAGCACCAACCTGCAATTAGGTTGACCCCAAGTAATTGTGAAACTCCAGCCTCACTGCAGGCAGGTTTCGAGGTTGTTTTAGTTCACGGCCTTTCCTACAAGATGCATGCCGTGATCATCACCTAGCCAGCGGGTCTGCACCACTGACAACGGACCGGTTTAGCACACACAAGCCCTTCCCTTCTCCTAACAGGGAGCTCCAAACCAGCCCTTCAGCCACCCCAGCCCTGCAAGCGGCTGGCTGGCATCCCTCAAAGCTGAATCCCACGGCTCTCCAAAAACTACGCAATTGGGAAAGAGATTCTAGAAAGAAATAGGGCTTTATTGTATATTTAGGAAATCTCTATTCTCCCATCCAAAACGTGGAAGAAAATGAGACCGTGTAAGAAAGAGAACCCCATGGTGCCAAGGCTGCTCACTCCTGCCCTGCTCTGCTGTGGTGAGCCAAAGAGGACCACCAAGAATTTGAGCAAAAAGCAAAGGCAGAGGCAAGCGGAGCACCCTCTGCTTCAGGCACACTGCAGAAGGACGCGGGATAAGCAGAAAGGATACATCAGAAACATGAATTCGGGAGTGCGATGGTGGGAAAGGTGTGTGACTCTGCGATGTAGCTCTGTCACCAGGAGTGAAGAGAGCCAAGAGCACAATCACTCTGGAAAAGGGCGACAGGCAGCGCCTGCGCATGCCCACATCCCCTCCGGCAGGAAGGGACGGGCTCCCAGCAAAGCTGCCTCGACACCAGGGCACACTCACGCTGTTTCTCCACTGCCATCCTTCCTTTCCAAAGTAGGGTGAGTGGAATAAATAGCACAAACCAGTATTTCTCTGTGCTCTGGGCAACTCTGTTCATGTGCCCAGCTCTCACCGATTCCCTCCTCTGCCCCACCACTCACCACGGCTGATCACACATGTCGGACACCCACTTCTAACACCTATGGCCACCTGCCCTCATGTGGCCAAGAAATCAATACGCTTCATCCCAAGCCCCCCCAAAGCTGCTCTAACATAATCTATCATAACTACTATTCAGTCTCTGCTTGCAAACCGTATTCCTGTTTCACATGGAAAAAAAGCTGTAATAATCATCTGCAAGTACTGTGATGTAACTGTATCCCAAAATTCTTTTATTCTCCCATTTTAAAATGCTTAATCCCTTCTGCGTTTACCACAACGCTCTTACACTGGAACAAGAAGTATATATCCCAACTTAAAGACTAGTGTGATCTTTTTCTGGTAGACTTCTAGTCAGGGACACAACGCCCAGGCTATGCCTTCAAAAGCCTGGAGCTAGGCTGCAGATGTTATCAGCACATTTTCACCATAAACCTCATTTTACCTATTACAAGGACAGACACAAATCACAACTGCATGTAGATTAGGAATTTTCTACCAGTAAATGTAGTAGTAATCATTTCCCCTGAAATCTTGTTTCTGTGTATTTAAGGTATTTCCCTTTATCATCATTTCAATCACTTACCCACTCCACACGATAATCTGCTACTGAAAGGAGTTTTCAGTAGTCTCATTTTTGTTTTCATCCTCTCTCAGGATTGCATTTGTCAGATCTATCAAAGCTCTCAAATGAAGCTTTTTGCAATTTTTAATTTCCTATTAGAGGCAAATTTCTCGGTGCAACAACGGCACCGATGTCTGGCACAACTCTGCATACACACAGCCTACTTGTCTTCAGGAAATTTTACATTTCCCTAACTGATACATCAGGTAATCTACCCTTCAATGTTAAAAATCCCATAGTTTTCTCCTGCTCAGAGCCTACGTACTGATTACGTAAGTATTTCAGAAACGATCAACTGCTTTGCGAGCCTGGTGTGTTTCTCTGGAAAAACGAACACACAGTCACTTCATAAAGCTCTAGAGTAGGACCAGGGAAGTATCCCCAGAGCTGATGTTGGGAATATTTGCTAATGGCTATTTTGACTGTAAAAAGCAAGCTGAAAGCACACAGAAAGGTACAACATACTGTAAGAATGCAACAATGGAAGAAGTTTCTTTTCTGTAACACCAGTTTGTGTCTGCCTCGGCGTAAAGCCCTTTTAAACCCAAGCACAAGGAGAGATCAGTTCAACAAGACCACACCACCAAGAACTACTGTTCCATGCCTCACAAATCAGCAGCGAATGACGAACAAATAACACAGCAAAGACCAGAATACTTGTTTTTTACGCTCCTGGAGGGGAGGCGAGAATCAAAAGCCATAAACATTAAACATGTTTCTGAAGAAGCATTTTGCCACTTGGCAAACTGATGCAACTACCTTTCACACATTGAATTCGTTAGGAAATTTCAATACACACATTTTATTTCCACGTACTCAAGTAATTTGACTCCGAGTAAGCTTTTAAAAAAGCTTTAACTGGAACAAATTTTGTGCTCTACGCAATACTTTCGGACAGTGAGTCAATGTGTGTGGTGGCCACCGCATAAAGCAAAGAGAACGAAAATGGAGGTGCCAATGTGGCTATCAATAAGATAACCTTTACTAGCAGGCTCTTGACAAAACAAAACAAAAGGAAAACGTAAGAAAAAGTGTGTTGTGGGTTTGTCTGTTCACAAGAACACCAGCCACTACCACAAACGTAGGAAAACCCTATCAAAAAATCTTGCAAGAGGGGAATGCTGGTACTGGCTTTTCAAAAGGAGCTACTATCAGCATGAACCAGCCACATAAGTATCCACACCAGCAACAAATCCACTACGAGGGGAAAAGACTGCCAGTGCCACAGCCAACACAATATTATGCGTGTCTTTCCTCCTACACCTTGAATTCAAAACCATTTTTAAAACGCAAAGAAGGGGAGACTGTCCAGAGTACAGAGACCTTAACGCCAAAGTACTGTAGGATCTACTTAACAAGCCTTTCCTCTCACTCGGGAAAACAATGGCACGTTGCCCATTTGCTCCAGAAAGTTAGTTTTCATCTTCTGCCATTATTTAATCCCTCTTTCCACCCTCCTCAAAACCATGTGCAGTCAGGGCTGAAGAATGCCGTCACACAACCAGGCCCGACGAGCAGTGCCTGGGCTGGGCCCCCACCGCTCCCAACAGACTCGACTTCTCTCCAGAAATGAGGTTCAAGTTTCACTTACAGCGTCCTCCACCACAACCCCAAAGCTTCTCTCCTCCTCCTCGAGTTCCTCACCTTCTACACCAGACGGTTAGTCATCTCTGTATTCGCTCCCACCAGGCCTACTGTCACCTCATCACTGCCGCAGAGCCGTAAGCCTTCGCCTCAAGCGCTGGGCAAGCTAAAAAGCAGCTGGAAGGTGCCACCTGGACCCCGGCACTGCTCTCTGCATCTCTAAGCCTGCTCCTCCCCAAGCCTTTTTCAAACAGGCTCTCATGCAGGTGCTCTACTGCCCACACCGAAGACCCTAGCACCATGAAACCACCACCTCCCTCCCATCACCTCACCCAAAGACCTTGCAGTTTGGACCCTATACCTGGCAAAAAAAACCCCAACACCCTTCAGCAAACCCACTCCATCAGTTACTTAACACACCACTAGGTTTTGCATTTTAGTTCATTACACTTTCCAAGGACATAAATTTCCTAAAAAGTAAATGCAAGTGTTTGCTGGAGAGGGCTCCGTTCGTTTTGAAAACGCAGCACGTCGACAGCCAGCCTGCTGCAGCTCCCATCCCGGTGGGGTACTGCTCACAACTTCACTTCCCACACATCAATTTTCACACTCTTCCACTTAAAAGCAAGAGTTCAAACTAGTTGCTTCAACAGCTACAACAGAAAAGGCCCAAAAGCAATGCATTAATGTAAATGAATCTGGTTGCAGGCAGACAGCAAGTGTACTGTGCGAAGCAGCAAGCGCTGCTCCAACTCGGAGCAACCTGCTCGCCCGTCGTCCCCTGACCACGCAGCAAGCCATCCCCCAACATTACCACCATGTCAACTCCTGCTTCCCTGCCCTATGCAGCTGATGGCTTTCTACACGACAAAATAAAGTTAGCTAATCACATACAGGATGGTTAATTACTTCAAAAGAAACTTTAAAAGGCCTGAGCTTAGTATTTGTGACTTTCCTAGTAGCTACAGGGTGGTGGGGAATCTAACTGCAGCTTCTTCTGCCAAACAAAACAAATTTGGGGAAACCAAAGGAAACCCACTGTTGCTTGCAGAGACTTTGCCTAGGCAAGACACAAAGTAAAACCCTTCTGCTTGACCATCTATCTTGTCAGTTGATCGAAAGCTGACCAAGATGCAACGCCAGCAGCCATACTCACCATAGCTCTTACCACACTACAGCAGACAAATTACCCCTTCTTTTAAAGTGGCAAGAGAGAAGGCAATAACCACACCACCGGGACGGCAGCGCGCTGGGTCCCACTCAGCCCACGCCGCCCTTCCCACAGCCCCGCGTGGTGTGGCTGCCCCCAGGGGCACGGGAGGTGGGGGCAGCAGCAGCGTCCCCCTGCCCTTCGCAGCCCTCGCCGCACACACGCCAGCGCCAGGGCTGGAACTGCGGCACGTGGGAAGGACAGCGAGGAAAAAGCAGCAGTCTAATCGCGCTCCTGATACCAGCAAATCACCAGGTTTTAGCCGGGAGGTGCACAGCAACCACGCCCCATGAAGCCCTTCTTTGGTCGACAACTTTTAAAAGAGCTTTGGCCCTTAAAAAGTAAAGCAATTAACTGATGAGTAATTACAAACTACTCCATGCACTATTCCTATCATTTATTTCAAGCCCTGAACGCCACAGCCACTGTGTTCAGGACTGGGATTACACTGCCATTTTGTAATTAAACACCGTCACCAACTTCAGCTAATGTCTTACTTCCACCTAAAATCAAGATTCATGAGTTACATTAAATGATTCTTTTGACTACATATCAAAGCAAAATGTAGTCTTGAAAGAGTGGTTTAAATAACAGAAAGTTCAACCCTTTAACTAAGCTCTGTTACACTATGTAAAGTATTTAGTTACCCCCTTTTCAGCCTGAGCTTTCTGGGGAATGAAGTATGACCGTGCTTTAAGCAAGACACACACTGTAACACACACCAGGATTTATAAC
The DNA here is from genome assembly GCA_027574665.1 of Rhynochetos jubatus. NCBI lineage: Eukaryota > Metazoa > Chordata > Aves > Eurypygiformes > Rhynochetidae > Rhynochetos > Rhynochetos jubatus. Next base: position 5,032,688 of record CM050668.1, on the reverse strand, counting down.
TTGCTATAGAGGTCGCACCAATAAATCAATAATACATATACACACGGAGTCTTGTTCTGGTGTGAGTGCTGGGAACTGGCTGTTTAAAAAAAAAAATTAGGTTTTTTATTTCATTTTTATTCTAAACGAAAACCAACTCCTTGCTCACGTTTTGTTTAACTTCACCCATATCCTAACGACACCAAGAGTCGTTTCGAACAAAAAAGTCACAATTATTTTTCCTGTGACAACGTGCGTTATTCATTTTTAGATTTTTTTTACCCCAGTTAACCATTACAGACAGACCAACTGTCCGCCCCGAAGCCCATCGCAGCCACCACTCAATAATCTTTCAGTCTCCAACTGCAATCACCAATCTGAAAGCTACTTAAGCTGTTTCCTAACATTTGGACATAAAATATTTACTAACAAAAGTATAAATACACACTGAAAAAGCAACCTAAAAATACTTTTAAAACCACATTCCAACAAACCAATTCCTTGAGGGATGGAGAAAAATTACCATGGACCTCAGCTAACACACCACCTCCTGTTTCACTCCCTTCTCATGTTTTTGGGCATTGCTGAAGCGGGATAATAGATGAATAAACTATCCCACCATACGTATGACAAGGACGGTTAGGAAAGAGAGGCTAATCTTAACCTGAATTTCTTGTTACTAGGAGAAAAACCTTAACAACAGGCATGTGCACCAGGGAAAACCTACAAAATACACCTTGAAACTGTTGCCCAGTGACTCCCCCAGTAGGTTTAATGTCACCTACTGCTGATGAAGGGACACGTTTAAACGCCGACACGCTCGTTTATGGGTGGTCTCTTCCCTCCTGCAGAAGGGCTGTACCGTGTCCACGGTCAGCTGCACAGCCAGACCGGCACCGGGCACAGGACAGGGACCGTGGCGTTTCGCAGAGGAAGCTGCACGGGGAACTTGTGTTAAGAAATGAGTAGTAACAAAAACAAGATAAGAAGAAAATTACTGGCAAATGAAATTGTTGTTTGATAAACAATTTAAGCAGGAAGAGTATTTGGCAGAGTGTTTTCAGAGAGCGGTCCTTGACTCCTGACTAACATGCTTCCTCCCTTGGTCTGAGTTTGTTGACTTTCTGGGCATGCTGTAAGGTTTATGTATTTTCCCATGATGGGAAAAATACAGCTTTTTTTGTGAAGTTGCCTGCGAATGCAATTGGTGGATGTTTTCTAAAAAAAATTATAGATATAAATAGGAAACAAGAAAGCAGTATTTCCTTTATTTAGGTTTTTGCTACTACTGAGGTCCCATTTAGGCCTCTTCAGCTCTAAATTGCCAGTAACAACTCAGCTTGGCACACAACGGTAAAATGTATGTCTGGCATCTAATGCTAATGCAACCATTACACATTTGGGACGATTAAACAGAATGCCAGATTTTGACGCCGTTCAGAATACATTTCTAGGTTTTAGTGCGTTATCCGGATGGTTACAGCTCAGCGTCACATTTTGCCCTGAACGGAAGGCAAGAGGCAGGGACGGTGGAATGCAGAATGCCTTTTCTAGCTAGGTGTTTCCCAACAGCACATTGCAGTACTTCGTTAAGCTCGTTTTCTGTGACATGAAAAGGAAAATAGCAGAATTGACTCATGAAGTAAAATTAGCTGATGTACAAGGAGGCTGGCTTGGAGGTGACAGCACGTGTAACAGCACAGAGCAAAAAATAACATGCCTAATGTTAATAATGTTGTAAGCTAGTTTGGAACCAGAAGTACTATTCTCTATACGCTATTTTTAACATGCACTGTCCTTTTTTTTTTTTAAATCGCCATTTCTAGTAGCATACCCTAAATCATACATCAGGAATTATTATAAAGTTCTTCCAGAAATCATGCATTAACATATGCATACATCAAATATTTTTTAAATACTGAAAATATGGCATCCTCTGGCATTCAGAATCAGTAGGTGGTATGCCTAACAGTATGAGCACAGAACTATGGACAACCAGGGCCTCCTTGCTCCATGAACACAACTAAGGTAAACAGTACAGCTAAAATACTTTTTAAACCATAAAAATCTTCTTTGCTCATAATTTATAGAATTGCCCCACTATTCACTGCGACAAATCACACTACAATGAAAACAACAGATTTAGCTGCAGTGGCACTGTCAACCTTGCTATGATACAGTGTCACTAAGAACTCCTTAATTTTGGCTATCAAATACAATTTCAATTTTTTGCCCTTCAGAGCAGTAAAAACAATTCTGTTCAAACTCTGTGTTTACAGTCCCTCAGTAAAGAATGCAGCTGTCTCAATCAATGCTGATTGTCTGTTAATTAGTTCAGTTTTACAAGCTGATGGAACAGATTCCTTCATTCCCTCCCCACACACAGAAAGAAACTCTACAGTTACCTACAATACAGTCGTTTTTGCTTCCTGGCAATTTGGGGAGGTAGATGATGTACTGGGGATACAAGTGATCCCTTTACTGAGAAATCATTTAGGTTTGGATCTTTCCAAGGCACTCTGTCACACAGTGATTTTCAGTCCATATATACACACATGTATCTCTCTCTCCTATATGAAATGGAAGTAAAGAGCTCTTAGACATGGTGGGACAACTTCCCTTCTCTTCTGCTGTGGCTGAAACCAAGTCCAGTTATCTAAAGTCCTTTAGGAACAAAAGTCAGGTCCTCATGAATAATTTGCATATTATATATTTCATCAGTATCACATTTTTGAAGCAAAAATAGTGTACAATATGCGACCTGTAGCAGCAAGCTAAAGGTTTTTAACGAACAGTTTGAGGTTGCTATCACCATTCTCCATCCCCATGCCCTTTGACTACAAACAAATGGCTGGATTACCTCTGAGCTACGCACTCCCAGATTCACCGCCTCTAGTGTCTCCATCCTCTAGACACCCTTGAAGAAAAGCCAAATTTTAGCTTTCATATACACAAACAAGAGTGTTGGGACATCCTCATCCAAATTCCAGAAAGCACTTCTGTTGAGAAAACCGATGAAATACTATAAAGCCCTAGGCCTGACAATATGAAAGTTTGATCCAAAAATCCATCTTTTGAGATGGCACAACATGCTACACATGACATCAAACAATGCAAGTTTCACTTTGAGACTGGTTTTCCTTCTCTCTCAGTTCAGATCCTCCCAAGATTAGGAAAAAGGAAGGGGGGGTGGGAGAAGGAAGAGTTCTAGTTAAAGAACATCTACGTACTGAGAAGAAAACGCATTTCTGGTACAAACTCCATATGTAGCTACTAAGCTTACTGTAGAAGAAGCAAGTGGACAAAGACGAAGCCCCACAGACCCACAGAATTCTCAAACCACCAGAGCTGGTTTCTGGCAGTGTATCTGGCTGATAAATACAAAGGATAAGCTAAATAAAACAGTAATTCTTCTACATGAAGACTAGATCTATAGATGTCACCTTTTCCAGGAGCATCACAGAGACCCTATAACCTCCTAATGTTCTTCAGGGTTCAATATTTCTGTACGCAAAAAAACAGGAGTTTAATTCTTGCGCTACGAGGACAGTCATTCAGAGATCACTGAGGACACCTTGCAAGAATTTCTCTGGAGCCACAGAAACAGCACCGGGGGAGAAAAAGTCTGCAATGCAGCAGTCACCTCGCGTTAGAGATGATAACTGAAGGATAAGGGAACCAGGAACAACCACCGTTCAGCTGAAGCCTGGTTATTTTTTTAACTATTGTTTGTCACTTCAGCTAAATCATATTTCTACAATCCTATAAGCAAAGATCAAACTCTGCTGAAACCCATCATACGTTTATTTTTCTTTCCCTTCTCCCCACTTCCTTCCCATCACCCAGGAAAAAGACATTTAGAATTTGATCCTGGCTTTCCCATTCCTTATGCAGAACAGAGTAGAAATGGAGGGGGTTTGAGGGTGTTGGTGTGAGGGATTTTTTTGTTTTGGGTTTGGTTTTTTTTAAATTTAATCTCAGTTTTTCCTTGGGATTTTTTTGTTGTGTCTCATTCTGCAAGCTGCCTTACCCACTCAGCCCTGAGCACAACCGGTTTGCCTTGCTGTTTAAACAACACACAAGCCACCCCTGCTGCTCCATCAAACTCTGTATTTACTCACGCAGACTTAACTATTACTGCTACAACACTGGGACACTTCCTCGGCTTTCATGTGCCAGGGCACAGCCGGTTACAGCCCTGGGAAGTTTCACCAAGGCTCCTCCTTGAACTGGTGCCATTCCCTCGGCTGCCTGATGTTGCATCTCTTCCCACGTGGGATGAGGCTGAGCGGTGTGAGGGAGCCCGCACCCTGCGACCTGCTGCACACGCCTGCGGTGGCCAAAGGCAGGGGGGCTTCGGGCTCCAGGGCAATCCATCCAGGCACCCGCAGAAACACTAGATCCCTATTATGAAGGGAATAATTTGGAAAGGGATTGCTAGATGCTATTTGAGGTACCACTGCAAATTAAGCATTACCTGTAAGCCTCCAGAAGTATTTCCCACAACGGCTCTGGTTATATTCGTTCGATGACTATAAATCAATCTTTAATTTATGTGTTTCGTGTGCAGCAATATACAGGGTTCTGCAGTTGCAGACGAAACAAATCTCAAAAGGACTTGCCAACCCTTCCTCGATCTCTATCGGCACTCAATGGGACACATGCTCGAGAGTTTAACTTGTGTGGGTTTGCTGTGGGATGAACTCTAGAAGATGAGAAACGTTTGGGGAAAAAGCAATGCATGTGACGTCATTTACTTTTTCAGGGCACCACCATTAAAGAAGTTACAAGGCAAAACAACCACCTACACACACTTTCTTATTTTCGTGTAAAAACACCCTTGATTTGTTTCTTTATCTTTCATGCTTTGTGTTTTATAATTTCGAGACAGATAGATTATGCTCTATGAAACTGTCTAGAAGGGGAGAGGGACCAACACTATGAGGTTAGGAATTATGCTTTGAAAGTAGTAGGGTTTCTTCCGTGTTTCTACCCAAACAATAGTATGGATAGCAAAAATAACCAACAATTAAACTAGAAATAAACCCAGAACACAGACTCCTCCTTACTCATCTATTCCCGAGGAATGCAGCAGTCCTGCACTGCCTGGCCCTGCTCCCTTCGTTACCGCCTGTAAAAGCTATTTAGAGAAACGATGCAGAATGCCTTTTCTTCTTTTGATGCTCCTGCAGTGTACCTAATCTCGTGCTTTAATCCGGCCCTTTGTGGGTAAGGAATAAGCCTACTTTTGCATTTTAATACTGACTGTACACATCAGTCCAAGTTCAGCGTCAAAAAACCTTTATACAAAGTGCTCTAAATATTCAGCTAAAAAAAGAATGACAAAATTACACATTACTTTCGTCATTATATGCTCTCCTATACCATATGTCTAAGGTAAGCAGAATGCTATCTACATAATGGATTCAGCCCTGGAGTAAGTCTGGACTGCCGAGGCTGGTGAACCTGAGGTAACACTCCATCACTTATTTACTGCATCTCTAAAGCATTTCAGATTCTAAGCTGAATATATATTTCACACAGTACCAAAACTTTTAAATATCCACAGGAAGATTTCATTTTTATAGGCAATAAACATTAAATCTAAAGGACTGGAACATAAAAAGTGTTTTAATACCGTATAAATCACCTTTCCCTAGACAGAATAAATCTCTGAAGGTTTTAAGGACTGCAATATAAATTTTTATGGCAAATTATCTACATAGAAATTACTTGCATGAGATGCACTTTCACTTCTCTCTCTCATTTGCATAGTGCTGACAATCTTTTCAATCACAATGTTCAATCCAATTTGGGAAGTCCAGAACACAATGCACAGAAATGTTAGTCTAAATGCTGGGTGGTTCCTCCTTCTCTTCACCAAGACTTCTCTGACTGCTGCTCTCTATTAAATACAGGGGTTTGGTTTGCAGAGGTAACGACACTAACAGATAAAAAATAAGGCTCAGATGAATAGCTGTAGCCTCTTCCAAAAGAATCGGTTGGCTTTTCTAAGACAGAGACCCCGCCACCAGCCCTGACAACTAAGAGGAGCTAATTCCATGCTGCGAGGAACAGTCCCCTAAAGAGAGGAGTAACAACAGTCTTTGGGAGGGTATGAACTGAGGAGCAACAGCAAAGATAGTTCTTTGGGATGCTCAGAAGGGACATTTTCATTGTCAAGCTGCTACAGCACTGAGAAGTCATGACAGGGGAATCTTCATCCGTGGAGATTGCCAATGCTCTGTGAGGACAAAGCCTGAACAGAGCTGTCCTGGTATGGGTGGCAGGCCCTTCCCAAGCAGGACATCAGACTAGAGACATGCTGGAGGGTCCTTCGCATCCCGTGTTTCAACCATGCCGTGATCTTTCCTTTGGATGAGTTTTACAGGATGACACCCTCCCTCAGATTTCTAAAGGGCTCCAACTTCCAACTAAATAGTTAACCACCACAGAAGGCGAGAGGCCGATTATTATCCATGGTGAAACAATAAGCCATCACTCCCGAGAGCTTCTGTCCCGGCCTGTCGGCATAAATACTTCCTCATAACTAAAGCAGAAACATGCATAAGATGTGTAATTCCAGAGTCTCCAAAGACACATCCTCAAAGGATAGGCACCGTAGAGGTGTGGTGTACCACTGTTACCAAAAATACTTTGGTTTATTCACCATTTCATTACAGTGAAAATGTGCTGACAAAGATTCTCATAGAAAAGGCCAGAATTAGTTCTTGGAAAACCTCCTGTTGCCTTGGAGTCAGGTCTGAAACATGCTCAGTACTTCACTGAATCCTCCCCTTAAGGGAAATAAGAGTAAATACAATGTAAAGCACCTGAACAACAGCAAAGGTCCAAGAAAAAAAACAAAAAAAAAAAAAACCCAAAAAACCCCCCAAAACCAGTAGGAAGTTTGCAAAGAGAGCTAAGAATAGTGCTGCGTTATTTCCAATCTATATTTCCCCTAGAAAATATTTTCAGGACTTCTGTACTACCAACCAAATTAAGATAACACAGCAGAGGAAGAAACACAAGTTGGTTCCCAGACGGTTTCCTATGCTTCAAAGGTATTTACTTAATAAGTACCATGTATGGATAAAATGAGATCATCAACCTAGTCATAAGATGGTTCTCCAAATTTTTAATGAAATCTTGCACCGTGTGATTTAAAGAGTGATCATTTGTGCACGCTGACGACGGGAAGCATATGCAGCAAGCTCGATTGCCAGAACGCCCCAAGACGCTGGAGGGTTTAAGATTACTACTGCAGAAGGGGAGGGAAGAGTCCATTGAAATACATGAAACTCGGTGACTTGCAAAAGAAAAAATTACAGGGTCATTTCCAAGACACAGTTTTGGCCAATGAGATGAGGTATTTGCTTTCTATCTGATGAAGGAGTGAAGTGACATAAAGCTTTCTTCTATATGATTTCACAAGCTTTTATTACCTTCTTGAATTATCTTTGAATCTGGAGGATGGAATATTATTTTCTTTTGAAATACCAAGTTGTTGCTAGTCTTCCCACTTGTTCAATCCACAAAACCTATTAACATTTTCAGTAATTAATGCTAATACTTGAGAAAAAAAAAAGCCATTGTGTTAAGAAATACTTTAACAAGATCAAGAAAGAAAACAAGCGCTTCTCAGACTGTACATAATTTATTTTGCTACATGATTTTTTTTCCCCCCAGAACACCAAGTAGGGACTGCATATCACTGTGTCCCTGCGCTCACCTTCAGTCTTCCGCACAGCCTCTTTCCCCACAAGCAATACTGTGCACATTTTACACGCACATTTACTTGCCTCTCCACAGAAAGCCGCACACTTTCATAGACTATTTATTTCCTCTCTGAAATTCCCTTTTTGGGGGGAAAGGGAGGAGGGGAAAGTTTTGGGGCTTTTCTATGCCCACAGTTGGGTAGAAGGGAGCTGTCTGGGCTCTTTCTTTTTAATACCTTGAATCTAGGTTTATTTTTAATGATTGGCCCCTGCAAAAGATGAGTTTCAAATGCTCCAAGATCACATAAGCTGCTGTTGAGACCAGTGATGACGGAGCTTTGCAAGGGGGATATCAAGACTGGCTCACCTGGCTCTCCATACAGTGTAAGAGCACATGGAGGAGTCCAACACCCCAAAGCAAAAGCCAGGGTTTCCCTTTAAGTCAGGCTGATGAACTTCATAGAACTGGAACCAAGACATACCAAACTGGAAAGTTTGAGTCAAGCTGTGTCTGTTTTCCCAAACAGATCATGAAAGAATATTCAGTCCTAAATTCAGAGCAGCCCAACTATGCATTTTATAGGATATTTATCTATGAATCAGCAGATCACAGACTTGAAGGCCAGACATTCTTCCCACTCCAGCCCTTAGTCATTCAATCAGGAGAGCCAAGAACAAACTTGCTTAAGTTTTCATGCATACTTTTCACGAAAAAAGCAAGGGTTAAAAAAAACAAACCCCAAACCCAAAGAAATAGAGGAACGGCAACCCTGAAGCTAGCAAATAGAGAAATTCCAACAGGAAGAAGCAGGGACCCGAAATGCCAATGCAAACCACGCTTGCTGCTTTGGGGTTGGGTGGAGGGCAGCTCCAACATAACCACCTTTTAAGTAGTTTGAACTTACAGTCAGCCCCACAGGATAAGCAGTGGGGGCTGCCTAATGCACCTAATCAAAAGGTAAGTACATTCCTCTGAAAATGAATTATTGTAAAGAAGAAATTAAAGATGATGAAAGGTTTGTTACATGAGTCAATACAGCCCTTCAAGCCCGCAGTTAGGAAGAATCACTGAGCACAAGCTGCACTTGACAGTCAAGACGCCATTCCACCAGCCCCTCTTTCCACGTAAACCCACACTACGTTCCTTCAACACAGCAAACCCACCTAGAAAGCCACCTAATTCAGGAAAAAGAAATGAAATCCACAGACCATTGTACATCCTGCTATAATTCGGTGACAGAAGGCCACATAGAGTGCTCAGCACTTTGAGAAATAAATTGTTACAGTTTATTGAATTATGGTTTTGCTATTGTAAGTTATAGTCTTATGAACTTAAACATTACTGAAAAATAATGCAAACCTACGTCTGCCCACAGGCACCAAGCAGTAGTTGGGAGTTGGCTCCTGAGCGTGCCCGAAGACAGGCTGCACTATGTGTGTGCCAAGGGCACAGGGATGGACGGACGGGGGGTTAGAGGGAGCAGGGCTTGGACTCGGTTTGTTCCACACAGTTTTGTGCAAAGGCTACGTTTAAGTGTCCCCAACAAGTACCTTTACTGGAGTGTGGGCCCCAGACTGGGCAATACGAGCGCAGAAGGACATGACAGAACTTTAACTTTGCCATCTTCTTCAATTACTTAGCCTAAAATAATGTGGTTCTTTGTGGAAAATTGTAATCCAAAGCCTAAACCACAAGGCCTTTCTGGATGGTACTAACAAGACCATAGCATCTGCTGTCAAGCTTAATGAGTTCCCCCAAAGCTACACACAAACCTCAGATAAATCTGTAAAACAAAATCTTTTCCTTCTGGGTATAGGTCAGTTCTAGAGTTAATTGACTTCTCCAGACTGTGCCCCTAAGGGATGCCTCAGCTACAGAGCAGAAGAAATGCAGATATACAGCACATACACAAATGTGTAGTCAGAGGACTCTGCTACTGAGAACTTCAAACACAGTGCCCCATGGAAAAGACGAAATTTTAACTCCAAACCCCCTCCCCCCGCCACACACACACACACACAAAAGAAACTTTTGCAGTGACATCGCGATCCAGACAGGATACCCAGTTACTTCTGGGCAACCCGTCTGGCTTGGGTAGGTTTGCTCAACTGGATGATCAAACCCCATTATTCCCCTTCAAATAGAAGCAGCGACTTTTCCTCAAGCAAATGTTCTCCTACATGCAACAGCTGGAAGGTAACGTCCCCTGGTTCTGAGGAACAATCCAAACACTTCATCGCCCACACACCAGGAAATTCCGCGACTTCACCGAACGTCACAGAACCCAGCAAGAAACCCCGCGAATCTCCCTGGCACAGCTACGTATTTTTGATATAACATCTGGATTAAACGTTCTTGGTAGGATTCAGGGCGTACTGTTCAGTACTTTAAAAAGACAGATCATCATCAAGAAAGCCACAGTTCTGTAAGACTCACAACATACTCTGCCCTCAGAAACCTCCCACCACTGGGCTGCGGCTGAGTGCTTAGACAGGGCTCTCGTGATGAAAATCCTAGGCCAGGCTCAACCCTAGATGGCACTGCTTATCGCTCGTTGGGGTGTTCCTCCTCAGCTATAGGAACCATGCCAAGGAACGCGCTCATCAGATCGCAGATATACGTTTGCAGGTATACGCTGAAACCTCAGCCACCCTGCCCGAGAGCAGAGGGCCCGCAAGGCTGTCAGGCCCCTCTAACCCCGTCCTGGGCAGACGGGCAGAGCAGCGGCCCCCCTTTCAGGGACGCCATCTTCTGTACACATCCCAGTGCTGCCATCACCTTCTACGTGAGCAAGGGTGACCGGGGGGACAACCATTCTTCAGCCCTCAGATCCCAGCACGGAGATCTGCTCCCGCAGAGCAGGCTGGTAACTGCCTGTAGACACAAGTAACCGTGGGAATGACTCGCTCTACAAGGCCAGTGAATAAACTCCCAAACGATTTTCTTACATAAATCACTGAAAAAGAAATACCACCACAGAAAAAAACCCAAACAACAAAAACCTATGGTATTAAATATACCCCAAACTCTGTTCTGTGCAGCAGAAGGTGTCAGATCGTATTTTTTAATATTTTTACTCAAATACAAGCTAGAGTTATGTATCTAAATCACTGACAAACAAATAAGCAAGATTTGATCATGGCTATTTTCAGAATACCCCGTGACTGGCTGGTGCTTTTCAGGTAACAGTCACTGTCCATGTTACCCCCCTGCCCTGTCTTTTTTCAATAGTTGTTCATGTTACTACAGAAGCGACAGACTGTACCATTTCAGGACAGGCTCTGGGGTTCTCATTGTTTTCTACACAAAACTCTGAAGTAGGAACAATCGAACCCTCTCCCGTTGCTGCCCCATAAGGACCTCAAATCCAGCTGGCAGTGCACTGCTCTGCCCTGATTCTAACAAGTCCCCTTGTCTTTCTGGGTGTCGATGGGCAGCACAACAAACAGCATCACGGGGCACCATCTGAGGAGAGGGAATTTGTTCCCCCATCACATGCAAAAATTACCTTATCGCTAGGCTTTTTATAACCTGGGATGTTGTTAAACTGTCACAGATTATTATAAGTTCAGATAGATTTGATAATAGTTTTGACATGAAAACACAGGTACTTTTTTGGTTTTGGGAGATCTGAAATGACAAATCAACCCACTGTCAGTTCACGGTCTTGCCTATCTACTCTGATTTATTTACTTATTTCTACTGTCAGTGAGCCACAAACTGGGAACAATACCTGTAAGGGTGACCCAGTACATAGGACGGACAGGCATCTTGCAGGAAAGCCAGCCAGGAATCCTCTCTTCACGTGTTTGCCACTCATCCTTCCCTCCAACCTTCGACATTACCCATTATCAAGGGGTTTTTTTGTTGCCAGCAAAAAAAATGGTAAGGAAAACGTGTTCATTACTGCCTTGTTTCTACACCAGGTTTAGCATCCTAAGATGTTGACAAGGGCCTAGTTTTACATGTCAAATTTGAGAGAGAAATTCACAGTTCTGTTTTGTACCGTCAGTCCTTTTAAAGATATCACATCCCCAGCCATGCTAAAGGTGGGCATCAGAGAGTTAAAACAGTAATCAAATTGGGCAGGGAAATGTTACTGAGGTTGATAACCAACCTGGTGTTTGAGAATAATGGTGAAGTTTAAGATGCCAATCACCGTCTTCTCCATAAGAACATAGAGTGGATTGAGTTAAAGTCCTTCCGGAGTGCAAGGAGGCATTCACAACCAAGTCAATACTACTATTCCTCAGAAAAACGAATTGAGAGACAAATTGGCACTACTGAACTCTGGGGAGAGGTTTAATACTTAAAATACCTGGTTATAGGAGATGTTTTGTTTACAGGAACATCCCAGGGTTTCATGGTTTACTTTTTAATTTGTCTCAAACGTACATTAAAACATCATACGGTATCCCTTCATGATTAACATTGGATGGGCTAAGTTAGAATTCACTTAGTACAACGCAGGCACTATTTTTTAAACACTGTTTACAAGAAGGAGGTCATCAGATTTATCCTGGTATATGGTTGCCCAAGTGACTCGTACTTGTACCCCACCAATGCTACCCCACCAATGCTACGTAGATTTGCCCAAATGTAAGTGGGAAGCGTGAAAGAACAGAGTATCTTCTGCTACTTGCATGTGAATCAAGGGATACAGTGAAGTCAGACAGCGAAGGACAGGTTTTCAATTTGAGTAGAAGCAGCACAGACAAAAAAAGGCGTCTTTAAAACAAAAGCAAGAAAAAAGAATGCGACACTAGATAGACATCACTTTGCAGGAAATCCTGCCAGATAGCATCTGATATCTAAAACTGGGATTTTTTTCAGTGCAATGGCATAATTTGCATCGGTTGTCTTAAAAATAATAATAAAAAAAGCCAATCTTTGAAGAAAAATAATGTTATTCTACCTGGCCCAGTGCACTGCACACTCCAGGGCAAAGAAAAAAAAAAAAAAAGGAAAGGATTGCTATGACAAATAAAAAAGAAAAAAGAGGGGGTTTTTCCACCTAATGCTTCGTATTCGAGTGTAAGAATGTATTTGGTTTAAGCTACGAAAGATAAAGAGAAGTTGGGAAACCTGTTTACATTTTTGTCTTTGCACAATCCTGTGCATTAGCAGGCCAGCAATAGTAACGAAAGTAACTCATCACAAACAGCTCGAGCCTGCCAGCAACGAAAATTAATGGGAAGGCAAGGATTTTCTTTTGATGTTGGAAAGACTCCAGTAAAAACTGGTTTGTACATGGGAACATGGTGTCAGACTAGAAGAGAATCAGCTTGTCTGACTTGTGGTTTTCTTGACAACATTCATCTCCTCTTGGCCTGATAGAGAGCAATTAGTGCTTGTCAGTTGAATCATGTGTTATTAAGATCATTCAGGCATTTTTTAATTATGATTACCTAAACAGACAGCAAAAGAAATTCTCAAGCAACTTTAACAATCCACTTCCTTTTCTGATGCTTCCAAGTCTTTTCTCCTTTAATGATTTAAAAGTAAGGTGTAATATTTTACCTGCAAAAACCTTAGTACCTTTTCCATTTATACATTAAAAAAAAAGTACTGTAGCCTAAAATCCATTCACTATCACTTTATCAGATGCTGTCTGAGTAATGATTTTTTTCTTGCAGTTAAAAAGCAGATCAGTCTTCTCAAACCCAGTAAGCTGCTCTATATGCCAAGACTTGTTTTAAAAGACCTAAAACAATGCCTACTAGGTTTGTACTGATACAGCATTCCTAATACATGCTTCTTTCTTTCACCATCGCAGATTCAGAATCAGGATATGAACAGTGTCAGGAATGACATCATCTTTGGGTGTTGTTTAAAACTCCTCCCCAAATAAAATGGTTCCTTATCACTGACTTGGACAGTTTTTCCCACTGAAAAGAAAGCTCAAAGCAAGACAGGACTAGACATAAAGTTTCTAGTTATTTAAATTCCAGATATCAGAGTAATTGGATTTTATAGACCTTGCACGGATGAGATCAGGACCATTTTGGGTTTATGTTTGGGCTTAGACTACCACTTCAGAGCAACACTATTGTTTCTTCCCTTTGGCATTTCTCTCTTTATCAGGGGATTTTTCAAGTTTCTATATTAACATTTCCTTTTTTTTTTTTCCTGCTGCTATAAACCTTGGCCCGCAAAACTTGTGGGCTCTTCTTGCTGTACCATCCGCGCCTGCGCAAGGCCAGCCAAAGGCCCGCACGGCATCGATCAGGAATTGGGGAATTAAGGTCCCGTTCAGCGAGAACACCAATATCCCTGGGAGCCCAGGCACCACTCACTCTCCCTGCACGGGTGAGCTGTGCACTTACAGTGCAGATGCAGAAGAAGCTGTTTTAAAAGGAATACACATTTCAAAACAAACAGAGTAAATATTTAGCATGCACATTGATTTTAATAGGCCTCAAAACCTTGCTCCTAAAATGAATGATATTCAAGTATCTATTACCAATTCCCAGGAGTACATCTAATGAAGGATCCTTGAGGATTTTTCTTTTTGGAAAGATTCTTAACATTTGTTTGCAGCAACAGCAGGAAAACAGAACAGTCAGAAGATGACTTTGCCTACCATCAATACTACCTTTAATACCAGATTTAAGGGGATAAAGTCTAATACAGGGAATAGAGAATATTTTAGGAAGAAACCACGCTAACGGCCAAGTTCCTGGAGTGCAGAGATGCAAGTTAATGGCACACTTTCTAATAAACACCTGAAAGCTTATTAAAATGGCAAACGGGCAGATGAAGGATGAAGGGACAACTTTGTGCATGAAGATACACAATAAAGCAAAAAAGGAATTCTGAGGATTATTTTAATTTAAATGTGGCTCTCGTATGGGCTCTGGTTCCAGTATATTACATGTCTCCTTCTTCCATGGGGAGAATCTTACAGACTAGTTCCGGAGTACTGTGAAGAAAAAAGGAAATTACTCATTTTTGGCTGAGCTCTGAGCAGAACATTATTTGCAGGTTTTATGAACTATTATGGAAATACAAAGGCTGAAAAAGGTAATGCTGACCAAACCAGTTAAATCTCCATGTACTCTGGGTTATTCCTGAGAAAACAGACAGAAGACTAAAGTGACATCCAAGACTCTACCATCTTCTTAGGGAATAGTTCACTGTTAGCTGAACAAGTTTATCAAAAATCAGCATTCTGCTTCCTAATTTAAAAATCTGAGTGAATCCTTGTGCTGCAACAGCTGATCATTATCCAAAGCAACTACCATCATCAACATCAGATCGGATATGTTCAAGGCATAATTAAATAGGTCTGAAAAAAAAAGTCTTAGAAATGAGAAGAAACAGGAGTTCTTTTATCTTGGATTCAGAAACCCTTAGTAACAAGCTATTCTAAGGAATCCGATGCTCCCAGTTCATTACTAAGGCTGTGCCTACCTTTAATAACTTTTCTTACTCATGAGTGATATAGTATTTTTATACCAGGTTTGTCTTTTGTATAGACTTGAAATATTTATATGTTTAAAAAAAAGATCATAGGAGTAGGAATTTCTTGCAAGATGCTGCTTTATGGTTTAAATAATTTAGGTCCATGATAAATACTGCTAGAAACACTGCACACGTGAAAGTGACGGCATTATTTTTTTATTTAGCAAGGAACTCCTCTTGGAATCATGCCTTCTACCAAGGTTGTCAAAAACATGTATTCACAATACTGGAGTCATTTAGGTTCTTATTTCTAAGCATCAAGGACACTAGGAGATGTGAGCAGCAAGCCAACGATTGACCTACTGTAGGTAGTTTCTGGACCAGAATGAATTTCATTTTTGGTTCAGATTCTTATGCTTTCCACAAGCGGGCTAAATAACAAAGAAACATGCTGCCATCGATTAACTACCATGCGTGGCAGACAAACGTAATTTAAAATACAGATGAGGCTCTTACTTTGTGCTGCCATACCTATTCTGAGTCAAAGCCTCAAGCGTACTGAAATGCTATCCAGTAATACTACCTTTTAAGCAGGCTGGTTTTTAATACAGTGGTGGATTTTGGTTACAGGAATAGAATACAAACTGCCACACACACATCCCTTTTTTTTTTTTAATAATCACTCCCTTTGGCTACCAGTAAAATACTTGAGCAAACCAGTTCTTGCTGAAAGAAATGACATTGCTCAGAAATTCTCCATTTCCAAGATAATGGAGAATTGGGTGGTGAAGCAATGGAACAGGTTGCCCAGAGAAGCTGTGGGTGCCCCATCCCTGGCAGTGTCCAAGGCCAGGCTGGATGAGGCTGGGAGCGACCTGGTCTGGTGGAGGGTGTCCCTGCCCATGGCAGGGGGGTTGGAACTGGATGATCTTTAAGGTCCCTTCCAGCCCAAACCATTCCATGATTCTATATAAAAAGCTGTGTCTGATGTTACCCAGCTTCAACAGCAAATACAACTCACCTTCTGCTAACTTACAACAGCCATACCAAACATTTCAACCCCCTGCTCAGGACAATTCCTGCTGATCAGTAAATTGCCAACATTTGCTGCCCCCACTCCATGAGGTTTTCCCAACCTTTCCTACAGAAACCACCAAAAGGACACCAAGTATAAAGCAACCATAAATCCTGCAGTTTGTAATTCTGGTGCTTTCCTGGTCACCAGCCACGTCTAGTTAGTTGTTCAGTGTATTATTCATTCTTGTTTCCAATACTCCTCCTGCAGATAATGCACCAACGTTGATATAACCCACAAATACCATCAGTCACATCACTTTGCACTGCTGCAGAACACCCCAGCGCGCCGCTCAGCTGGGATTACACGGCTCACCTGACTTTCGGGCAGCCACCTTGCTGCTCATTTAGGAGAGGAAAAGGCAAACCCTGTTAGCAGGTGTCTTACCAGCTCCTCAGACTTGCTCTCGGGGTATCTGCATACAGACTAGCAGCTCCCCCACTCCCCAGTGTGAACGGAGGTTTGGGCTCCCTTGCGATTATTTTAAATACACCAAAGATAATCCCTCATTTTAACAAAATTCTGCTAAGTCTGTCAACCCGCACCCAACCAAGTCAGAGCACCTGTACCACAGAGCGCCCGAAGAACAACGCAGTTACCCTGACACTGCGTGCTGATTCATTTGGAACAAAACGGGACCTTAGAGTACGGCTAAATATTTTCATTTACAAGTGAAACAAATCACCCTGCAGCCTCAAGCACTATTTCTATGATTTTCATTAGATTCATGTTGCAGCAAGGCGTTCTCAAGGTGGAAACCATCCCCCAAAAGAGTGAGGTAAGCAGAGATAACGGAAAAAGATAAGAGACATTTTTCTCTTCTTGGCTTACGCACTCCAACTGTACAAGAACTATTGCACATGCACAGCTCCCTTCCTTAAAACTCTCGGCACCACAACAGTGAGGAGAACGCACGTAAGAAAATGTAATTACAAGACCACAACGAGCAAAAAAACTAACTAGAAGGCAAAACGCTTAAAGCCGGTAATGTCTGTGTTCTTGAGTGAAACAGGTTTCCGTGTGTCTCTCGGGCCAGCACAGGCACCTGGAGCAGAGGTGAATGTAAAGCAAAAACGTCACTGACAGAGCCATAAACACCACCAGCACACACAGCCCCCTGCACAAACACGCAAGAGCATCTGACAACCCCATGACAATTAAAAAAAGGTATTACAGTAACTCAAAATTGTGAGCAGCCGTTTCATAGTTTATTTAAAAACCAGTATTTTATTTTTCTCATTAGCTGTCATGTTTCATTAAAAAGCAAAATTATTCTAGCAGTCCTCAAGAATTTTGCTGATTTTAAAGCAGAGCTTAGAGAAACAAAGAAATTCATGTGAGCGAACTTCTGAGAAAGGACTGAAATAGATAGTTGTGTTGTTTTCCTTCCTTCCTCTTTGTAGAAGACAAAGAAGGAGAACTCGCGTGTTGCGTTTTGTCTGAAAATTTGAAGCCAAATTTGCAAAAGGTATTCCTGCTCAAAATTCACCTGTTAAGCAGCTACATCTAACGATGTCTGAACACATATGGAAGCACGGCCCCAATCTGAAAACGACTGCTTTCAAAATCCTTTGCTTACACATGTGATTTATTTGCAGCGCCGTCGAGAGCAGCCACAGTTCAGGCAGGCACCTCACTTTGCAGCCTTCTGGTAGGTATAATTTAGCAGTTTGAGAGGAGTCCTCTAACTAATTTTGAAATGTTAATCACAACCTCTTGAAATCTAAAACAAAACAGTGAAGCAACGGTAATCAACATAAGTATTTCTTTCACAGCTAAGATTCATCCAACTCTAAATCATCCTCACAAGAAAACTCGCTCAACTGTGTTTTATAGAAAAAGGAAAAATTCAGGCAGTCTAGAACAAATAGATGGTCTTTCTGAAATGAATGACACTCATGCCACGACACTAGCTAAAAATACAGTGAGTCTTCTGAAAATACATGCCAGGCGTCTTCACAGTACCCTGCCCTCCACCCTAATCCTTCCCCTCCTCCCACGTCACTGTAAAGATTTAGGCAGTTTCTAGGGGCTGAGAGTCTCACTGACTTCATTAGAATCCACAGATGTTCTTAAAATCTGTTAAAAAAAGAAAATCAAGCAATTAAATATCTGAGTCTGTGTTTTCTTTAATAACAAATGCTTCTATTGAAACCTGAATTAATTCTAAGGATGACTAAAAGCCCTAAAAATTAAGAGCATGAAGCCTGTCACTTTACTGTATTTATATTAAAGACTGAATCACCAAAATTAAAAGATTACAGAATTTATGGGAAGAAGCCATTACTTACTCTCACCTACAAAATACTAACTCACAAAACCAAGCCTCCCGCTGTCAAAGAACCACCATCCATTGACTGGAGGCATCATTTTATTCACTACGAGATGTTATCATTGGAAAACATTTATTCCTGCATTACAAAACACAGAAATTAACTCACTCATCACTTGATAAAACCATCTAAATCTTTTACAAAAGGGATCTATAACAAACTAAGTCTAAGCACGCGGCCAGATGAGCTGGCAGGAGCAGCCAATTTCATTCACTGCTATGGGACAACTCCTGAACAGTTAGACCAGTTCTACAATTTATTTTTATAAAGAAGAAAAAGCAAGGCAGATGAAAACTGGGGGGAAAAACAAAATGCTTCAAGGATTTGCTTCAGAAACGGCAAAGAGCAAGACCACAGAGGTATGAAGCTTGGCAGGGAGAAGAGGCCAGGTGGCAGAACACGCAATGCCACGGACAGACACACACATTGGCATTCAAGGGCCTCAGCACAAACCCGATTTTCTACCAGATAGAGGGGACAGCAGGAAAAACAATTGCTATTTCCAACCACAGGAATAATAGGTGAAAAACATGCCACTGTGCTCTGAACAGGGCGAGCTTAAAATTAATGCGCAGTTCCCATGAAAATTACAGATTTTCAGAAGAACAGATTACTTTTATGTAAACAAGTGGCTAATACAAAAGTCTAAATTGACCTGCATCACCATTACTCATTTCCTCCAGTGGAAATGGTATTTTCCTTACTCAGGAGACCAAAAAAAAAAAAAAAAAGACACTGAAGTTATTCTTTTCCTTTTCCCTGAGAAAAAAAAAAAAAAAAGGCCACCTCTTGTTCTCAGTAAGTATTATTAGAAAATAGATAATCCCTGGAGCAAAGTGAATTACAGTTTGGCTGGATAAGCAAAGAACACCTTTAAAAGGCTGCACCGCTTCAGAACACCATAAACAAGTAATGAGAAAGAAAGAACCGATTTCTGCAAAACAGGCGTCACTCCCACGAACACACTTCTTTTTCCCCGTTCCTAGGCACGGTTCAAACCACACAGACTCCAGATCATTCAGTGCTGCTTCCAAAAGTGGTTTGCTGTAAGAATCATTCATCCTAACACTGTAGCACGAGAAACGCAACAGCAAGATGCTTCAAAATAAGGCAGCTGGACACGGGAAACGGGGTGGGAGAAGAGGCCAGATACCTGTTGGATGCGATGCACGTCTGATTAGCCTTCTTCAGTCGCAAAGCGGATGATGGGTTCTCAGCATGGAGAAACCATCACCATTTCTTTTCATTTGCAGCTATATGCCATTTAGAAACTGCCATACGGTTGCAAAGGTACCCGAGCAGCCTCTTCCACTTAAGGCTAATCGATTTGCGGGCATTAGTACAGCGATAGTGTCCGTGTCTGTGTGGCTCAAACACCCCGTTACACAAGATACAAAACCGTATGGATCAAAGGAGAGGTCCCTCCTTCCCCAAGCTGGCCCTCGACTCCTTATGGGTGTCTTTTTGCGGTCAAGTTGAGGGCGAAAGCTCCACCACGTGGGAGAAGCCTACGAGCAGCCCCGGTGATGGGTGATGGGGTGCAGGGTCCATCCCACAGCACAGCCACCCCCACACTCACACCACCAGACCTGGAGAGGCTCCTGTGGCTCTACAGCCACCAACACCCCCTGCCATTTGCCAATTTAAAACACGCTGTTCCTGCAGTGTGTGCCCACATGTCATTAATACCTGTCAACTCTCAAACCGAGGTAGCACCCAGTACTTCCCATGCCTTTGTTTTGTGAGAGAGTAACTTTTTCCAGCACCATGAATAATACTTGGTGCTGTATGACTGAAAACAGTGAATAATCACAAAAAAAGGAACTGTTCCATGTTACAGTGACGAGACAGCCTGCCAAGACAAACATATTATGGCTGCAAAGGAAAGTAACGTGTCTGTAATTTTAAACTCTGGCCACTTTGGTAGTTCAACAAGTTTTTATCTCACTCAAACAAGCAGTAACATACAGCACAAAATCTTCATGAACCGGCCTCTAAGGTGTAGGGGGCGGGGGGAGGGGAACGACCAGCAGACAATTCAAACAAAATGATTACCATGAAATTTCATACATCTACCTTCAAAGCCCAATGCAGGTATGCTAAACAAGCAGGATATTCTTCCTAAGCAATTAAAAAAAATATATTTTAATAGGAATACTACCAAGTCTTTTATTCTTATAAGCAGGCACACAATTCATCAACAAATATGTTGACTCAGAATAATATTACAAATAATATTAGAAAACACTGACAATGTTTCAGGATCGCATTTACACCAGTAAGAGGGAAGAAGCATTAAGTATTCTTCAGCATCAGAGCAAACAATTTTAGAAGTGTGTTTTAAAAGAAAATAATTGGGCAAAATATCTTCATTTCAGAATTTAAACATATTCACTACAAGTTTTTTTAAAAACAAGAGCCTAATCAGCATACAGGCACTAGGGTTTCAGCAGTGACTACTGATTTTGCAGGTGCTTTTCAGTAGCCCCATTTGAACAGCCACTCTATTTATCTAGTTGATTAAGCACGTGTGGGGAAAAAAGGCAGCGCTGTCTGTCAGGGGGTGCATTTAGCAGGCGTGCATTTGGAGCACGCTACCCAACACCGCCCAGATCCAGACAACCTCCAACCGACACCAGCTGAAGGCTGACCACCTTTCACTCTCGCTGTTTCAGTATACGCATGGTAGCATCGGGTCAGACTCCAACACGGTGGATGCTGAAAGTAACGGGACAGCAAAATATAGAATTGTGATTCCTAAAAAGACCAATCTCCACGCTTCTGGCAACATACCACAAAATGAAGTGGTGCATTTGATCTCTATTTTATCTTACTTTTAACAACATGGATAACCAAGAAGATCTGGTGGATGGCATTTCAAAGGGGACACTAATGAAGAACATACCTGTGCCCCCCTTACCTCCCCAGCTCCACACCTGGGGCACACAGCAGCTCATTCCTTGCTGTGCAGCTGCAACCGCTTCCCAGCACTTTGTGCCACCACCACCCCAGCTCCCTGCCCCTGCCACCTCTTCTCCCAGGCCAGGGCTGCAAACCAGGGAGCACTCCCAAGCCACAACAGGCAGGTAGAGATCCACTACCCTGCCCACTATGGGATACAGCCCCGAGACCTGCCTGGCCTGATCAAGACACCATCAACTGGACACACAGGGTGGCCTCACGTACAGCTTCTCGCTCCTCCACCACACCCTGGGCTTTCCACGCTGCTAACACCTTGTACGTGGATGATCTGACCCAGCTGCTAACGAGCCACGAAGAGTCGGTCAAACGTGGTCAAGAGCTGGCAGCTGAAAAGTCCCTGCTCTGCGTGGGGAGCGTGCGGAGACACCAAGGTTACGGGGCAGACCAAGGCAGGTTCAAAACGTTTGGAGCAGTGTACGAGAGTTTCCAACGCTGACACGACAAGCCGGCCCGGTCCCACCAACAGCAGCGCTCGACGGGGAATCGCGAGACGCGAGGGAGCTGGGTGTGTGGAGGAGAAACATCCCAGCCACTCTCCGTGGACAACCACCTCCGGAGCCTCCACCGGCATTCCCTGGCTGCCAGTCACCCCTGATACGCTGAGCAGCAGCATACCAGCAGCCAGCTTCTCTGTAGCAGTCCCTGGCAAGACACCCATCTACAAAACCACCCCAAACAAGCCCTCCCTTTGAAAATCTCATCCCCAGAGCCCGATCCAGGCTCTAAGTAGGTTGATTTTCAAGTATTTAACATCCAGTCAGACATTCAGCAGCCTGGGTGGGAAGGCAGGGGGAGAGGGATAAAAATCAGCCTGTCATCACTATAGAGAGCCGACTCTTAAACCCACGTAGCCAGTTGGCACTAGCCAACCATATCTCCATTAATCTGAATTTATGCTAATTCTGTCACTCATCATTACCAGTCAGTCACTCCTAAACCAGCTCCCTGGGAAACACCCCAGTTAAGCTCTAGCCTTACTAAGGAAGGATGAAGATAAATACTAAGAACTATTTTTTCCTACATAAGGCTGAAATAGAACTCCAGTTCTTGAGGCTGGTAGAGAAGGACTGTTCAAACAAACATATGACAGGAGCACCTGGTTTTTCAAAGACAAGCTATCTTTTCAGATCTAACATAAACATTTTGAACACCCATAAGCTAAGGCTAGTTTTACCAAACATTGCTCCCAACTGATCTGCTATAAGATGTACCGACTTCCATGTCAAACCTCCTCAGCTGACTGTACCAGGATCAACAGTAATTTTCAGTTGGACCGCACTCTGAAGTCAGCTAATGGCACTGCATCATCCACATACGGGTTGGGTGTCTGTCTTCAAAGTGCACAAAAACTTTTCCAAAGCCACACTCAATTTTAGATTCATGTTTCCCTTTAACCTACACACCCCTCCAGTGATTTTGTTCAAGGCACGAGTGCCCACCTGCACTCACTGTGAAACACCGCTTTCCACAACATCCCACCTACCCTTAATGCTTTTATTTGATCAACAAGGAACAGTTATGTACCACTTTACCCTCAGTATGTTTACAAACACGGATAGGCAACATCTCTCTTCTCATCAACAAAGGTGGAACTATCCTTCTCCAGAGAAGCCAACAGATGGCCAGGCCCCTCGTGCCCAACGGAAAAGACTGCTACAGCCTCATTCCAGAGCTGGTGGTGATGGATCTGGCTGGCAGCTTCATCATAAGGTTACTCTTCTGAGACTTTCATTCCAGTTTAGTAAAATCTAATACTCTTAATACAATTCCTATTTTTAATACAGATAAGTTTAACTGAAGCATTAATGAAACTTATGGGGAAAAATGCCTGCAAAACGTAAACCATTTACATGTACAAAAAAATATGAGACTATTTGGATAAAGTGCTAATGCCTCCATGCAAATGGAACAGGAAGCATTCAGAGATGCATAAATCTATTTTATGTCTCATCCCAGGAATTATCATTATGTCAGTATCTGCAGTGGAACCGAAATGAACTCAAGAGACGTACAATGTATTGAAGTCACCAGCAGTACTTCCTCCAGCAGTGAAATATTCATTACACGTTTGACATCTAAATACTGACTTGCACTGATCACGCTTAACTTGTCAGATGTGTGATGAGCCCAGAACAAGGCAATATAGCCATAATCGCTCATTTCAGTGGTCCATAAGTTTTGGATTCAAAATACCAAGTACTAAGGCATATTTTATTTATACGCTCAATGGCTCTAGAGCGTAATCTCGTCATTGTTCAAACTGCTTAATCTGTCCCAGCATTTAAAGTTAAGTTGAAAGAACCACTAGTGCTTTTAACTGTCCTTAAATTACATTAATTGAGTTGTTAAGCACTTTAACAACCTTACCAAGGAAGCGAAGTAAATCACCGCTCAAAAGCAAGTCAACATAGCCACCTCCAAACTTCATGCACAGAGCAGAGCTGTCGATACGCCTGAACTGCAGAACGAGGATCTCCCATACATGATCAGATCAGAAGAACATCAAAGCAGAGGCTACTTCTGCCATTTGCCCAGGCCATGAGCTACGTCAACATCAGCTCCTCTAACATAATAGATTGTATGCAAGGAGAAACGCAGAGAGCACTGAAGTTATGCTGTCATGATTCTATTTATGCCCCGTCCCGCTAGCAGGCAACTGATGTCATACGCCTGTATACAACAGAAACAAATTCACAACCCAGAAATTTCTGCTGGCAAGAGATCAACAGGCAGTAACAAGCACTGAAAACAAACCATCCAGCCTCTAGCCAGAGCTCACTGGTCTCTGCTTGACCTATTACACTAGGCTCAAACTTCACTGCTTCGACTGCCAAGATGCCACTACCAGCACCAGCACCAAGCTGAGGCAAAGGCAGTGTTGGTGACCACAGTCTTCATAGATTTATATCCACTTTATGGATCTGCTTTCTACATCCTATGTAACTGAAGAACACGTACAGGTGTGGTGGTCAAACGGCTTGTCAGAAATACTCCCGTGCTTTATAAATAAGCATGCCTGTACCAACACGCAGAACATTTGAACTTGCACGAAACGGCAGTCTTTTGCTGACAAATTCTTACAGCAACAACAGGCAGAAGTTGAACCAACTACAGTTCGGATTGCTGTAAGAATGGCAGTTATATACCCAGAGATACTTGATATACCGAGAAGAAACAATGCAAGGAAATAAAGAAATTCAAAGTTCCAAGCCATCTGTATATATCTGTACTGAGTATCAAACCATCTGTATTATATTCTTAGATCAGCTAAAGCAAACCACTGGCACCAGTGCCAAGTTTGGCAGCAGAGATGATTTGGACCGCCACCAACAGGAATGAGCTACCATGCCTTTTAGAATACATTTTGTAGCAAACACCAAAAGGGTTGATCAACACAGATTATCACAGCTACAACAAGCCAACTAGTTTAAAAAACAGTATTCGCCATCCCACAGTATTTGATTTTATACTTGTATGATACACTCTATGCCTAAAAAAGAAATTAAACTTCTCACTATCTCTGTCCCACAGGGAAATGGCTAAAACCACTCAAATAGGCTTTGTACTACAGCACGCAGCACCCGCACATGGCGTCACCAAGGCTCGCACGGTGTCACCAAGGCTGGTGCCTCCCAGCAGCACAAGTCCACAGCCATATTCGAGCACATCAAAACCCCAAAGCAGACAGGTGTCGTAGGCAACCGCACCACAGACTGAACCCTCGGTAGCATTTTCCGAGGCACACGAACATCCTCAGGTCTCCCACTTGAGCGTGGAATAAGACTTGGCTTCCTTCACTTGAGACGCAGCAGGCCAGCAGTCCCAAGAGACCCGCACCCATTTACTTTGGCTTCTCCAACCCCAGCCTCCACTATTCTACAGCACCCTGTTTCTCCCGGGAAATTCCACCTATCCTTTGAAGTCTAGCCTAAATTTCAAAGGCAAAAATACCAAAATATCCTTGAGGATAAAGGTGCTGATGTAAAGAACACTGACTAACCCCTGTAATCTTATTTTCATATTTTAAAAGGGACCAAAAATAACTATTCACCACCTTTTCCTCTGCTCAAGATTTTGAGAACAACCCGCCTACCAAAAAGTCTAATTCTCATAGCGCAAAGAATTTTGCATGGGTGGAACTCTTTAGCTAAAAGTGATGATAAATAACACCTCCTCAATCCTGCAATCTCTAGAAACAGTTTACAAGAATTAATACACTAAGTTGATTTGCAGTGGTAAGCCAGAGTTTCCCAACCCTATGATGCCCACTGAAGGACGCCAGGTGAGATGTCAGGGTAGTGCAACACAAGGTTCAACTGCCTTCTACCCTCCGTACCTTCGCTGTCGTGAGAACACATAACCCCTCGCTACGTTTCCCGTACGCAGAACTGTCAAACGTAGCATATTACTGCAAGCAGGCGTCCCGACAGCTCATCCATCGCGCCCTACGGACAGCTTCGCAGGACCCTCCGCTTTACCAGGCAGTACGAAATCAGCCCTAAATTGGAGGTACAAACCTCTGATGCCAGATTTTTTTAATCCGGTATTCACAAGGCACTTATCAGCAAGGTGTATCAGCGACACAAGGTCTATCAGCAACATCAACCAGCATTTTTTCAACCTTCTGTAGGGTTTATATACAAAATATGCTGATTGATAAAAAACAGTGCCTAGAAGCTCCAGAACTTGCCTGCACGGTCTTCTCAACTATAAGCCTGCCCTACAAAGAAAAGGCCCCCACGCACCTCCCATCAATGAAATGGGTAGAACATAGGGGTTTTTAAACTTATGCATGCGCCTAATGCGAAGCACCTTCTGAAGTCTCAAATCAAAGGTATCGAAGAACAGCAGAATCTCCTTTCCCCAATAAAACAAAATTTGCACTTTAAACCATGCATATTGTTTAACTCTGTTAAGAATCCTATTATGAGCAACTTATTTTATGAGTCTGACAAAAAGGATGGTTACCAGAAGCGTAATCACAGTAAGCAATAAAGGCTGACACGGAGTATATTTCTAAGCAATTATAGCAGGTGTTTTAAAGGCATAAAGCTACAGTTATAAATCCATTTGGAGTCACAGCCATGGAAAAAATAAAAAGGCTACCAGAAATTCAAACCCCCACAGCAGCCGAATATTGTCCCCCTTCCCCTGCAGCAGCTACAGGACCGACTCCACCATGCACTGCAGCAAGTCAAAAGAATACAGCATTAAGCACTGAGGTACAATGATCATTAAAAAATGAATGAAGAGCCTTCAAAGGAGGCTGCAGCACACGTATGTACACCACAGAGCTCAGAAACAAGTGTTGCTTAAGGATTGCTACATCTGGTTTAAAGTACTGTTTCTCTTCCACTTAATTAAGCACGGTTGCATGTAATATCTTAGATTCGATGAAGCAGTTTTTAAAAAGAGAGAGTCTAAGATGGGGGGTGTCAATGCAAAGTGAAGCGCTCTGTGAAAGTGAAGTGCTGTGGACGTGACAATTCCTATCCAGCCCTTCCAGAAACTTGTGCTCGAGACCTATGTACAACACAGAACTGGTGGAGGAAATTCAGGGAGAGCCGACTTGCCAGTGTAACACGTAACTTTACAGAACAATTGCCAGTTATCAAAATTGCATAAGCCAAGAGACAACACTAACTATAAATATGACTACCAGCTATTCCGCACAACCCAAAAGCGTCCTGCCAAGCCCTCCTTCATGTTCTCTCTCACACAGACAAAGGCCTCAAAGCCATGGGACATCTGCCAGGGAAACAAATGAAGTTAAAAAACCAGAAGAACATGAACATGTACTAACCTAAACTTGCATGTTCTTTCTTTCCAATTCCTCCCCCAACACCTCCCCCTACAAAGAAGACGTCTCAGTTTACTGTACCATTTTCCTTCTCCCAACCAGTCTTAACTCTTGGACCGATGTTTTAAAGTTTCCCTACCTTTGAAAAAATAATGTTCAGTTCTTAAATGTTTTGCCAGATCTGGACCACACCCTGCCCTCTCCCAAAATCTTGGTTGTTTGTCTCCTATTGCACATAATCAATTATAGCACTTTCAGGTTTGTATTTTGCATGGTGGGAGCCGATCCAGAAAGGAGATTGTGCTTGTGTGAGCTTGCGTGTTTACACAAACATACACACACACCTCCATAAAACTGTTTTGTTTCTATAGAACTTTAGGGGATTTTCCTCACACTGAGTTTTGCACTTGTAAGCAGATAGCACCCGACAGAAGTAAGTGGCTGAAAATCTTCCACTTAGCAGATCATGCTAATCACTTACAAAATTAAAGGAAACCCCAAAATCTCTGTCATTCTATCCCCACAAGAACGGAGCATCAATCAGAAGCGATAACTACAGAAAAATGCACAGACACCCAGCAGATCTCTTCAGCTCCACTGTACATTTCGCTCTCCCCGTTCGTGTTCCCGGATTCAGTGTCAGACACCAACTCGGATGTTTGACAAAAAAGGGATACGGCAGATTGCCCACCAGCCGCAGCGTGTGCTGCCAAGTGAGAAATACAAGCTTGGAAGCAGGCTCGAGATTCCAGCCAGGACAGCAAGGCTCGAAGCATCACACAAGTGACATAACTAAGCATGGTGGGGAGAGGCTGGAGGGGACGTGGGAAGTTACTGCATGTAGTAACTCTGGAGGGCATGAGAAGGAGCTGTTTTCGGTACTGAGCAGGACAACTTAATCATTTGGGATCACCAATAAATAACTGCAGTTTTCTTCCCTCTGATTTTTCTTTTTTTAACTAAATCTAACTGCAGAATCCTCTTAACTACTTGAATCTGAATTTTCTGACATATTTTTCCTTTCCTCTGAATGTTCTATACCTAATTTTCCTTTATTAGCTACTGCAAAGCAACACAGCAATCAGCTTTCAGAGCATTCAGCAGAACAAGGATCACCCAGGGTCTGGTTCACAACTTAGGGCTCCTGCAACATTTAAAAAGAAAGTTTACATCCTATAAAAGACAAGAATCATCTTGTTAATTTGTTCGGTAGCTAGCACAACAACAGTGTGAACACCACACGCAGACGAATACTCAATTTGTCTTCAGACAGTTTTTAGAAGACAGACATTTTATCAGCGTATCTGTTAACACTTTCCTTCAGAAAACATGTTTCGCCTGCCAGCAAACAAACAACAAAATAACGTGTCATATCTGTAAAAATGAGGGAGCGAAATAATCAGGATTAGGTTCAGAGTGCTGTAATAAAATAACAATAATCAAATGCTGGAACGTAGCTAATGTTTCAGCCCTGCGCTCCCAATCTTGCGTGTACTTTGCAATACCTACGCGCACGGTCACACCACACGCCGATTCTCTCCAGTTCTGCTATTTAACCACCAAAGAAACCGGGTGGTTATGAACTCAGCTTCAGTGAGGCAGCTGGTGGAAAACAAGGCATCTTGCACAGGCTGTGCTACAGCTAGATGCCCGAAACAGTGATCCTAGGGGATCCTGCTCTGGCAGGGGGGTTGGACTAGATGATCTCTAGAGGTCCCTTCCAGCCCCGACCACTCTGAAAAGGCAAGGCAGCTACAAGCTGGGAAAGGAGACCAGAGCACAAAGCAGCGATGGTGCTACTTGTGCAAACCCTTCTCAAGTCAGGGAGCACCACTGCAACTGACTGACCCACTAACTGAAATTACAAGACAAATTGCAAAATTCTGTTATCTTTCTGTTTAACTTTACACAGCAGCTGCTAGGCAGGTTCTCTATTTCAAATTCAGGAGCACGGGCTAGCAGCTTTAACCAGCAAATACTATACAGGAGCACTTTTGAGTGAGGCTTCCAAGTTCCTGAAATCATTTTTAGTAAGTTCCATAAATTGTAGTTCTAATTAAGGATTAAATTTGGAGACTAAACACCTCTTTATTTGAGGGCAGGGAGGCTTAAATCTTTTTGTATTAACGCTGAGCTATATCATCTGATATTTTTGCTATGACCAACCTATAAAACCTGTCAGCTTCACTCAGTTTACACAGGGCTCTAATTATGTTTAACTAGAATCTGAATGATCTAATTACTTAACATCTTATAGCACAAACTACTGAGGACATCTGGTTGAGCAACCGGCAAAAGGAGATGGAGAAATAAAGTGACTGCTCTGTACCCTGCTCAGGACCCCTGCAAACAGCTCTCCCACCAGACAGGCTCGTTTTTCCATCCCACCTGAAATTTCTGCCAACTGGAAGCAGCCCTGCAAGAACAAATCACCCACTGGTTGAAAGAGAGTAGTCGGGCGAAGAAAAACTCTGAGTGCCACAAGTAGGATGACGGGACTTTGAAGAAGTTTTTCGTTTTGCTTTGTTCACCAGGTGAAAGCCCAGACCATTCTCTTCCATCCCTGAGGCTCCTTCTCCCACCACTCTTCAGAAACAGCGATCACCACGAGCGCTACAACTGATGTCAGCTCGGCTACACCAGTGCCGGCAGGAAGCTCCCACACCTGCAAGCCTTGAAAGATTTTACAAGTTTTTAACCATCACGGCAGCGTAAGGGACATGGGAAAACCCCGCTGGGGCATCGCGAAGTCATTCGCACTGAGCGCGCTAAGGTTAAAGTGGAAATAAGCAGCACGTGAGCTGAAGGATCTTTTTGGGCCATGAAGCACTTGGCTTAAATGAGCTCCATGACAGCCTTGGTCAGACTTTCCCTTGGCCTGGCCACCTGCCAGGGCGACACCGTGCTACATACCTGAGGACTGTTCAAAGAAAAGGGTGCCCGAAACACAGGAAGCTGCTATCGTGACCCATATTGTGCAGACACGCTCCCACTTTGATCGCTTTTCCTTGAAACCACCCTGCGCTGTACCCAACAGAGTAACCTGACATGGTCAAAGAAGAAATAAAACCTGCAAGTTCTGGTTAAAAACCCAGCTAAAGCTGCCGGGTTTGTCTTTACTTTTCCTTAACGAACAGATGGAAACCAGCAATAACCATCTGTGTAAAGCAGCAATAACTATAAAGCACAGTAATTCCACAAAAAATACACTAACAAGGTCAGTTAAGTGTCTCTCTAATTGTCTATTGCCCGTGACCTTTTCCAAAGATTTCAGATGAAAACCAAAACCAAAACAACTTGTGAAAGATCCTTTGGCACCTTCAACAGCAGCACAGTTCGATTCTGTATCCTGGGGAAAATTCCAGTTTGGGAACAATGTTCTGCCTTCCCAGATACCACCCCCCCTCATGCAGATGTGCTCCTCGCTCCTCCTGGCCTGCTAGGGAGAACATCCAGCTTCCAGGCTCCATGACAAAACCGATTATCCCCGAACGAGCAGTAAAACTAAACCATTCCTGTACGTGCAATGCAGCAAATGTTTTGGAATCCTTCAAGATCAAAGCTACTCTATTAATAAACTTGTATTTTTATATTCCTTGCAGCTGAAAAATCCAATTAAAACATTACAGTGACCTTTTAGCAGAGAACTAACTACTGTCACGGTGAGGATAAAGTAGCAGAAGACACCCTAAGCAGGGTTCCAGCAAAAATGGGATAGATACTGTAAGATACTATTACAGTTGTTTTTCTTCAGTCACTGGGGTGGTAAAGGATGGCCTAATTCAACAGGAAGATCTGAGAAGCTTTTATTAGGCCTCCAAACTAGTGTAACTGACAGTTAAACAAACAAAGTGTCAGGCCTTAAGTCAGCATTTAGAAAGTAAATTTCTAACGAAGAGCTGACAATCAAGAAACCCTACAAAGAGGCTGCTGCCACCCACCCGCTTTTTTCAAAAACGCCCAGCTATAGAATGAAAATTTCTTACCACTGAAATTAACTCCCCAATTTGTTGTTAAAACGATTACAGCAAATAAATAGGGCGTAAAAACACTGTGATGTATGACTGCATTTTGCCACGACAAATCTAGAAATGAACAAGATAAAGGGCAATGAGTGCCCCAAAATAAGAGGTAGGTGTGCTTTTTCAGACCAGGCATGCCTGCTAGCTTACCAGCTTCCATTTATCTGTCTGTGCAAAACCCAAGTTCACTTAAAAAAGGAAAATTAGTACATATATATCCAACATTTCCTGATATCAGGACAGAAGAAAGCCCCTAATATAGCGAGTGCAGGCCCACCACCACCTTTCACCAGCAAGGAACCTAACGGGTATGAGAATTCGCAAACCCATGAGACCGGAGACATAACCTTCGGCACAGCAGGCAGCGGCCGAGCACTGACAGCACCTTTACAGCACTGGCACAGCCTGTATGGACTGACCGAGGAGCACGCTGCAGCCCCAGACTAACTCCTCAGCCCTCGCAGGAACATTAGTTTTCACAAGATGCCGCGTACAACAGCTCTAGGGCCAAGTGACCACTTTCTAAGATCCTGAAAACAATCTGAACTACTAAATTCTTCTTCTAATCCCAGTTAAAGTAGGTTTTCACAGTTCCAATTTTAGACTTCAAGTCCTATTTACAGGACAGAAAATCCCAGATAGTGACATTAATCAAGTTTTACCCAGCTTGGCACATGAAAGAGCTAACTATGCTCAGGATATGCCAGGACATCTCAGATGCTAACGGATTTCAATTTATTATCTAAAACAAGCTGATCGCAGCACAGTGTGTGTGCCGTTTGAATCCTTCGTGCTGTATCTAACACAGCACCCCAAGACAAACCACATCGGGGTAGTTTCACGAGCTGATGGCCTGGAGCACAGCGAAGTACTCGGACAGAGCGAGGATCAGAAGTTGCACAGAGGAAAGCAGCTTTACAATACACCTTTCCAGTCATGGGACTGACCAAAGCTCTGCCTACACATATATCAAAAGCCTGAAACCAGCTCCTCCTCACGAGCATGGAAACAGCAAACGACGTTTTATGCATAAAACTGAGAGCGTGGCTTTGTAAGACAATTTAATTTCATTCAAATCCTGATCCAGAACAGGGAAATAATTCCCAGTCCTGCCAGGGTTAAAGACCGTCAGTAACGCAAACGGCACCCACAGCCTCGCAGCATCAAGACTCGCACTAGAAAAGCTTTCTTTGTTAGGAAAGCACCAAAATAAATTCTCACAGACTGATTCTTCCCTCCTTACTGTCTGCTTCAGCACACACCTAATGCTTCTTGCACCACGTGAAGCAAGAGCACAGCAGCTCCCCGAGTTTACCCCTACGAAGCAGCCAGTATCGACTCACTTTTGAAAGGAAAAATACTCTGAGTTCCTGCAGTCATTATGCGTACAAAGTAGTTTGCTTGAGACAAGGGGCAGGGTGTTGTGAACAGCAGTGGAGGGATGAGCTGAAGACACAATATTAGCAAGCTGCCCTTTTCCAACATCCAAAGAATTTTGATAGCAAGACTCCATGCCAAAGAAAACGTGCAGAAACCTATAAGCAACAGCGCCCGAATGGGACAGGACAGAGCTGGGAGGAGGGAAGGGAAGAGTCATTGGTGTATTCACAACTTTCCTCTGGTTTGTTTTTTTAAATATACGAAATGCTTCTTACACTCACATAAAAGAAACGAAGGTTACAATTGTGTAAGCAACTCTGCACGGAGGTCTCTCCTCAGAAAATCAATTGCAAGACGACTGGCTCCTTGTTTTTAAATGTTTAATATTATCCCATCTCCACAATTAATATTAGAAAAGCAGCTATGCTCATACCAGACATACCAAACCAAAGTTGAGTACTACCAATATTAACACGCACACCCATACGCTGCAGCAGAAAAGCAGGTATGTAGTTTGCTGACAAAATTAGCATTATCATGTTTCAGATCCTAGACAAAGGGTACTTTTTATTTATGCCTGAAAATGAACCAAACGTCTCTAAGTGATAACACAATACAAATTCACTTTGACATCCCCATCCAATAAAATGTGTAAATGAACAATAAAAATAAAAATAATTACAGACAAAACACAAGTATAAATTTTATTGAGCTATTCTGGCAACATTTGTATTTTACATCAATGAAACGACAAGAAAAAGAGTCAAGTTGATTAGAAACATGAGATAAAGGAAGAGACTGAGAAACCACTGGTCTGGTACGGAGAGATGCACCTCTATTCACAACTTAACCATGGGGCAGGTTAGAAAAGGCAGCTCCTTCCCACCCAAGCTCAGTCAGAAGACCACAACTACGCATGTGTTAAAAATTAAGCACATGTGATAACGCTTACTGGGTCAGGGCCTTTGTGTTGTGCTAAACAGGGACAAAGCTTATTCACCTTTGCAAAGTTCAGGGGGCTGAGCACACCAGACCTGCTCGCAGTGGCGGTGAGCAGGAGGCTCGGCAGCGGAGCGCAGCACCTCTCCAGCCTCATAGCTATGCAGGAAGCAAACGCATGCGAAATGAGCAGGGGATCAATGTTTCTGATGGCACAAGTAGACATCTAAATCATAACCTCTAACCCCGCTGACAGCCTTAGCAGGCTGTCGATATTTAGACTACAAAACCTGAACAATTTGGATGAAAGATAAAAGTTGCTGCAAGGAAAAGTTTCAAGCCACCCCATCATATGTCTTTGGTGAATAAAGAATTTCAGCCTTCGGATACAAGTCTAACACATAAAATCTGCTCGGAAGGTATCCCGCCCTTCGGGATCTCGCACGGTGCCACTCACAGCCCTCACAACCACCGCCTCGTGGCTGGGATAAAAGCCCTGCTACCGACCGACGGTCCTCCTTCACCTGGGCTGGCAGGGGCTGGCCCCTCTTCCCGAAACAGGGAGCCGTTTCAACCCTACGGCTGCAGCCAGCTGAGGACGGCAGTTTTAAACGATGCAACCACAAACTGTTGAATATTAAATTCAACATTCATATCACTGGGTGCCTATCACATAAATTTTAAGCAGCATTTAGCGTACAGGGAAATCGGAAACTTGATAAATCGCGCATCTGGCCTTCAAAGAGTACGCCAAAGAGCACGGAGGTATGTCTTATGGTAAGAGTGTGAGTATGTATGTATAACTTCGGACTGTAACGTTATAACCACTTGCAGGAAACATTTTCTCCCCGTGATTCAATACCAGCCACCAACAATCTTCATTTAGGACACGCAGCTACTCCGCTCTTTCTTCACATTCATTTCTATAAACATCGCTTCCAGCAACCAGCCTGAAAAGTATCTACAAATCAACAATAGTATACCCTCTCCTTAATCCCAAAGAAAGCTAACAAAGGTGCAGAAGATGTAACAATAACTGACTCTTATTTATCTACAATCACAGAGTTAACTAGTAGCAATAAGGATTCTAAGTGCTGACTCACAACCTCGTATCTCAAAGCGCTGTCAGAGAGGGGTCAGAACCACTATCCATGTTTTCCAGATGGAGAAGGAAACCAGGAGAGGCCAAGTGATGCGCTCAGAGGTGCCAGCAGAGCCGAGAACAGGCACGCATCAACTGCTAACAGCAAGCCCCAGCTTCTTGCAAAGTCAC
This sequence comes from Rhynochetos jubatus, assembly GCA_027574665.1. Taxonomy (NCBI): domain Eukaryota; kingdom Metazoa; phylum Chordata; class Aves; order Eurypygiformes; family Rhynochetidae; genus Rhynochetos; species Rhynochetos jubatus. Next base: position 4,997,782 of record CM050668.1, on the reverse strand, counting down.
TACTACCTGTCGCTCAGACGGAATCAGAACCAGGAAGGGCTTTGTCCATTAGTACCAGTCCCCCTAAGCGCTACTGCCCAGCGCGAATAGTCACAGTGTAAAGACTTTTGATGGGCTGATGCACACCAGCTGAAGCTTACCATTCTGGCTGGAGAAATCCTGTCTTCCATAAAATCAGCAACACCACGCAACCTCAGACACCTTGCAGAGGTACCGGATTAGTAAGGACGAGGAGTAAAAATTAACCCATCAAACTTCACTGCATTTCACCATCTGTAGCACCTACCTTTTAGCTCTGCAGTTTAGTTTCTACAGGAATAAACCAGGGCGTTTCCATGCAAAACAGGACCTTTTTGCATCTATCTAGTCTGAGTCTTCATTTAAAAAAAAAGTCAAAAACTATTAAATTGCCTTTTTTTTTTTTTAAGTCAGAACAATGAGAATGCTTCTACTATTTGTAGTCCAAGTAGTTAAAAAGCTGTTTAGGTCTAAAGAGGAACATAAGCCCTATTTGTCACGGGGCGACACTAAAACTCTGTCAGCGTACTCTGAAGTCATACCATCACCCTGGTATCTCACGTGCTAATCTTCCCAGGGTGTTTCCACAAGAACAGCTTGGTGCTAAACCCCAGGCTACCCTTTCATACGATCAGGGGGTGCAGGCGAGCTGGATTTGCTCGCAACACTACAGGCAGGCATTTTTGGGAGACCCTCCATACTCCCCAGCTGCACTGCCGAATATTTATACAAACGCTAAAATAAGCTCTCCTCCCCACTGCACTGCAACAGGAGTTTCATTTCCAAGTCCCAGGCTGAAGCTGTCTGCTTAACTCCTTCCTTTCTTCACCACTTCCCTCTATCCCGTCCAGTCCTTTACACCGTGTCATCTCCCCCACTCGTCTTTTTTTACTTCCCTGCAGCATTACTGTCCTGAGGTCGTCTCACATGAGCCACAGACTGAAGCCGACACTTCTCGGCAAGGAAAGACGATGGAAGCAGCAGAGGTGATTCAGGCTCCCTGTAGATACCCAAACCCGTAAGAGCAATCCCACAGCGACATGGTAATGCAGCAGCACCGGACCATCCGATCTCCAGAGGTCAAGGGATACTCTAAAACGTTAGCAGGAATTAGACCACGGTTGGGTCTGCCCTGCATGCCCCTGTGCAATGCCCACCGGGGCTCACCTGACTGGATTCAATGAAATGAGGGATCTACCTCCACTGTAAAATCAGTCCGGCCACTTGGCCTAATTTCCATATCCTTCCCAGAAACCTTGCGCTGGCACTTCCAGATGCTGTTATGTCCAAGCTTGCTTATGCACCAAGGCACCTCTCCAGGCACCGAGGACAGGAGCAACAGCACTGATGTGTGAACTCCTCCGAACAAGCCTCTAGAGACACCCATGGCCTGCACCCTTACATCCCTTAAAAAGCTCACAGCCAGAAACACAAAGTTGTGGGGGAATTTAAAGCATCTAAATACGGCAGCTTAAACATTCTTGTGTGTCTGCTTTCAAGCTTTTCAAAGAAAGGGTCATCTTTACCTCTGTTTCCCAGAGCAGATCGCTGTGGGCACATGAACCCAACCGGGAGGCAGACAAGGGCCTCCCCTCCCTCCACCCCGTGAAACAGCAGCACAACTCCAGCCCTCGCAGAAACTTCCTTATTGCCCCAGCTGCCGACCAAGACACTGGATTACTGCAAGGCAAGGAAGCGAGCGAACTGCCAGCGAGGCAGAAAGCCATTAGACAGCATTAGGCTGAAAGGCTCCAACGTCAAACCCCCATCTGCCGTAACACAGCCGCACCGAGCCATAGGGCCGTCCCCCGGCTTCAGCACCCTCACACCAAGGAGTACGTTTATTCATGCTAAATACTCAACTCTGCTAAGTCACAGAAGCCGCCGAGTAACAGCGTAGTAAGCACTGCTGTATCCTGCTAGAGTCAAAACTCGAGCACGATCAGGGAGCCGCAGTGGATCTAGTATGAATTCTTTCCTGCCTATTGCTTTCCCTGAAATGCAAGTACTGGTCGACAGCAGGCATGACCGCTGTTAGATCCAACAACCTACACCCAACAACGGCACACTTGGTGTTTAATCTTTCCCAAGGACTTAGTGCTGTCAACATTCAGTTCTCTCTCTGGATTGCCATGTTCTCCGCAACCCAAGCAACGTAACGTACCGTATTTTCCTCATTATAACTAACAGCAGAAATAACTAACTTCTTTGCCTTGTCAAACTGGAGACAACAAAAACAAGCTGAGAGCATTTATGTCATCAAATGAGTAAGATTTATCTTATTTCTACCAGTTTAAGGACATCAACTATTCTGATTGTGAGGTCTAAGTTTCCTCCATCTTTCCTGGTAAATTCAACAGCACAACTACAACCCCACGCGTGAGCACTCTCGTGCAAATCTCTTCACCCTAGAATCCTTGTCTTCTGCTAACCACCCCGTTCCAGCTATCTCCCCCTCAGCTTCACATCTCCCTCCCTACTCCTTCAGGCACTGCTGGAACACTGTCACTGTACTCTCAACCTAGAAAACATTGTATTTTCAGCACCTTGCCCACACAGCATACAGGAAACAACCAGGCACAAAGATAAGCAAAGAATAAGATGCAAAGAACACGTGCAAGAGAAACCTGTATATACAGGATGGGAACTTGCTACCCTGCTTACATAAAAAGGACCACAAGTCAATGAGCACCGCCTGCCTGGTGCCTTAACACACACTGAACATCCATATGTATCTGTTCTCTACCCAATAAATAAACTGCCTTTATTTTCAGCTTCAGTGTGATCAAACTGAAACTTTGGATTATGCATTTTCCTACATCCACTTTCTGCATTACAAATCAGCTTGCAGATAAAGAGTAATTGTTCACTGGCATTTTAGGCTGCATGCGATTTCTTCTATAGCAAACGTTTCACCCATCACTTCTTTGGTATTGTTGTACACAGCCAAGCAGTGCAACCTTTTACCAAAAAAGATCCCAACCATTACCATATTCCAGATCCACACTGCTGCAGCTCTCAATACATCATCCAGTTAACCACAAACCTGGCATAAGAGCAGAGCGATTGAAACACGCATTAATTCTGCCCTGTTCACACGGGCATTGTTTCATTTGAGGAACGGGAAATAGGGCTAGAAAAGCTTTCAGAAATTCCTTTCCAAGGGACAGGATTCAAGAAATAGGATTCAAGGAATCCTATGAAAGCCAAATTCCCGAGCCAGAAGCACACTAAGAGCCTTTCTTGTAGTCCGTCATGTGTTAGATGTCCAGGGACACCACCCTGACCACCACAAAAAGCCAAAGCCTTCCTGCCGCAGGGAAGCAATAACAGCGATCTGAGTACACGGGCAGCGATGCCCTGGCTTTTACATCCCTCTTAGTTCCCCGTATCGCATCTTCTTGAAGAACTACCGAGCCGCTTTCACTACACAGCTCTGATCAGGTGGGGAGGAGAAGAAACGTATTTACAGCAGCTAGAGAGTCAGCTACTTCCTGATACACGTTTAACTGAACAGTAAGGCACTGTCTGCTTTGAGGACAGAAACTGTAAGTTCTACAGTGACCTGCACGGATAAACAAAATTACACACTCAGATGCCGTCGTTAATTCCACTGCTGATGAAGCATGTTAACTCCTTCACTTGAAGCAAACCAGCCTGTGCTCTGGTACAGTCGGATCCAACCCAAAGATGCCAAGAACTCCACCTGCTTCTAATTAAATAACAGAAGCGCTTCAGTATTTAAAAGCTACTCATTACTACTACGTTTCTCCAGATTTTGTTACAAATTTTATAATGTTTTAAGATCAATGGTTTACCTTCAAGAACTAATCACAGCGTGCACAGAACGAACACTCCATCCTCACTTTAATCACATATGATGCAATACCGGGAGGAGATTTTAAAAAACAGAAACGCGCAAGCAAGATTGGGCTTTAGATTTTCATTCCCTGGCCTGACAGTGACACGCTATGCTCAAAAGCGGTAGGAAACTGTACTTTTTACCAGTCTGTGCGCCTGCCCTAACCAGCTACGATGACACCGAGACCTGTGTTTAGTGTCAAAATACTTCAACACGCGTTTCCTTCAGTTTTCGAATGGTGTTAGCCTCTTCCATTCGTCCTGCAGATTCACTTCCTCGTGCAACACGGCCGGACCAACGGTCTCCTCCGACACAGACACGCACACACACGTACTCAAATACGTTAAGCAAAAAGCTTAAGGAGGACTGCATGCCGTACCCATGGGAACACGACACTCATTTTCCTGTTCCCCAGAGGATTGTTTTTATGGTGAAGGTGACACCAAAAAACTACAACTTGGAACAGGACCACGCAGCGGCAGGTAACCTTCACGCGGCTGTACGTCAGCCTGATTCAGATCACACAACTGCTTCCAAACGGGAGACGCAGTTTTAACTGGAGAGCAACAGCATTTCTCCAGTGCTTGAATCTGCGTGTATTGCCACACCGTTCCCCGTCTGCGAGGATCCGTTCTCTCTGTGCTCTGCAATTCCCTTGCCACGCTATCGAACACGGGGCCGTCTTCAAGCACACGGCAAACCGGTGCTGAAACGCCACGCGGGTGCCACCGTTTCTTTAGAAACACGAGTAACCTTCGCGGCAGAACAGGGTTAAGTGCTCAGCTAGTTGCCTTTCAGGTACGGTCTCAGCTGAAGAGCCACGTTTGATACCTGTAGGAAACTGCCATTTTTGCATCTCATATTCCATTTGTGAACAGACCTTTTTGTTCTTTAATCCAAGTTCTGAATTATTTAATCCTGCCTCCAACTCTTGAAATCTCTTTTCCTATAAACAAGAGGTTATTTAGTGAAAGGAAATAAATAATTAAAAGAGTCAGACCCTAAAGTGTTCCTGGCTCTGTTTTTAATTAATATTGATAGAATCCTGAGAAACCTGCCGCTTAATATTACAAGGCAGGTCGAAGCTCATCAACAGTTAAACGTCGCCTTCTAACAGAAGGCAGAAGAGGAAGTTGCGAGCAGACGGGGCGCACGTCGCTCCTGCCGGCGGGTACGGGACCGCTCCATCTCAGCTCCTTACAACTTTCTCAGGCAGAAAAACAACGGGTTCAAAGCCATCGAGACCCCGCGCTACAAGAGCTGGAGCTCACGGGGCGCAGGTGGAACCGTGTTACGCGTAAATCCTGCGGGTTTTCATCCTGGACCAGGGTAACGGAAGTGCAGACGAAAGCGTTTTTATTTTCCGTGATTCCACACTCGCAGTACGTTGGTACAAATGAATGACGGGGGAGGGAGGGAAGCACGGACAGTTCTGCAAGGCTGGACTTCATACTCAGTAACAATGGCTTTTACAGCATATTGCTTCATCTGCAAGTGGGAGTAAATATTACACTACCTCTTCGTGCAGATGGGTGGATTAAAAAAAAAATAGACACAGCTAATTTGAAACAAATTAACTATTCCCATATGGCTAAAAGGTACCTCTCTGGCCGCCCCGGGACCCTCCGCAGAGACTGCGTGCAAAGTTAATAAACGCTGCGCCGCACGCAGACTGCCCGGCGAACCTGCCCAAAGGTGAACAGCCTCAGTGCGCAGAAAGAAGCACGAGCCCTCCGAAGCAGGTAACGACTGTTGTTCAGACAACTTTAAGCTCGCGTTACCAGAACGCTTCAAAGGAGAACCTACACGCTGTTCAAGGCGGGCTGTCACATCTAGTCTGCAGGAACCAGATTAAGGTCTGCACAGCGATACTCCACAACAGGTTTTACAGTATGCACAGAAATTAAATTATGATAAAAGTGAGCTATTTTTTACTAAAAACAGAATAGAACAATCTATCAAAATGCCATTTGGCTGCGTTCGTTGCGTTTTAGAATTTAATTTACATGATAGATACTTTAGCGTAATATGTTTTAATCAATAAGCATTTCTGAAGGCTTTATTTTTATGGGAAATATTCAGACGCCTTCGCCGTTAAACGCAACGCCACAGCAGCGATGCTAGGGCCGTTTATTTTCCTACACCAAGCAAGTCCAACCACGCATACGCAGAGGCAAAAGTCCACAATTAAAGATGTCAGACCTTGTTTAAGTACATCTTAATTTAATCCGTTTTATTTTATACAATTCTACATCTGGATCTCGTTTGCTCTATTCCTGTAGGTATTCTGGGTCACTATTAAGAACCCTTTCAAGTTAGCAAAGTTCAGCCAAGTCTACCTTAATCCAAAGCCTTTAAAAGAAACAATAAAACACCAAAGCGGCGGGGGGGGGGGGGGGTTGGAAGAAAGAAAAACCTACAGCAAAACGCTACTTTACCCCACCTCCTAATGCACCTGAAAGTCAGAAGGGACCAGCCTCCCACTACAGATCCTACGTAGCACTTCCCGTTTTGGGGCTTGCCGGGTTGTTTTTTCTAGCACCGCTCCCGCCAGCTCGCCCTCTGCCAGCCCCGCCGAGGGGAGGGGAGGGCGGCGGGGCCCCGGTCCCGCTCCCCGGCCCCCCGCCAGCATCCCCTCACCTCCAGCGGGGCTGCGGCTCTGCCCAGCATCAACGCGCCGCGTTGCCGCCCGCCGCCGGGCTCCGGCCGGGCAGCGCCGGGCCCGCCGCGGAGGGGAGCAGGGTGGGCAGCCGCCGCCTTCCCAGCCGGTTTATTTAGAGGGGAGGCAGCGGAGGGTTTGGGAAAAGGCAGGGGCAGCGCTTTCCTGCGCCAATCAACTGGGAGAAACACGCATGTTGCAATCCCATTCAGCGGCGGGAGCAGCACCAATTCACCGTTTGACAACCCCCCCCCCCCCCCCCCAGCCCCCCCCGGCCTTATCTACAGCCCGGCCGTTACACCGAATAGTGGACGCGCACCCAAGGGTGACGCTGCTGCGCGGGCACCCTCCCCGGGAGGGAGCGGGACCTGCGGGCAGCCGGGAGCCAGCCCGGCATCCACATTCCGCTCATCTGTCAGACGCCGGGCAGCGGGAGAGGCCGGAGAGCCCGTGCCTTATGTAAGCGTGCCCTCCCGCCGCGGGGAGATGCCCCGCCGGGCCGGTCGCCCCCGCACCCCCCCCCCCACACACACCCCCCGGCCGGTGCACCCGCACCACCACCCCCCCGGCCCGGGAGGCCGAGCGCTCGTCCCCCGTCCGCCCCGCGGGACCCCCCCGCCGCTGCTCCAGCCCTCGTCCCCCGCCGGTAGCGGCTCCCCCCCCCACATCCCGGTGCCAGCCGCCGCGGCGGCCCGGAGCCCCCTGCCCACCGGCGGAGGGGCTGGGGAGGGGGGGGGGCCGGCACCCCGCGGCGAGGCGGCGGCCGGGGGAAGCGCCCGCCTGTCCGGCACCACAGCGCCCCCAGCCCCCGCCGAGCCCGGCCGGCTCCCTGCGCCCCCAAGTCCCGGCACTCGGTAAACTTTCCCCGGCTCCCGCGGAGGGAAGGCGGCGGGGAGAAGGGAAGGGGCAGGCGCCGGGGGAGGGGGGGTGGGCACAGGCCGCGGGGAGAACAGCGGCCGCCGGCGGCCCCCCCCCAACCGCCCCGCACGGCCCCGGCCGCCCCGAGGGGGGAACGGGAAGCGGGGATGGAGCAGCCCGGGACGGAGCGGGCGAAGCGGCGGCGGCTCCGGCGCCATCTTGGGCTGATCGATGAATTGAACAAAGAGGATCAATTTCCGATGGGGCCGGTGATCAATGGCGGGGGGGGGGCGGGGGGAGCGGAGCGCCGCGGCCGGGCGGAGCGGGGGGTTCCCTTTAGGCGGCGCGGGAGGAGGAGGAGGGGGAGGCCGGGCCCGAGGGAAGG